>JASJET010000024.1:2100000-2700000 GCA_034092305.1 Diaprepes abbreviatus | reverse complement strand
CACAGAACAGAGACAAAAAACAAACAGAAAAAACAAATAGTCAAACAAAACTAAAAAAAAAGAAGAATGTACAACAATGTATATCATTTAAATATTATAATCGTTTTAATCCTTCGCCGTTAGTCCTTGCAAATATCACAGTTCATATAAAATCGGTTATAGTTAACCATTAATCTGTTTATGAAGGCGGACTGGCCGTAGTTGGTGCGATGATAGCTTTCCTGGAACAGCCGTTGCAGCCTAGTATGTCTTGATGGGGGGCCTTAAGGTCAATCTCGCTCAGCAATATCTCGCAGTGAATTATGTTATTAAATATTTTAAACAGAAACAAAAACATAGCTTCCCTTCTTCTGCTCTCCAGATTTTTGAGTCCACACATCAGCCTCGTTTCATAAGCTAAGCCGTGTGATGGAAAATGGTGCTTATATAGTAGATATTTCATGAATATATTTTGTACTCTCTCGTGCCTGCTTTTGGGGGTGACATAGTTGGGAGTCCATATAATTGAACAGTATTTTAAAATGCTGCGAACCAGCGAGTTGTATAAGCAAGTCAGGGCTATAGTGTCATTAATATGTCTCGAGTTTCGCTTAATAAAACCCAGCATTTTTGAAGCCTTGATCGTGACGCTGTCAAGATGAACGTTGAATTGCAAATCTTTCGTGAAAATTACTCCCAAGTCATTGATAGATTCGACAGGTTGACCCAGTATTATATTTCATATGAATTAACAATTGGGTGATCCCACTTCAAGAAACGTTGATTTTTAGATGATTTGAAGAATACCAGTCGACGAAATAATCTAGATCAATTGGTAAGTGGTTATGATCTAAGTTAACAATGCTGTAAAAATTCAAAAAGGAATAATATATATATATATATATATATATATATATATATATATATATATATATATATATATATATATATATATATATATATATATATCAAAAAATTAGTTTTATTTCACACTACCAAACCGAAATTACTTTCTTGCCGTGTGTGGTCACCAAAACTGGATCAAAAAAAGGAACAAATGATTTTTTATATGTTTTATAATGATCCTATATTTTTCCCACGTATTGATAATACATGTTAGAACAGCCACGAGCTGCCACTGTTATATATAATTTTTTTATACTGCGTGTGAATTGTCCCTATAGATACCCCTTAAAAACTAAACTTTTATAAGGCAGCTCAAGAGCAACAGATAGTTGAAGTTCTGTTTCCATGCCAGACATAACCACACCCTCGAAGGGCAAAGACCTAAATAATCAAAGGCAAAATTATTGTTCGTGACCCGCGATCCTTATCAATACTTTATTTCATTTCTTTTATTTGAAATGGCTACTTTTTTCCATAGTCACACCTTTGAAATAAAAAAGGGCCACACGATATTTCTTAAGTTATATATATCTTATTCTCTTATAATGTTTTATACACAAAGCCGCCTTGAAAGGGCATAGACCTAACGTTATTATCCCTAAAAGGATACTCGATCAAAGTAAGTGGATATATCTTTTGCACACCTATTTTACACACCTGTGGATTTGGAAATAGATTTATGGGGTTTTATGATTAATGAAATATTAAAAGCGATACAAGTTATGATATGATATTTTACTTCATTGAATATTTGTTTAATCAAATATAATTAATTCCTTATGTAGTGAGCTTTCCACTGCTACACTTTTGTAATCTATTAATAATGATATTCTATTATATCTCTAATGCCATCTTTCTAGAAGAAAGTAGGTAAAGTGGCTGAATTTAAGTTTGGAGCTTTCTCTAGAGAAGAGGCTATGCATATCCTTTTTGGAGATAGGCTTACATTTACTCATAAATTCACTTATATCATTAATGGTAACAAGTAGGTAACTCGGGTAAGAACAGGGTAAATATGTATGTTGATATTTCCTTTACTTTTGTAGTTTTATTCCAGGCCTTATGCTGTACTAGACCTAAAATCCTAGTACCACTAAACTCCAGATCACGACCAACTACGCGTTTGGTGCCGTATTCTGACGCAGTATGAATAAAATATATACCGAAAATATTAATGGAATCAAAATTAATTATAGGGAAAATGTAAACAGGTTTTCGGGAAAATGTGGTAAATCTCCCGGATATGAAAAAACACGTGAAAGGAATAATACAAGTTCATATAAACTTTTTTCGTATAGGCCTCCTCTTCGGAGATATGGTTTTCAAAGAGCTGTAATGAAATCAAATATAATTATTGAACCACCAAGTATATTTCAGTTTTTTTTAATAAGGTGTATACTAGGTAAAATCCTTCAAATTACTATTCCAGAAAGTGTTGTGAATTACTTACAGCTGCAGGGATGGACAAGCTGTGCCACTCATCACCTCACTTTTTTACGCCCTGTATGACCACTTTGGACAACGTTTTTTCCATATCTTCAACTATTGACTGAAAATTAAGTACTGTTCATTCATGTCATTATATTTACACTATTAGTCCTCTAATTTATGTCGGGTTGAGTATAAAAAAGAGGAATTTTCCCCTGTCACCATAGTTTCAATAACTGAACTAACTGCTTAGTTAAAAACTTTGTAAGAGGGTTCAACATGGGCTCCGTAAAGTCTGCTCGCAGGCACGACGAATTGAAGACTGCTGTACCCGCCACATTAACTCAGATTTGCTTCTTATTTATACACAATGAATCGTGATTCTCCGTGGAAGTTATTCCCTACTATCGACCGGAGTGAAATAGACCATGGTTTTGAGGTGTCCCCACAAGTAAAAATCCAACGGCGTTAGGGCAGGAGATCGAGGAGGCCAGGCAATAGGTCCTCCTCTACATATCCAACGGTTTGGATAGATTTGATTCAAGTGCTGCCACACAGCAACGCTGAAATGAGGTAATGCCCTATCGGACATGTAGTACATGGGTTTGATTGAAACTGATGTTAATGATAAGGATTTTCATCAGCATATACATGGAAATTGTATAAATTTATGATATAATTTTTGGTAAACCCTGCTTCACCGGTGAAGAAAATAGTGCTAATGAAGTTTACATTATTTCATTGCTGATCCTATAGCCAGTTTGCGAACTGCATTCTACGGGGACAATCTTCAGGAATCAGTTCATGCACTTTTTTCAAATGATATGGATATAACAGCTGTTCTTGAAGAACTTCATATACTATTGTTTTCGACTTATTAAACTGCGCTAATAATTTTCGAATGCTCTTTGAAGTAGTGTCATCTACAACATTTAAAATATTTTCCTCTAATTGTGGCGTACGTACTGTTCTTCCCTGACCAGCATCAGTGCTTCTTTTCCCAAAATTTCCTAAAATTATGAAGAAATTAATAATATTACCTTATTAAATGAAATCGTTTACCATTCTCAGAATAAGACGTTTTTAACTAAAAAAGAAAATGGCAAATTTTTTTTATCATAAGGTTGAAGGTTGAACATTTGATAGGAACAAAGGTGTATCTTTTATCGAAGTACCCCAAATACATGATGTAAATTAAATGACGTTTTTTCGAAAACTAGGACTAGCGACATGAATAAAGAGTACTTAATTTTTAGTCAGTAGTTAACGGTACGTAAAAAACGTTATCCAAAGTTCTTATCATACAAGGCGTAAAAAAGGGGGGTCATGAGTGTCACATCTAGTCCGTCCCTGCAGCTATGAGTAATTCACAACACTTTTTGGATAGTAATTTGAAGGGTCTTAGCTGCACATACATGATATTAAAATTAAAATATACCTGGTGGTTCAAAAATTATGTGTAAAAACCTTGATTCCATTGCAGCTCTTTGGGAGCCCATATCTTCGAAGAGGAGACCTATACGAAAAATATTTATGTGAACTTGTAGTATTCCTTTAACGTGTTTTTTCATATCCGGCAGATTTCCCCACATTTTCCTGGACACCCTATGTACTTGATCAAAAACCCACGTTATTGGCTGTAAAAAAAGCGACGATTATGACAAACTTTCAAGTTTCAATTATATGTTCTCACTAAGAATTATTAAGCGCGTTGGAAATATCCTTAATATGAAAGAATGACCATGCGCCCGGGTTACAAAACTTTCTAGTTTATATTAATAGTAAATTATTTATATTTGTATATATCGAAAATTATAAGACTTGCAATCATGGCTACGGTTTTCGTATAAATTTTAAGTGTACTAGCTTCCCCAGAATAAGTAGGCCTTTTAAACGATACCCCATATTATCCTGTAATAAAAATAATTTTTTGGGGATATAAAAATTTTAGAAAAAAATATTTTTAAGTTCTAACTACTGGAATATACGCAAACTAGTAAACATTAATATTATACCAAATTTTAACTATGAATGTTAATGGATCTTCGAGAAAAGAAGCTTTAATGGACACACGCGTGAGTGATCTACAATAAGGTCAAATTTATAACATCTTTCATTTCTGAAGTCGGTTAAAATGCGTCAATACTAAACACTGAACAAACGAGAAAATCGTTTCGTCATTCAAATCTAATCGATTTGTCCTTGTTTCTCTTTTGAAACTATTTCAAATCTTAAGAAAAATCGTTTTAAAAAAGTGTGACACTTTACGGTTGTTACTAATGGATTTATAAAAATGTCGCAGTAAATATCCGCCTATTTCGATGTTTTGTTAAATCAAGTGACATTTACAAAAATACAGTGTAATTAATTAGTATTACTTAATAAAATAAATGAATTTCAGGGATTTGAATACTAAAATATATGTTTTTTTTTTACTAGACAAAATATCATTTGATCATTTCTAAGAAATTAATTGGGAATGAAGATAATAATTTACACGGGCAAAATACTAATTATGCCATTGTTCTTATTTGTTGAAAGAATTTTATTCCAAATATTATTGCGAAACTTATTTTCTATAGTTCATGATCAGTTATAATAACGGTCAGTTGCTTAAGGCTTCTTTAAAAATATTACATATCGTTATAAGTTCAATCATTTCTAATGATTAAAAATTTAATGATATTTTTTATTTCATTAGCTAATCTTCCATTAATTTGGCAAATAACTTTATTTTGTCTTAATTAAAAATAATTTGACAAAGAATTAACTAATTAAAGTAAATTGGGTCATTAAAAGACGGTTAAAGTATCCTCTGTAACATTTCCGTAAATAAATTTGCTCAATAATATTTTTTATTTACAAGAAGAAGGGTAAAAAATAAGTATAAGATTATTTAATTCCAAAAAATACAATTGCCAATTGTTTGGGGTCATTCATTAATGATGATATTTTCACAAATATCTAGGTCTTCTAAAAATTTTTGAGGCAGTTAGTAAGGGGTTGGTAATTTTAACAAAATTATTTATACATCTCCGGTAGTACCTTGAATTCTTGAAATTATTTGTCTAATTGTTCTCGGAACCAGATATCGTTTAATCGCTTCAATTTGATTTGTGTTTGGTTTTATTGCCTGTAGTATTTCCATATAAAGTACTTTACCTTGTAAAAATTCACTTTGTTGAGTTGTATTTAAGAATTAAATTTTCATACTCTAAGAAAAACTTCTCCCAAATGTTCAATATGCTCTTCTTGATGTTGAGAATTTTATAATATCTTGACATTTTTTCAATTTTCAGTGCCGCATGCAGTTCTCGCGACTTCGTCGATATGCATTTCTATTTGATAAAATCCACTCACGAAACTATTTCGTGAAATATTTACATTTTCCAGGTTGTTTAATAGTTTTGTAATGTTTGGTATGAGATAATGACCAAAAATTGATTTTTTGTTTAATTTTCGATAATCCAACACTACGCCTGATTTTAGTTTATATGAGGCGTCTATTTTTTTAGAATCATCCACAAGGGAGTACACTATTTTAAATAACTAGATCTAATATTTTTTGATTATGCATGGTATTTTTTTGATGTTCTACTTCTTGTTTATGTATAAATTGGTTCCTTTTGGTTTAAACAGGTACCTCATCTGTTGTATATATTATTAAAAATTTTTGTTATTACATAACTATTTCTCTCAATTGTTAAACAGTTTTAGATTTTACGCTTATGCACTTTTGATACGGGATTATAATTTTACCGTTTTCAATGTCAGTTCTTATCTTAACGACTTGTTCAGATCAAAGAGATGAGATTCTATTAAGCTTTGGTTTAGTTTTGTGAAACTGCAATTTAATTCAAACATTCGATATTACTAAATATCATTTATAAAAGTTTAATTTAACTTGCAAAAATTTAAAGTTGTCAAGACCTAAGAGGCAATCAAATATACTATGAAATCTATTTTGACAAATTTAGGGTATATTAAAGTACTATGTTGATATGCCGATTAAAATGTTGTAGTGGCGTTAAATGTATCACTATCTGCGTAATTCGTAAAAAAAATATTTGCCATATTAGGATCCTTAAAAGATTTAGTTGAGTCATTTAAAATAACTGGATTATATTCTGGAGACACTACATAAGACAAGTGAGTACAGCTAGTCATAATAAATGAAATAATTTGGGAGTTTATATTTTTATAAGTTCTGTCCGCCACCTCCTGAAAAGTTACAATTTCTTCTTAATTATTAACTGGATTTTATTGTTGACTATAAATGCAACTTGCATCTTATTCGAGATCAGGGTTTCCAAAAATCTATTGCTTCGTTGTGTTGGATATGTAGTTTTTATTGATTATACTAGGATATTTGATTAGTTTCAAGTTTCTCAGAAGGTTTTTTGTTGAAAATTAGAGGAGTTTGGGATGTTTTGCCAAAAATTATTTGAGATCTGTCACGTACTTACTTACTTACAGTCATTGGGACACAGCTGGATGATCGTTTATTTTGATTATGCTTAAATACGTTAAGACTAATTCGATTTTTTAGTACTTCAGAGTTACTGAAAAATATTTATAGTTGCTTAAAGCTGGGTCTAATTTGAATTAGTTGTGATGGAAAGGGCGACCTAGCCGTAAATTCGTTATGTGCTATAGGTGTATTAATATTATCTAAGTTTGACCTAAACTGTGCAATTTAAATGTATTTAAAATTTTAATTAATAGGTCTAAAATTTTGGGTGATTTGTTTTTGTATATACTTACTACTTAATTTTTGAAGGTAGTTAATATGATATTTTCATGACACGTATCGTAAAGTTATAGGGAAAGTTTGGCAGACGCATACAAGGGATTGTTATCCCAACACGTTCTTGTAAACCCATTTAAAACCTTCTTAGAACCAAATTATTGTATACTTTTTTTAAAGTAATTTAGATGTTTCACCAGCTTCATGTATATCAATATAATAAATATAACTCTGAGTCTCTATTTAAGCAAGCTTAATTTGATAATCGTCATATATTTATCGTGGAAATACATATAATTACTTTTGCTTTTCCTGACAGTTTGCTTATCAAACAATTTAGCAACGTATTACAAAGAATAATAAATGAATTTATTAAACTTTGACGGACAGCCAAATATATATTTAAATCCTTCGGGTTAACATCAAATTGAAGTACACAATCTAAATATTCAGGTTTAAATTGGACCGTTGTGTTATTTATAGATAATCTTAAACTATTATTTAAACGCTTGTTAACTTTGTATTGATTATTTGATTATCTGGGGTTTCTACTGTTATATTTGAAACTTTGTAGTTCGGAGAGTTGCCAGGAGCATATAGTTGAATATGTTAAGTTTCAGAAATTGTCAATAATATCTTTAATTTCGGAAAGAGGATACAATTGCGTGTATATGGAAAAAGGGCCTGCTATTGTCTTTATTCCTATGAAGAACAGGCTTCAGTTGCTCATCTGGTTCATCCAAGAATCAGATTTCTCTATGTCTTGAGAGCCGCTCCGTTTAAATAACTTCTCCAATCGTATATTCGATAAGTTCGTTAAAAGAAGTATATCCAGAATATCCTACCCTTTGACTGCACCAGTTAGGTAATTAGAAGCCTAAACTGCCTTTTAAGAAAAATGTTTTTATAAAATCAAAATTAAATGGTTACAAATTCAAATTTACTACCTGACTAACTTAACAACCATAAATTATGAAGAATACGATTAAGAAAAAATGCAAATACTGCAGAAATATCTATCAGTCTGTTATTTTAGGGAGATAGGTGATGTATGTCTCTGGTGTAATAGTAGTTCTATTTTAATAATACTCTGCTAACTATTGTTAAAACAGTGTATTTTACTTAGTCCTAGAAACTTTGATTATAATTAAGTTTGGAGTTTTAAATCTTTATTATTATATTTTTTTATATATAATTTCAAAATAGAAAAACGATAATTATGTAAAAAATAATAATATAAACAAAAAAAATAGGATCACTCTGTATAAAGTTAACATTTAAATTAACAAATGAATTGAAATTACGTAAAATAGATTTTTGTGTAACAGGATGTTAATGTTAGCCATATGAAAGCAATAAATTACATGCAAGTTTATTATTCATAATGAAAAGGTTTTTAGTAAATTATTAACGATTATATTACCTTTAAATATGTTTATAATGTATATGTGAGATAGGTAATTGTAGGTAGTATAATTCCGTAATATTTTGTACTTACATTTTAAAATGTCACCGGTAATGTATAAGAATAGCAAGTAGAAAGTTGGTAATTATAAAAGAACTATTAAAATCGCGAAATAGTTTTAACGGTCTTTGTTATGGTAACATCAGTTAATTTAAAAATGAAAAATTAGTTTTAAATGTTTATGCTTAAAGTTTTTTTAGGTAATTTCGCTTTCTACAAAGTAACTATATATACATATTAATCTAATTGCCTTGTTTTTATAATTTACTTAAATTTTGCAATTATATTTTTGTAACTTAAAAAGTGAAATATACAGTGAGGGCGTTAAGTCGGGAATAAGTTAATTATTTGAAAATGCTGGGTTTTCTGAAAAATCGCTTTTTTTCCAATATATTAAGTCATATAGGGTGACTTGAAAAAAGCTATTGAAAAAACGATGTTGTAATCAAAAACAAGTTGCATCTTAAAGCGAGATCTTCGGGGGTGATTTTGACAGTTGAATGTTCCACTGTTGTCCTTCGTGACAATTATCACATGAAAACTGATAAAACGCATATATTGCTAAATAATTGATATTCATATGTGGTAAGCGACAGAGCCACTAGCGAAGACAACAAAGAACGTCGCCTATCGGTCAATTGATTAATTTGCCTGCCACGATATCTGTTACCAAATTGTATTCCAAGGCAGAAATTTTACTGGTTCCACTAAATTCTTCCAAGGTCATCTCAACGTTAATACATTGTGTATATGGTTGTTCTCTTCCTATACTGTTAAAAATAACCTTAAATTTAATGAAAATTGAATGTCCTTTCTACATTAAATTTAATGATTTTGTACTTTAAATCGTGAATAATTTACATTTACTTTGAATTTAAAGTAAATTCATTGAAATATTAGTTCGTTGTACATTAAATATGATTGAACGTTACCTTAAATTTCAGTGAAGTAACTGAGATATTTTAACTTTCTGTACATTAAAATTAATTCACATGTACCTTAACATTAAAGGAATTTACATTAATATTTAAGGTACATTGCATGAGATTCCGGTACACTACCTGTGAGAAAAATGTCCACCTTTTCCTGATTGTTTCAGAATTTTTTGAACTCATATTAATGATGGTGCATTAAATATGTGCAAATATACAATGTTCATTAAATTAGAGATGTGTTATCACATATTTAATGCACCAACATTAATATGAAATCAAAAAATTCTGAAACTACCAGGAAAAGGTGGACATTTTTTCCATTGGTAATGTTAAGAATCTAAACCAGTTTCGAACTCGTCAGTACGGGGCAGACATGTACGCCTCACTTTAAGAAATTTGAATCCTTTAAGCAACTTATATCATACTAAACAAGAAGTTCAATACAAGTTGCGCCATCTCCCGGAACCTCATGCAATGTATATTGAATAACAATGTAAATTCCTTTAGTATTAGGGTATATGTAATTTAATTTTACTGTAAAAAAAATTGTAATATCTTTTCAGTTACTTTATTGAAATTTAAGATACTATTTAATCAAGTTTAATGTACAACGAACTGATATTTCAATGAATTTGCTTGAAATTCAAAGTAAATGTAAATTATTCACGATTTAAATTACCATTGAATTTAATGTAGAATGGACACTAAATTTGCATTCAATTTAATGTTATTTTTAATAGTGTAGTTAATTACTACCTACAAAGCATAAAAACGATTTATGGGATAATTAGGTTGTCCCAGCTCTAATTAAGCACTAAACGGGGCCTAGGAGTGAAGTCCACACTCAAGAGATAGATAAATAAACATTTACTTGAACTAAGTTTAAATTTAAAAGTTCTCTATATAGCAAATTGGGAAATATTGAACCTATATTCTCTTATGGGGTCCTGACATTCAATATATTGTTCAAATAAAGAAGTACTCGGAAAATCAGCGAAATATTTTAATATTTTACTTTGTATTATCTATTTGACAGTGCATGTAGATGATAGTGTTATAACATTGAGGAATGCCCGAAACTCATAAAATCTAATTTTGTTTTATAATACTTTATGAAGCGACAATTTCAGATCAGCTTTTAGTTCTCTCACATTTGTTGATTTAAAACTTATTTTTACCGACACAGTACGGTTCCGAAAATATTTGCAATACTATGTCATTGCAAAAAGTCAACATTACTTTGTGGCAAAATTATTTATCTAGGCGGTTTAATAAATAATCTTCTTTATGATAACGAATCCATAAAAACTTTTTAAAATGTCGTTAACCGGATTCACCTTGAATCTATTTTGGCTAAAGGCTCTTGATTCAAACATCTATGAGTCATAGTTAACTTTCAACAATTTCTTAAGCAACTGGCACAAAAGAAGTAAAGAAAAAGGAATGAGGCAATAACTTCCTTTTTCGATCCAGAAACCTTCTTCGGATTACCAAATAGTTGCATAAGGAAAGTGTGTGGCATTTTCATATTCTCTTACTTTAATGCTACAGTGTTTTTTGTATAATTATAGGTCTTATTTTGCCGTTATAAGTTATCATTTAATATTACGGAGTAAACTTAGGCAATATTACCGATTCGTTGTCTATCCTGGGTCCGTTCCGATGCGAAAGAGAGTACCATTTTATTCCGGACTTACCCTTATGGTAGCTGTTGCCCGACGACATGCAGAAATTGGCGGGAGAAATTGACTTTTAAGGTTCGTGGGTTAAAGCTGACATATATCGTTTAGCCGTCAGAAGGTTTAAAAAGGCCATTTTCTAGTTCTTCATTTGAGAAGCCGAAACCCTTTTAGATCTTGAGATCTGCAGTTTTTTGTGAATGAGAGTGGGCACACATGGCTGATGTGTTGATTGGGTTGTTTTTGCGTGTCACCCGTTTAAGAAAAAACCAGCCACGTATCAATTTGAAGCCGCTTTTTACGAACTTTCAGCTGTCTTAACACATTCATCAACGCCAGAAGAATCAGGGATAAGGCATGTATCAGTTATTATTTTATTTTAATTTAGACATCTAAGCCATGACCATTCTTTACATAACCGTAATGTAGCATAATATAACATAACGTTGAATTTAATAATTTACTTTTATGCATTTTTTTTATTAAGCTTTCATTATGAGGCTATCTGGGTAAGCTGCCTAGAAGCTTAGTACATTCTTTATTAAATGACTCCTCTTGTAATTATTACAAATCGTACCCAGAGAGGCTGATTTCATATAAAAAAAATATATAACCTAAAACCTTAACAATAATTGACTTATTATTGCTTCAAATATAATTTCACCTCAAGAGAACCTAAGTTATATAGCAGGAATTAGTGTGTTATTTGAGTTTCCAGCTGTATTATTGTATGTTTAGGTTTTCTCTGTTTTAACCTTAAAAACCAGAGTGCCGCTCTTACTAAAAGAGAGTTTGAACAGCTAAGATTAAAACCCACGACTCTCACCTCCCCAAATAAGAGCTGCCGTACACATTGTGCCCCTTGTTGGCTACTCCAAACGATGAAAAGGGGTTACAAGTGTATCAGATTTGGGAACAAAATCAAATAAGAATGATTCAAGGGGAAAAACAAATCTGTAGCTAAAGAATGCTAGAGAGTGTCTTGAGCTTTTAAATTACGTTCAATGGTAACAAGTATCCCTTTTACATAGATATCATGGCAAGAAAATGAGCAAATCCGATATCAACATTTACTGTTTTTGTAATCACGCAGCAGAAACAGCAGAACATCCGTACTGTGAGTGCATGGCACTTTCCTTAAGAAAAACTAAAATTCCGTGTAGGTGTTGTCATCTTTTATAAAAGTAGAAACCCACCTCTCAAGAAACTAACATATTTCGCGAAGGGTTTTAGTGCCTCGGGCCTTTAATATATTAGGTTCTGGTGGTTTTTGTACATGATTCTAATCTTATAAGTCGAAGTGCTTTAACAGGCTAACCTGACAACTCCCCTAATATGAACAGAAATCTGAAACTAAATTTCTGGATGATATGACGGCTCTACGTTCTTTAATTTTGTAACAACTTCGATAATACGGTCTTGGACCAACTCCCATAATATATCTGCAGTTAGGTCTGTTATATTAGTTTTTCGATATACTAATATTTTTAAATATATTAATATCTGAATTCGAAAAAATATACCATATATTGACTCTATTAAAAAAAACAGTCAAAAATGAGTTACACAATCTTTTAATCAGATATATTAATTGAATAAATCAAAATTACATTATTTCTCCACACAAATTACGAGAAACATTTCTCATGTCAACCTTTTTAAAAATAGCTCCAAACAATTAAAGAATTTAGTGCAGACGACATATTACGGCACTTCTCTATTTTTCACCAATCAAATTAAATGAATTAAATTTAAAAAACGTGCGCTTTCACCACAATAATATTAACATCAGCTAAGATAACATCTTGCCTTGACTTCAAAAATCTATCATAGACAATGAAGGCTGCATTCAACTTGTCAAGTGTAACCGAAATCACGTTTCAAAACAATATGTAGGTAAATAAAAAAAGGAAACCGTTTAATACTTGACGAGAGAAACGGGGAATAAATTTAAAAAATATTGACACCGATTGCTACATTTTATTATCGTCCTAAAGATATTAATCATAAATATCCATATTTCCAAAAAATAATATCGATATTTTGATATATCGATATTTCACTCTGGCATTGTCTATCGCGATTTGAAATTATTACTTTTTTTGTATTTATTCATTCTTAACAGTTTAAATAGTGTTTTAAATACTTTTAAGATAAGGAATAGTTGTTATGTACCCTGTTGTAAGAGAAGTTACTCAAACGGTCGGATGATACGAGACTGTTACAGGCGCGCGGTGGGGGCGATCGCCCCCCCCCCCCCCCCCAAGAGCTTTGAGTTTAGGAAAATGGACCCGATTTTTCCTCTTGTACTATAGTTTACTCAAGAACTAGAGAGAGTAATAAATCATTTTTTACCCTTTTTCTCTTCGCAAACTACCTGTGTTCTTTAGTCCGGTGTTTTTAGCAAAATTTGTTAGACACATATATTTTTCATAGGAATGGGTTAGAAATTTTATAATCAAAAATACCGGTCTATAATAATAGACTAAAACGTAGGATTATTCTCTCAAAAAATTCTAAGTTATAATTTAAATACTTACAAAATATCCATTGTCAAAAATACAAAAAGTTAAACATAATAAATTCGTCCATATAATAATAAAATATTTTTGGGGCTATCGGTCATTTTATTATTAATTAAAAACATTTTTACTGTATTTGACGTTTCAGTTTATTTATTTATTTAACCATCTGCAGAATTACAATTAAACATTAAAGACGAATTCAAATGTAATTACTTTTTTTATGTTGTAATTAAAATTAGACCTACTGATTATTATTTCTATTGTACTGATATATTAATTTAATTTACTTTTATATATGGAAATACGATAGCCCTAAAAAAAATAAGATAAACATGTTAATTCTACACGCTTAAGAAAAAGACATAAACACAATAATAAAAGAATAAAAAACTTACTGCTAATTAGAATTAAATATATATAAAATTAAAAAAACATATAAACAACATTAAACAATAAATAAACACGTATCTAATTCCTAATCAAAGTCAGTGAAACTATCTTCGCTAAAATTAATTATAATTGGTTCGTCTATCTCACCGATTATGAGATCGAGTTCTCACATTTTGTTTTATTCTTTTATTATATGGATTTTTCCCAATTTTCCGCAGTAACTTTATTAAAAAAAATCTTTCAAAAGTTTAGTTAAATTACCAATTTTATTAATTGTATTATTTCTAGCAACTCTACCTTTTACTTGAGAGCGATATTTACGTCTCCAACGGACAGTTTCCGGACGATTTATAAGATCAGATTTTCTATCTGGTTTTTCCCAGCAAAAATTAAGTTCTCTGAACAATTTCCAGAGATCCGTTCTTTTAATTTCAGGTAAATCGCGATCTTCAATGATTTTAGTTAGAATTTTGTAGATGGTTGGGATCTGCTTCTCATAATAAAATGTATATACAACCCCTTTAATTGCAGTTTTCATCTCTTCTTCCAACGAGGTTTTTCGTTTGCCTGTGATCGAATGTGGTTTGGGAGTACTAACAATTCCAGTCGTTTTTTCTCCTTCAGTATTCGGTACACAGTACACATCTCAACAGAGCTTTTAACATTATTCTCTAGATATTGATATCTTAAGGTAGCATGAACATTCATCGTAATAAGTTTTTCGTTGAGGAAAAAATGCCCTGGTTTAACGATTTTGGAATAAATATAGAGGTGAAAGCCATATCTTTTGGGTATCTCGTTAATCTCAAATAATATATAAAAACAAGCGCAAACAAGATAAATCACTAAGAAAAAACTGTAGGTTGTACTTTGCTCACTGACAGAAATTAAATTAAACTATCAGAAATTCTATGTTGCAGTAAATTTATAAAATATATTTAAATATAATGAAATATAATTAGATTTACGGCAGTTCTCAGTTACCTGCGGCACTGGAGCAGGTACGTTAGAGGTTTCGGTTACAGTTTTATTACTCTCTCTAGTTCTTGAATAGAGTACAGGAGTCAGTATGCTTGCGATCGCCCCCCCCCCCCACTCCCAAAAGCTTTGAGTTCAGGAAAATAGAACCCATTCTGCCTTTTATATTAGGAATGAGTATACTGCTTGCATCCCCCCCCCCTCCCCGTTGACAACTTGTTTTTCTTGCCATACTGTACTTTTGTGATATCACCGCCCCCCCCCCCCCCAAGAGAGAGGCTGGATCCGCCCCTGGACTGTTAACATAACAGAAAGTGATTAATCGTGAACGTTTTGTGCCCAGTGATAATAAGAGAGTTAGTAAGTTTAATTTAACTTCCTTGTTCTGGGAGTGTAATGAGTAAAGAGGATTTTATCTGTCAGATATCCCAACATGACTTCAAAATAAGTGATACGGTTTCTTTAAAATTAAATATGCCAAGATTAAACGAAGCAAAAATTCATTAATATACGATAAAGTACTTACTGTTGAAGATTATTCTATCCTATAGTTGAAATAATTATGGTTTCATATATTTAATTTCAGTGACCATGAGAATAAATTTTTGAACATTTTTTGTTAAAGATCATTTCTGACTAATCTGATTTTTAGACAAGAATTTTTAATACATTTTGATGGTTGTAATAAATACTCAACAAAAACATTTATTGACATTTTACTTACCAGTAGTATCAATAATGTGATTAAAATTACTTAGTTACTCGAAAATCTTCGAGTACCTAACTAAACCTTCGAGAAATTTTGGAATTTAAGTATACATAAAATCTGTAAGGTTTTGTTTTTTAAATTAGGTATTATTCTATATAATTTATATTAATACTCATCGTAACATATTTATCCAAAAAACTACATTAAAACATTTTAAACAAAGTGGTGTGTCTGCAAATCATTATGTAGTTAGTCTTGTTAACACATACTTTACTTAAATATGAGTTTTAAGTCTTTTAATAAAGATCATCTAAAGTTCATAAATAAATTTTAAAGGAAAAAGTAAATCCGAGAAAAAATAAATAACGTGTTTATTTAACCCCCAGTCGGGTAGTGACGTCACGAATCAGCGCTGTGAGTATCTAGCAATTACTGGCTAATCTCTCAAATGATCTATTCATAATCTTCATTTTTCACATATGATAATTTTAAAATTTATTTTCGCGGTAAAAATAAAACGGGCGGCACAACAATATTCTTTGTTCGCGACAAATGGAAAATTACTTCTTAAAATGCCCTTATTTTGATCCGCCTTTGCTACACTTAAGAAATATAAGTCTTGTTTTACAATTTCGCCCACTTCAATCAACTTTAAAAGCTTTTTTACGCGAATTTGGGCTGACAAAGTGGTTAATTTAGTTAATTGAACCAGACGTGAAGTGTGAACCGAATTTGTCGTTATTAAAGTGTAATACGTTTTAAATTGCTTCGCGCTTTTTTGTGCTATAGTTTAAGATTTAAACGCAACGGATCTTCTTTTTCGATATTATGTTAGCCTTGGTTCGTATAATTTAGGTTTTTTTGCACGGTATAAGAAGTACAATTGTTAATGATGTTATTAATAAACCGATACGGAAGAAAAAGTTATATTGAAGTCAAGATTAATATATTTAAGCCAGTACTAACCTAGTTTTACCGTTCCTTAAATAATTTACAACTCAGGATTCTAACATAATCATTTTCTTTCATTTTGAGCGTAATATACAGTGTATTCACGAGGAAAACTCATTCTTGTCATGATAATGTATACAGGGTGTTCAAAATATTCAAAAATGCAAAATTAATCTTAAATAATATAGTTATTTGTATTTTTCACAAATTTTGTTCCGAAAAAAAAAACGTAGTTTATTAAAAAAAAATACAAAAACTGTTTTTACTTAAATAACATACTGTTATTTGCATTTTTTACAAATTTTGTTCCGAAAAAAAAACGTATTTTATTAAAAAAAAAAACAAAAACTGTTTTTACTTAAATAACATACTGTTATTTGCATTTTTTACAAATTTTGTTCCAAAAAAAACGTAGTTTATTAAAAAAAATACAAAAACTGTTTTTACTTAAATAACATACTGTTATTTGCATTTTTTACAAATTTTGTTCCGGAAAAAAACGTAGTTTATTAAAAAAAAATACAAAAACTGTTTTTACTTAAATAACATACTGTTATTTGCATTTTTTACAAATTTTGTTCCGAAAAAAAACGTAGTTTATTAAAAAAAAAATACAAAAACTGTTTTTACTTAAATAACATACTGTTATTTGCATTTTTTACAAATTTTGTTCCAAAAAAAAACGTAGTTTATTAAAAAAAAATACAAAAACTGTTTTTACTTAAATAACATACTGTTTTTGCATTTTTTACAAATTTTGTTCCGAAAAAAAAACGTAGTTTATTAAAAAAAAAATACAAAAACAGTTTTTACCTTTAATTTATTTTTTAAAGCAATGCTATGAATTCTTAACGATAAGTTTGAAATAAAAAGATAATTTTTTCACATGTTGATCTCCTACTAATATACATTTTGCTAATCTTTTCCAAATTCTTCGTACACAGATGCAATCATATCTTCATTTATAGTTGTAACAGTTTCCTCAATTGTTTCTTTTAGTAGGTCTATGTTGACATTAAAATAATTGTTGTAAACTTTTTGCTTCAAGTAACCCTATAGAAAATAATATAATGGAGTTAGATCAGGCGACCGAGCAGACCAGATCGTCAGTCAATGTAAAGTGAGCAGGACATCAGTCTTTTTGAAAAATAATGTTTCTGCCGTGAATTGATGTGGGACTTTTAACAGGACACTGTCACCTAAGGGGCCATCTTCAGAAGACCGATGTCGTAGACGGCCCGATATGCAAGATGGTATCTAGAGGAGGATAAAGCTGTTGGCCATGTTCTGAAAGACTACCCAACACCCAACGGATTGAGGCAAAATTTCGCTAATATAATTTTGTTACTGCAAGCTGTTAGGCATATTCAATCAACGGGGCTACTTGGAGTAGCAAAGGCGATTGACCTCGAATGACCTACAGCTAAAATTTATCACCTATTATCAAACAAAACGCCGAAAGTCGAGCATCATCTCCGTCTTGTCGTTTATTAGTACCTTTTGGTTTTAACTTGCTAACTCTATTTAAGGTATCTGCTTCTTTCTTTAAGGATAATTTAGGTTACTGAGTCAAGAACTACCGTGGCAGCGTTATCATGGTTGTACTGTTTTATTACTTCCTTGATATTTTTCAGATCCCCAGTAGCACTAGAATTTTGAATTAATTTATGCATAGCTTTTCATGTGGATATTTTTCATTAAATACTTCAATTGCATATCGATAGGATTCGATTACATTTTACTAGGTAAATCGATTGTTCTAAAGTTAGCATGATCAATTTGTTATTTAGTAATTACATTAACCTACAAAAAAATGGTGCCGCCATAATTAGGTTATAACTTTAATGTCTACCGTCTTCAAATACGAAAAGTGATATTTGAACGCTACATACAGTTTCGTAACTAACCTCACCTACAATGTTTCCGTTCAAGTAAGCATTTTCACTTGCTCGTTTTCATCATTTCGTCAATAAATATTTTCAATTAAAATCTTCCACATACATGGTCATCAAAAAGACGTTGCTTAAGTGATCCAAATACGTTTTGTTATATTTGTGGTAAATATATAGTAAAAACATGTCAAAAACCTATATCTGAATTTGTGAAAAATGATTATTTTGCTTACTTTAAGATTAATATTGAGTACCTTGTCAAGCCATGGATCCCATACAATGTTTGCAAATTGTGTAGTGAGCATTTAAGACATTGGGTAAATGGAAAACGATGTCGTTCGAAATTTGGTGTACCTATGATTTGGAGGGAACCGAAAAATCATTACGAACATTGTTATTTTTGTGCCGTCAAATTTCATGGTGTTAATCAAAAAAAAATTAGTTACTCTGACCTGGTGTCTGCTAGAAGACCTGTGTCCCACTCAACAAGACCAATCTCTTCTGTCGGACACGGAAATAAGTATTGGCGCCTCACAAGTCAGCACTAGAGATAAAAATGATAGTGATTTTGAGACAGACAAATTCTATCGTAATCTAAAAAATAATTTCCCCTTTTCTTTAGTTTCTACAGTGTTATTTGATTTGATTTTGATAGTCTTTTGACTAAAATGGGTCTCTCTCAGCCTAATGTATAGAGACCTTTTATCGACAGTTCGAAACGAAGTTTAACACGTGTTTTACTGCATTATTGGCAATAAACATGGTGATGTTCCAGTTGCTCATTCCACGAAACTAAAGGAAGAAAATCAAAATGTATCCTTCGTCTTAGAAAAACTTAAATACTATGATCATCAGTGGGTCATATACGTGAATTTAAAAAGGTTAACATAGTGGCTACACGAAATTTCTCTGTTTCATTTGTTTGTGGGACAGCAAAGCAAAAAGGGCCATTGGATTAAAAAAGATTGACTTATGAGCGAAACTCAACCGATTGGGAAACGAAATGTGATAAATCCACGTTTGGTTTCCATAGAAAAGATAATTATGCCCCATTGCATATAAAATTGGGACTGATGAAACAGTATGTGAAGATACTGGATAAACCTGGCTTTTATTTTACTTATATATCAAGAAAATTTCCTGATTTGAGTACACAGAAATTAAAAACCAGTATTTTGATGGGTCACAGATACGTTGATGAAAGATAACAATTCCGTACATTCAGCGAATGATTTAGAATGGGAGACCTGGATATCTTTTATACACATTGTGAAAAACTTCTCAGGAAGTTATAAGTCAATAAATTACCAAGACTTAGTGAAATAGTAACATATGTGCTTTAAGATGCGATGTTCAGTTTTTTGAGAAAAAACGTCAGATTAATACATAACCTCAAAATAGGCCAAAATCGCGTTTTTTGCACGTCTGGGTTAAGATATTTCAAAAGACGTTTTGTGATGGAGCAATTCTGAAGCCGGATTCGAATTTCGCGACCCAAAATCTACAAGAAATAAGTATACTTATTCAATTTACAAATTTCACTTCGTGCTATGTTATAAATTGCCCTTTTGAACGAAATAGAGGCGGACAGATTTCCATAAGAGTCTAGAAGAAATATTGCTTTAAAACCATTTTTGATGTCATATTAAAATATAATTACGAAGATATATATGAGAAAAATACCGGGTAATGTCTTTAGAGCAATTTATTTCAAGTTAGAATTTTTGAGTCATGTTCATGAAAAAGGTTTAATTTTAAGCTGGATTTAGTTGCTATGGAAATTAAATTTTCCCTTTGGCTAGTTTTATTTTGTTTATGGTATTGGTATATTGGGTCTTCAAGAAAGAATTTTTGGTTGCCACACATTAGACGCTTTCTATATAGTAGTTTTGAAGGACTTCTGTGAGTTTTATGTTTTTTTTTCCTTTTAACATTTATCAGTCACATTTAGGTTACTTTAGAAGCAACTTACGCATAATTTTGTTTGTAACTGTTAGTTTAGGGTCTATTTTAACAGGGAGTGCAGTAACGAATATTTTTGACATATTTTACTTTTTTTATTTCCTTAAAGGAAAGAAAGATGTTGAGGCTCACAAAGAGATATGTGAAACTTATGATGTCGATTTCAAAACAAAATGCATGTCTCAGAATTGTTTTGAAAAATTCAGTTCTGTAGATTTTTCACTCAAAGATGACCAACTTTCTAGTCGACCAACTGAAAGTGATGACCAAAATAAAGCCTTAATTGAAAAAAAATCGTCATATAACTGTTCGGGAGATTACAGAGAAGTTAAATGTATCGCACACAGTAATTGAAAGTCACTTTAAATGTCTTTAATTCGCTAAGAAACTCGATATTTGAGTTCCGCATTAATTGAAAGATTCACTTAACACAATGAATAAGTATTTTCAGATGTTTATTGCCAACAATTAATGAAACTGAATGATGCAATCAAAGAAAGATGGCCATATTCGGCAAATGGCAAAGGAATTGCGTTTTATCATGATAATGCAAAAACTCCTTCATCTTTAGTAACTCGTGAGAAATTATTGGACCTTGGTTGGGAAGTAATGTCGCACCCCCCATCCAATCCTGACCTGACATCATCTGTTTATGATTTATTTCGTCTGAAAAACTCTTTGAATAGTAAGACTTTCACAAATAAATGATGATGACCTTAAATCACACTTGGTTCAGTTTTTGGCTTATAAGGACCAAAGTTTCTATGAGCGCGGAATCATAAAGCTCCAAGAAAGATGGAAACAGGTCATTGAACAAAATGGAAAATATATAATTGATTATAGTTTATTCTCTATATAAAACTGACTAGTTTTATTTCACATTACAAAACCGAAATTACTTTCAATTTCTTGCCGATCTATTCCACCACCATCGAGATGATGGCCTACCTGTACCACCATACCGAGAAGAAAGTCGAAACTTACCATCTCCGCCACAATGATACGGCAGTGGTACATGTTTCGTCTCTACTATACTCATCAGGGAACCGACATGTACCTGTTTGTGCAAAGGACAGATTAAAAGGAAGGATGCAACACTGAACGTGGCTTCGCCAACCTCCCGCCGAATGGCGTATATATGTTTATGCGGCTTTCATGAATTTCTCCGTGTGAGATACAATAGCAGTGGATATATCCACGTTATGCCGTTATAGTGTTAAAATCACATTCAGCAAACATACAATTATATGCAACTCCGTGTATAGATGAAGTAAAATGCGAACAGTTCGCATTTTACTTCATTTATATCTATATCTACATATATCTACAAATAAATGCTCATAAAGGAAAATTAATAATAAAAACCTAGAAATAAAACCCTGAACTTGGTGAGTGGTCTCCTAAAAATAAGTAAAATTTACTATTTTAGACAGTTTGGTAATAAATACCAACAACTTGTTATTTTTGTATTTGTCCTCTACTGTCAACTTAGACCGATTTTAAAATTAACCTACTTATTGAATTAGGGGATAAATCTTTAATTTTGATTTAATAACTTTCTAGAATGCTTCAATTTAATGAAGTATTTTTGTGAAACTAACTAAGCAATAAATAAATATAAGATAACACCTTTTATTGAGAGCTTCAACTTAAAAATTGTTCACTTATCAATTATCTAGACAATATCATTTTATTTTTAAAATTCCGTCTTACTCCATGACAATTTCTCTTTACAGCCAATTTATTTAGCTTTAATTAAATGATGTAAGTAATTAATAATGTTCTTTGTTTCAGCTGAAACACATCCTGCCACAGACTTCAGCCGTCACACACTTGTTAAACCGAAAATATATCATGGAAGGGAAAAGAGACAAATTTCGACGACTAAACAGGAGGTAAGGATTTATTTGATTGTTTTTGTTTAAATACCAACAGTTTTAAGTAAATAAAGGTTTAAATTCCGTTGATATACTGCACTAGGCTAAATTACACCTTTTTTTTTTGGAACAAACGCTTTTTGGGTACAGGTTACGAAAATAAAAACGTTTAACAGAAAGGCATACTTTTTTAAATACTTCTTCCTGTTTAGATGACCCTCTTTTAAATTAGGTTAAAATATTCTTTAGAAACATCAAATATAGTAATTTCCTCTCTTACTCAATAAATCGATTTACTTTGCTGCAATACTACATAACTTTTCCTATATAAAAACCATATAATTAATTACTTCAATGTATTTTCGATAATTTACAATTTTTTATCTTCTAAATGCAGGCTTTTAATAAAGAATAATGTAATATATGTGTTTTACATGAATTTATTTTAGTTAATTATAGTTTAAAGGTCAATTAATTAAGTTAAACTAGATAAAATATTAACAAATTATTTGACAACACTATCAAGTAAATTAGAAACGTGAGTTTCGAGCGTCGTGGTACCTCTTTATTTATCTACGGTTAGGTTACTGCGTTGTCAAAGAGGAGCTGTATCTTCAAAATCAAAACGGAGTTTTGTCCTCAAAATTATACAATCAGGAACACCAGCAAAAACAGGGACCAAGAAGCATGTACCGAAACCAGGAATAAAAATAATAATCAGAAGGGAAAAACCCTCTGGCTGAAGAGTTTTTCGTTATTCCGCAGGCAACGTGCTTCTTGGTAAAATAGACGACGAAACAGCGTGAATGATCGTCAAAAGAGGCTTCATTAACCCTAGTTTCTACTGCAGTAGGCATAAAAATCAAACAATACCGCATACAGCACCAAAAATTACTAGGAAGTATTACGGGGCCAAACAATTCACTTAACCCCTTTTTTAGATGGAGTAAAAATCTCCAAAAAGTGTCTTGATGGTTCACACGTCGTTACTTTTCCAGTGGTATTTTTAGGAAAAAATGCAATTTTTGCAAACGCCTAATTAAAATAAAATGCATAAAAAAATGACTGGATGTCCTACATGCCTAATAACATAACGGTTGAGATCCAGACACCGAAGGTAAGCAACCAAACGTGCACAAACCCTGAACCAACAACTAACCAACTTATGCATTCCCCTATCAAACACTCCGTTACATCCTATCATTCTACTGGAATTCCCTAGAAAAACAATACTCAATTAGTTCTATCACTGCTACGTCAGATGGCTTGGCAACAAAACAACACTTTAACCAATGAGTGACAATCTGAGCTTATCAGTTTTAACTTCACGAAAATTTTAGAAATAAACCGGGAACAATACGCATTTTCCCTAAAGAAAGCATAAATATTAGCTTAGGAATTACAATAGTCCAAGGATAAATTAAAAACAGACATCAGGAGAGTATGGGAAAAGGTGCAGTGTTGAAATTAAAAATTTAACTTTCTTTGACAACTGTTGGTTTACATGTTGATCGTTTGCATTCTACCCCTTTTAAAATTTAAAAACTTTAAGGGGATCAAACTTTAAGGACGCAGCCTTGGATCATCGAATATATATATATATATATATATATATATATATATATATATATATATATATATATATATATATTATAGGAATCCTTAATATTATCTCGATTTCCGTTACCCAGGACTAGGTTCAGTGTTATAAAATTCCCTGAGAGTGATTTCCATGCAAGTAACGGTACTTATAAAGTATTCCATGCTTTTAAAACCGTATAGCTTTTATAAAGTAACATTAGTTATCTGTAACTCTAACTAGTGGCTGAATGATAATGTAAGCACCAAATATTTAAATTGTAAACCTATTAACAGCGATAATTTAGGTTGCATGTTTAAAACGAAATCTAAATGTAACCGTAACAGAATATTTTATAAATTTTATATAAGTCTTTATTTTGTTTTTTGTGCTCATCTTCGTAAAATTCGTCGCCGTCTTCATCATGTTATGAAAAACAAAACATATTTTTATTTTTTAGTTAAATACATACAAAATATAACTAAATTTAAAGGCACTTAATAAAATAAGGCCGTAATCATTCTCATTAAATACAAAAATAGTGAGCTGCCTAAAATACTTTATTCAGGATCTACAGACTGATATTCGCCAACATCAGCAGATTCCTTAGATATTATATCATAAATTGATGAAAGCGTGGTATCTTCATCAAACCAATTAAAAGCCATCCACCAAAACCCAACCATTATGTTGGTTGAAGCGTGTGGTATCTTTATCAAACCAATTACAAACCATCCACCAAAATCCAACCATTATGTTCAGGTTAAAGCGTTGAAGGATTTTTTTAAATGAGTACTCCCATAATACCTTTTTCATGCCTTGAAATGTTATACTGAAACTTGGGTTAAAATTATGATCTTATACGAGAAAGTTTATTTTTACCCCCATATTGCTCACTTTAAACTTATCGGCTGAATGGAATGGTAATTTTTGTCTATAACTATATTTAAATTAAATGTCAACTTTATGCATTCAGATTTTAAAATATTAATTTTTAAAAATACAGGAGGTGGGACTGTGATCAGATGAGGCCTGCTAGACCGTCGTTTTTGGGTTTGGCTATCATTGAGACAAACAAATTTCCAGCCTGACACGCAGACCATTACATCAAGGGTTCACTAGCTTTCCTACTATAGGTGTAAAATAATATATGGCATATTTAATTTCATTTTTGTAGACATATTCTACAATACCTTACTCAATGTAATCAACTTTCCCAACCGAGCAGATACTTTAATATTTTTGCAATTTGGTTTCGTCTCATAATCGACATTTTCTAATGATTTCTTTTTCGCCGAATAACGACAGACCTATGATAATTACCGCCTGTTACAGAACGTGTTTTATTTGTCGAACTAGTACAGTATCATATAACATCAAATATTAATTGTTAAATGAACAAATAAGACTGGGGTGATACTTGATCTTCAATGTTTAGGCCTCGTTGGGATCATTACACGATTTTACGATTCTAGGCAAGCTCATTACCTGACCTTGCCTGACTGTTTCGTGTTATGTAGTATCCCCGAAATATCTCTGCTTCAGTCCGTGGAGTGCTGGGCACTCTTTGAAAACATGGCTAACAGTTTCATCCTCCAGGCACTATCTGCATATCGGGTCATCTATGATGTCAATTCCATGAAGATGACCTCGTAGGTGGCAATGTGCTATCAGCAATCCCATCATTATTCGCAGTTATTTCCTCTCAAATAAAAACATTACCTCGTAAGCCTCGCATTAGTTTCAATTATATGTTTCTTGGCACATCTCATTCTAGAAGCTTCTATCCAGCATTCAATAAATTTGCTTTCCAGCAGTAGTTTCAGTTCTCTCTAACCAACAGTAATTGAAACTGGTATAATGGGTTGGGGACCGTATGGTTCAGCTGCCGGCCTCATCTTTGCTAAATGTTCGACTTCCCCGTTTCTGTGTATATTTGAGTGACCCGAGACCCACACTAGTATTTGTGTAGCAATTCTTTGTTACGATTACCAAATACCTCCTTGCAGTTAGACGCCAGTCCTGAAGCTGCTACATTGGATCCTAGTGCCAATATTACAACCCTACTGTCTGCGCATTTATGCATTTTTTACAGGGATGGTCAGATTGCCAAATCTCGAAAAACCTTTGTATGTTGTCCCGAAGAGTAAAACTATCTGACTTCCTTGCCTCCGAAAACTCGAACTCCGGCTCTTTCCTCCTATCGAGATCGGTGTATAAACCACCACAATCCATTTTTGGGAAGAGATTGCTTCCAATCCTCTCTGTTTGGTAAATGTATCTCAAGAGAGTTGCTACGTTTCAAAACCGTCGCCATGTAGTCTGCTTGCTTAGAGAGCGATAAACATCTTTCCATATTTCCACCCTAGCTACACGGGTAACCGCCAGTTCGTGCGCTGAGATACCCTAGGCAACCGAGACGTTTAACTACCTTCAAGCCCTCGTTTTCTATTAATTAATGATATTCTATCACGTGACTCACTGTACAACAATCTTCAGAAAGAATAATTGATTAGGAACTTAAGATTCTCGATTTTTTGACAAGATAATATAAAAATTTAACTTTTAATAATATATATCAGTAATTTGTATTTAGAGAAGTCTCCCTATCTGTACATGTTTATAGATAATGGAAAGTTAGGAATATGCAATGAATTCTAAAAAGGAGAAAGCAATATAAAAATATGTTGTTACATACGTATGCACATTTTGCTGGATTTTAATTGTTAGTAAAATTTCAAGTAAGGCAGGTTAAAGGTATGTAAAATTAATTAAATTGGCTTTCATTATTGTTTTGTAGTGTCGTTAAAAACGAACATGTAGAATATTAATGAAATGTTATTAAGTACTAATTACTTTATGATAGTTTTGTAAGTTCAACAATAAACAAAACGCTAAAGTTTACTTTCCTTGTAAGTAAAATTTTTCATGTGCGCCAAATGATGTTATTGTCAAGTTAATTCCCAGGAGACAAAATAATTCTAAATTATTTCGTCAAAAACTGTTGTAAACATTAATAGAATTTCTTAAATTTTTATATACTATAAATAAAAGCCCTCGAAAACTTGCCTAAAGTAGGATAAAACACATTGATTTTATTATACTGTAGTGAAAATTCACATTAAGATAATCGTCGTTTTTACAATTGTCTTCGCAAAAGTCGTGAAGGTAGTTGTAATTGTGAGTTATTCCATTGATTATATCACATTTCTATACTGCCCTCTTACCGTGCGAAGTGGAATTTTTTAATACATTTTTTTAGCACCCAGCGAAATTTTTTAGAAAGAATGACTTCCCGAGGAAAAAACTCGTTTGCAACATCCGGGTACACCTTTACATGTAATTACGTTCGAGGAATTTCACCCATTCATTTTCATTTATTTTAGCAACAATGATTTCGAAACCTTCCTGGTACAGTACGAAAACATTATTGAAAAACCAATAATAACCGCAGTTCTAACTTTAATTGCTAGAAATGTCGGTTGGTAGGTGTGTAAACATTGAAGTTCGATACTGTTGAAAACACACTGTAACATCCGGAATACTAAGAACTATAAAATCAGTTTTATCGACTTTCGAAGAACAAAGAACATTGTCACACTGCAAAGGTAAATTGTGCCAAGTAAGAGAAATTTAATAACTACCTTATCATCTTAAGACGAAAGACGGAGGTTTAAATTGAACTATGTATGTACTAACTATAGATCTAAATTACATTTATTGCTTTATTACACATTTTTCTATTTTGATAATTGATTATATGAAATATAAAGGTTTCTTTTAATATAACTTCACTTATTAAGCAGTAAAGTGCTAAATAATCATTGATAAGCATTAGGAATAAAAACATAAATTTTACTAAACAATCAAAATTTCAGAAAGAAATAAAGAAATTTTTCTGCCGTATTTAAATAGTTTGTTATATATGTAATTCTCCTTTCAGGCAGAGAATATGAAAAATATAAGTACAAACAGTTTATTTCCTGCAAATATCGCTCTGTTCCTCTCTCCATACCGTTTCGATCACCTCATGATCTCGTCAGTGGAGCTGTATCGGACCGAGAGCAACATTAGCAGGAAATAACTGATATACGAACCATAAATTTCAAGGTATGTCGGCAGGATATTACACCTGCCGTCTACCAACTTCGATGTCAGACTGAAAAATATCGCCAGTCGAACGACATCTATGAATCAACGGAGTAAAGTGAAATTTTTAAACAACCAAAATTTCAGTAAGAAATAAAGAAATCTTTCTGCCGTATTTAAATAATTTGTTATATATGTTATTCTCCTTTCAGGCAGAGAATATGAAAAATATAAGTACAAACAGTTTATTTCCTGCAAATATCGCTCTGGTCCTCTCCATACGCGTTTCGATCACCTCATGATCTCGTCAGTGGAGCTGTATCGGACCGAGAGCAACATTAGCAGGACATAACTGATATATGAACCATAAATTTCAAGGTAAGTCGGCAGGATATTACACCTGCCGTCTACCAACTTCGATGTCAGACTGACAGTTGGTAGACGGCAGGTGTAATATCCTGCCGACATACCTTGAAATTTATGGTTCATATATCAGTTATTTCCTGCTAATGTTGCTCTCGGTCCGATACAGCTCCACTGACGAGATTATGAAGTGATCGAAACGCGTATGGAGAGAGGACCAGAGCGATATTTGCAGGAAATAAACTGTTTGTACTTATATTTTTCATATTCTCTGCCTGAAAGGAGAATTACATATATAACAAACTATAAATGTTACTGTTTTTTTTTTATTTCTAAATTACATATAATTAGTATAGGGCAGTGGCGACTGGTGCATTAAAAAAGCAGGATTGCAGCTCCAATGGTACATTAAAAACATATATATGTATAAAGCCTGCCACATGCACCGGTGGATGAGAAATTAAGAGTCTTTAAAAATTGAGTGTAAAGAAGTGTATTTTAAACAACTAAACATAAAGAAGGTAGTAAATTTTAAAAATATAACAGTCAAAACCAAATGTACGTAAAATTTACTGCGCAAATTATTTATAAACAAAATCTATACGCTGATCTTCGGCATTAGCAAACTTAACAGTAACTCGCTGATTGAAATCAGGAATGCTGTCGATAAGATCTCTTTCTTTAGAAAGCGGTGCCAAAGCAGAAAGTCTTTCTTGGCTCATAGCATTCCGAAAAAAGGTTTTAACCTTTGAGGGCAGAAAGCACCGTTCTGCTTCAGCCGATGTCATTGGAATGGTAATTAAAATTTTGTCACTTCGCTCGATATTTTGCGAAAGATAGTCATAAAGTACAAGAAGTCCCGAAATTTCCTCTTGACATACAATAAACATTGCTTGTTGGCGTTCTACGCCTTCCGGTTCCCAGTTTTCGGTCTTCCCAATTCCCTGGAAGTAAGTTTCTTTCGGACATGGCTCGGTTAATGCCCCTTAATCCAGGTAACTTTTGGTCTTCCTTTTTTTATTTTTTCATTAGGTGTCCATTTTAGGATTTGCTTTGGTAGACGTTCGTCCGTCATTCTCTCCACATGTCCATACCATACCAGCTGACGTTGTTCGATTTCATCAAGAATAGTTTTCTTTACGCCATAATCTCCCTAATTCTCTCGTTGGTTATCCGTTCGATCCTTGACTCGGCAGATCTTCGCCAAAAGTCCATTTCAAGAGCCAGCAGTTTACGTTCTAAAGTTTTATTTATCTGCCATGTTTCACATCCATACAATACAACGCTTTTAAATATTGCATTATATAAAAGATGTTTTCTTTCCTTGGAGATGTTTGTTGACCATAATAGTGAGTTTAGGCATCCGATAGCTTTTTTTCCTTTAGTTATTCGCGTTATTGTGCAGTTCAATATCTCTTTGATAAGCGCTGCTTAGTTGAACAGCTACGTTAACAGTCCCAAAAAGGGAATATTGCAGAACATTTACGCTTTTTTGCTGTCCTTCAAATAATATAAGTTAGAAAACCTAGTTTTGTCCGAAAAATTTCTCCTCCATAATAATAAACAAGGAAAACAAAATGGAGCATTTTTAATTTCACAACTCCAAAATATGTTTATTATAAGGGTCCGCATTAAACTTCTTAGTAAAAGTCTTTTTTTTTTGCTAGACACGGATTGTTCTATTTTTAAATTCGGAGTAGACCTTCCAAGCCTTCTTATTTCAGCCTTATCATTTAATGACCGACCACAGAATGGCTCTGCAATTAAACTCTGAACGGAATTCATTTTTGTTTTTACCAAAATCAAAACGCAAATCGTAAAAAAATATAATAGAGTACCGCACAACAAACACCTACGAGTATGAAATTGACAGGCAAACTAAAGGTGTTTTTTCGCGGAGTAACCCAGTTTAATATATGTTTAGATCTGTTTTGAAACACATTTGAAATGACGTTACTATTTCCGATGGCCCAAATACGATAATGACGACGTGCGTATGTTCATTTATTTGAAAGCATATCTATAATTGTTTCAAAACACATGCAAATAATTTTAATGTAACGTCACTATTTCATCGCAAGAAACCCTTTGAACCTGGTTGAGATAAATTTACAGCGAAAATACAACTTTAACACAGGTGTGTAAGTCAACTTGCAACATTCATTAAGGTTAAGAGGCGAAATTAATCGTCACATCTTAGATAGGCAATTCCATATACGCTTCAATGTATTAGCTTGGAATGCATTAAAATTGCACACAGCAAAGCGATAACGTTTCCAGGCGTAATACTATAATACAGGCAAATTAGTCGTGACCTTTAGGCGAAGTAACTTTAATTATTTCAATAATTGACTGCTGTTCATCTACGTAAAAAAAATATTTAAATTATCAGTAAAAATTAAATAAATATTTGTACTTATATTTATTAGTATGTTTCATTTTAATTTACAATTTTTTTGGGGGTTGCCCAAACCTGCAAACCTAAGAAAATGTCACCACTGGTATAAGGGCAGTTAGACTATAAAATATTTATGAGTCCTACCAAAGTATTTAGAACACGCCAATTTCTCTGTGCTTAATCAGGATCCTAAGTCAGTCGGAGATTGATTGTTGAGCGTACGAGGGCTCCAATATTTATCGTGGCACACGAACTTTCTAAGCACGTAAAATAAGGCCTAGTCCTAACTCTAGTGGCTATTAGTATGAAAAATATTTAAATAATCTCTATAATTTTTTTCCGTAAATATGGGATATCTTTAATCATATCGGGAATATTTAATAAAACTCATTTTTCTTTATTTGTCATTTTCAGGCATTACCGACAACGATACCTCAGCTCGCTCGAATAGATATATTGTAGATAAAGTATTAATTTATATTTACTTGTATAGTAATAATTATATTAAAAATATGTTTCTTAACAAATGTAAAAATTAGGTGGAATCTTCATTACTCTGCGTACAAAATTATATATAAAGAAAAAAAGTTATCACGAGATTTGTATATACGCTATGATCCGAGGCCCACTGGTTTATGTTTAATCGTGGTTTAGGCTTGTTTGGTGGTTTTATCAGTGGACTTTATAATATTCTAGATTATTATGGTTCCTATTGTTTAACCGTACGTATTATTTCGTTAAGACGATCAATCAGTGTTTTGTCTGCACCGTGTACTGATGGGAAGAGAAATCATTACTATACATGAGGTATTGAAGAAAGATAGCAAAAGGCTTTCTATTTTCTTACTCTTTCTATCGACGCTCTCGGCCCTATGCTCGCTCGCTACTTCGACTAATTATCCTAAATGTTATTACACCACACTAAATTGTTGCCGCATTAGGACACTAACAGAATAAGGAAGTTTCTATCTGCCCTAAATCCTGTGACACTGCATTTAATTCAGGTCCTATATCAGTTGGGGAGACTGAATATCGGATGGTCTAATAGATCCTTTAGATGGATTTATGGCTAAATGTATAGTTAGCATGTTTAATACTAAATAATAAATAGATTTAATTTTCATATATATGGGGGGGGGCACATAAAATCAGCAAAAAAAACTATTTATGTAGGTATTTTAAAAATAATTCCTAAGCTTCATTTTGGATTCCCGTCGTTTTCACAATTCTTCGTTTTCCGCTATTATATATCATAAAATTTAATAATACTTGTACATGGCATCTTACCAAAATAGTAATAAAATAAATATGGCATAACATTCATATCCGTATTGTGGGTTACCTATTTTAAGTCATAATATTTCCGTGCTCATAGAAACGTTTTGCGAAGATTAGCAAATCGTTTGCTACCAAAGTTAGCCAACAATGTTTTTAAGGAGCAGCCTATTGAGACTACATGCTTAGGGAAACGTAGTTACATGTGGAGATGAGTTAATTCGCCTTTGTTGTTCCTAGTTTCGCAATTTAATCTGAACAAGCTAAGATTATAATACGTTATATGTTTATTTTGTCAAGCTACTGCAAGCAATTTATAATTCAAAAGTCGCTCATTTGGAAAATCAATTTTGATATTTATAGGATTTAATTGCCGCTACAATTATGTAGCCTTTCTCTAATCTTTCAGCATTTACGTATCTCGTTTTTTATATTAATAATCCGTCTGCCCCTTTTGTGGTACTTCGATAAATAAATCGTAAATCAACCTGGGATTTATAAAAATAAATTAACGATAAAATGATTAAAAAGATAAAGTGATCCAGAAGCTTAGTCCGTCCATTTAAAATAAAAAAAAAAGATGTACAAGGGTCAAATGTGCTAGCAGCCTCCAAAATTCTATTTTAATTGTTTGGACTGTCTCATTAAGCTTACTCTATCGAATATGGGTGACTCCGTGTCAAATGAAACTAGAGTTTAGATCATGATGTTTAGGATTTTCACAGTATATTTGTTCTAATCAGAAAATACAAACATTTTTAAGGACAGTCTTTTTGTTATTTAAGTTTGAAACTTGCGAAAAGCGATAATTTCTTACTAGCTCAAATGAAACAGTTTATTGTACAGCAACGGTTGATGTGCTACATACAAGACGTGTATCACCGAAAAAAAATAAAGAAAAAATTCTTTTATTTTTCTAAGTTGCGTTTTTCAAAAATCTAAAAAGAAAGTGTTCGCTCCTTATGGAACCAAAATGTAACCAAGGTTTATTTATAAATTCTCAATATGCGTTTATGTTATAGTGAATTATTCTCTCAATCATCTAAATATATAATTAAATAATCAGACTTTGATTACATTTTAGTTTGAAAGATTTTATGAAAAACTCGACTGAAAAATTGGGAATTTTTATTGATTTTTTTGTGATATCACGTGTGTCACAAATCAAAAAAAAAAAAAAAGGTCGTACAATGAGCTTTAAAATGAACCATTAGTCGTTGTAGTCAGATAGACGATAATGGAGTAATGCTCGTTTGAGTACTGCAAGAAATCATCGATTTTTGAAAATTTTAAAATTTAATAAATAAACGAGTGGTTCAAAAAAGCAATTACACAATCACTCTGTGAATAAGACATTGGATTAAAAATTTTATATATTCCTAAAGTCGTTTGAAATTGATATTTTCCAAATCCTTCTAAAATTGGTATTAGGAAATGCTTGGGGTATAGATTACGAATCTAAAATTATTTTTTTTTTAATTGAATACGAAGGACTAAAAATTTCCATTTCCCGAATTCATTCAGACTTGGAATTCGAGAATATTAAGAGTCATAAATTACGATTCTAAAATGAATTTAATGTGGCGGACCAAATTTTTTTTATGTCCAATTCCTTTACACTAATCAATTTTTTTATGTATTGATTTGACTATGGCTTGCAAGCTTACAAGTTGATGTAAAAATTTCTTAAACTATTTGTCACATTTTACTTAGATTTTTTTTTTAGAAGAAGGTTCAGTTTCTATTTTTAACTTTAATTATTTCATAATTATATAGGTGTTATACTTAAAATTAATCAGCCTTAGTGCCAATAATAAAGCACTATAATTTTGCTATAAATAATATAACTGTACCTTTTAATTTATGGTATTATATTTGACTCTAATAGTAAGTCCCAGTCGTTACAAACAATTGCCAATAGCATAATTAAGTTTGTTGCTAATAGACAGTGGCGGTTCTGGGGTCTTAAAATTGAGGAGACTAAATATAATGTAAATTGGTGTAAACTCTACTCGGCCAAAAAAACTATACGTTTTGCAAGCGATGCATGGGACTGGTGATTACCAGTGTCATTAGTTAAATAAATTATATATTTTGATAGCAAAAAAGATTCTGAAAAGCAACTTATTGTCCAGAAAAACCAACGAAAAGGTAAGAGTTTAGTGTTATGATAGGTAGAAAAGGAAATTTGAATAAGGAAATATTGGTATTGATAGATACTTTATTTACAATAATATTTGTTAAAAAGGTCTATGCATGACAGCAATAAACATACCATACATTCTTTGGCAAAATCTTTGATCGGATTATCATGTTGATAAATCTTTTATTTAAAAAACAAGAACTTGGATATAGCAGCATTTAGCTATTTAATTTTTAATTTAAATAAAACGTCGAAGTTGTTTTTTGTCAAGAACAAAAGTAAATAATTTGATCTAATATGTTCTTAGCATCCAATAATTAATAAAATTGATAAAACATGTTTTTAGTTCTTGTAAATTTTAAGAGCTTACTCTACTTTTAAAATAAGAGGGTCGAGTACTCGGTTTGAATCGAAAGTAATAAACATAACCAATAAAATAATTTGTTTTATTTGCTGGATCCTGTCAACTAATCGCATTTGTCGTACTAAGTTAAATTGAAACTATGATTTTGACAAGTGTCGGAGTATTGTAAAGCAATTAAGTTATGCTGTGGTTTCCCTACACTTTTTACTATATAGGATTTAGTTTTTATGTTTAACGAGCCAAAATTATTACTTATCAGCCAATCAAATATATCACTACACTGTTTAATTTCCACCTGTTTGCCCATTTTTTTTAATTACCTGTAAGGATATTCATACCTTTAAAAACACAACACTACAAAACAAACCTAACTTCAAAAACACAAAACCGGCCAAAATTAATTTCATTTCAACACAAACGCAAAAAAGAACATTCCGTTTCAATCTCAATCTGTAACTATTCATTGAACAATTGATCGTACCCCTCGACGGACGATGGCTTACAAATTCTGCGTATCATTTAAGGTGTTACCAGATATTGGTAAAGCAGACTACCAAAAAATCTCCGTTGTTTACGAATGCTCTCCATACGTCGTAATGATATTTAAAATGCTATATAAAGGATTCGTGGTTTACGGAGTCTCGAAAACGCGTAGTCGCTCTTGCAGGCGTATGTCGTAGTTTTCGTCGAATATAATGATAAGTGCCTAGAAGGCTGATGGAATAAATATGACGGCAATAGATTTATTGTAATTATGACATTTTTGTTCTCTGGATTTAATTACAAGAAAAAGTAAAAATGGCTATTATTTTAAATAAGATTTTGTAATAATTATGCAATTTTTATTCTGTATGGCTTGGCCACCCTTGCCTCCTTACCTTAGAATAATGTAAATAATGTAAAATTATCACTAACCGCTATTGCATTCTTGTAAATTATAAGTATACTTAAAAATTTGAGCTTTATTAGTCATTCTAGTGCCGGGAATAAAGGAAGAAGCATTAGTTTGCTAGAAATATTTTCCACAATATCTCCAAAATCGAGAAAAAAATTGTTTTAATTTTTTTTTCTCGTTTCTAAGATAAAAGATTAGAGAAATTTATTTGGGAGTTCCATTGCACTTTTGTGTGATTCAAAAATTATTTATTTTTTGTTACAACACAAATTAATACGTATCAGTTATAATCCAAAAGAACTTTATAACTGAAAGGCGCCAAACAATTGCATGCACAATCGATAATATACCTACAGGTAATTTAACTTTATTTAAAAAACTATACTTTGTTTATAAAAATGTAAACTATAGAAAATTTCAATCAAGACCTTGATCTCTAATATTATTGCGGTTAGCTACAAGGAAGTATGAATGTTGAAATGAATAATAATATTTTTATTTAATGAGTAGAGTAAAACGGACAGAAACAAAGATAATACTTATCTGTTTTAATTACAATTCCAATTTAAGTATCAAGTATGCTTTGTATTAAATTTGAGATAAGCCAATAATATGTCTATAATGTTTTGTATTTATATTCTTCATGCATTATATTTTATTATCGAGGAGTAATTGATTAAAACTAAATAAATTTCATATTAAACCTGTTTAGTTTTCGGTATATGGCACTCTTTATCTCAATGTTTATAATAACTGTTTGTAATGATTAGAATAGGAAAATTTGAATATAAATTAATATTTTTTATAAAATGTTCATTTTTTGTAAGTGGGGAATTTTGAAAATAAATTAATGTTATTGATATGACATCTAAGCGGGCATGAGGGTCGAAGGGACCTCGGAACCAAAACATGACAAGGCAAGAATAACCCAAAATAAATCATAAAATGATATGATAAATACAGTAAATCTCAAAATGGACCTTGTGGTAAGTAACTTCGAAAACATAAAGTAAACTACCAAAATGGTTCAAACATTTTTAGAACTCTCCTCCTACATGACAATTTTGTTCAGTAGTTACTAAGAAAACCATGCACAGGCAAACAGACACACAAGACGATTATATAAAATATTATATGACGTATTAGCCTTTGCCCGAACTTTGTGTGGGCGACATCAGATATCGTGGTGGGTACCATCAATCAACCGTGGTTCTATCCTCAAAATAGTAATTTCGTGCAAACTTTTATTCCCTATTTTATCCACCCAAGGGATGAATTTCCAAAAAAGGGTGGCACAGTAAACTTTTCTTTCTAACCATAAGCCCATATATTAATTTTTATATTTATAACTACCAAAATGAAGAACCCTCATACAAACTTTCATCCCGTATTTTACTCCCTTAAAAGATGAATTTTTAAAAGAGAATGATATAGTAAACATTTTTTCTAACCATAAACCTATATACTAATTTTTACATGTGTAACTACCAAAATTAAGAACTTTCGTTCCCGATTTTGCCCCCTTAAAAGATGGTGTGTGTATATATATATATATATATATATATATATATATATATATATATATATATATACATGCAGACAAAGACCGTTGATGAATATTACTATCATTCTAGTGTGGAGAACTCCAAAGAAACATGGAAAAACTCCGGGTCCGAAAAATGACGACAGCGTTGTTTCGTCCTAATATGGGAATAACAAATTTTATTTTAAAATTACACGGATGATAACTTCTCCTTTTTTTTATATTTGTTGACTTAAAAACACACAACAGCTCTCTTAGGGAGATCGTTGGTGCGATACTTTACTTAAACTGTAGAATTCATAGTTAGTTTGGTTGCCGATGCCGGATAATGCGACCTCTATCCTTAGAGTAGCAAGTTTCGTGTGTCGAGTTTTGATTTATTTCTTTTTAATATACCGTCGCGCCACCAAGTGGCGGTTTTATACAACATTGTTGATTTGTGTTTTTCTTGTGCTATTGAGTGAACCATCGAGATGTCGCCACTGTGTCTTATTTACTGTTTTTCAACCGTGAAATCTGTTTATGGGAGACAGATGCAAGATGATGGTTTGTACCGAATACAATGGCCTGACGAGTTCCATATTAGGACGAAACAGTATATATATATATATATATATATATATATATATATATATATTTCCCTATAGGATTCTCGAACCTTGGCAATATATTCTTAAGTTTTAGTGTTACAGATTCATTTAATAGGCATAAGTAAGACGTTTCGACTATTATATACTCTTTATCAGATACGGTTAGTCTGTCATAACAAATATACATTATAAAAAACTATTAACAGTTAAAATATAGATACATAAGGCATTGCGCACACAGGTAGTTTAAAATGGTACGTAAAATGTACTGTTTCTTTTACACATTTCAAGGCTTGATCACTAGGTTATTATCCTTAATAACCCTAGATAAGCGTGTATTCGTTGACATATGTAATATAAATTATGACAATATTATAAGCAAAACAAAAGTGACCGACTAGAAAATCTAACTTTTAAGGCAACTAGATCGGGTCTAAGTCTTAAACCTTCCTAATGAATCTGGCTGTTAGTGTCTCACAGATATCCATAGCAATTTTGGTTGTAAACAATTGTATGATTTGGAATAGGTTTGACAATCTCTATTAATCTAAAAACTCAAGAGAAACATTGTTTGCTTTCTAGTTTTATGGGGTCCCTGTGTTTCTTTTTGGGACATCGCTTTTTTCATCTTCATCATCAGCACTTTTTTAAAATTGACGCGGCAGTAGGGATTATTATTCTTGAGTTTATAATTCATAATTCTGTTTATTCCATTTTGTTAAATAAAATTTTTAAAATTACCGGAAAAGGGCTTTCCCCTTTTTAAAATCATAATATAGGTATTATTTTTTTGTAAGATAAATTTGAATTGTAATGCAAATAAAAATAATATCTCATATTTTTTTGCTAGTCAATTTGTTATACGTATCTTACTTTATTTGGTTTGGTTTGGCCGTCGTCTGGCGCGAACTTATAAAAATAAAGATAAACGATAACATTTAAATAGATTTATAACCTCTTTTGACCGATAATTTCCAGATTATGACTTGTGCCATCTATCCCATCATTTATTTTCTTACTACAGACGTTTAATATTTCAATTTTTCACCAACAGCAATATTACCGAGTTTTTTTAATTATCTACTTTTTAAAATGGGACTTACTAAAGGCTGCTTGAAGGCCTAGGTTTAATAACTAATTAATGGGTATTTTGTTTCAAACACGAAGAAGGGAACTTTATACTATATTTATTATTATTGCAAAATATTTTTAGTAAGTGGCTATTTACTCTCTTTTTTTTTTTTTTGATGTCATGGAAAAAACATAAGATTCACAAACACATGTATTTTATCAGAAAATTACCACTTTGTTGCATGTTCCAATTATTGAAATTCCCACTCTGTTACCACAATTAGTTGTTTAATTTGGAAATTACCAAGGACAGGGTTAAATATAACATGTATTTTTGTGCACGTAAGATTATACTGGCCCACAAGTGTGGATGTTATTATAAATACTTGACTGAATTCTGTATGGCGACAACGTGTTGTAGAAAGCAAATACTTCGCCACTTGGAACACACATTATATGAATTTCAGAAAACATCTGTGTTACTCCTAAAGGTAGCGAAATGAGTTAAAAATAATAATTATATTTATATATTTATATATGTTGTTTCAGCCTTTCCTAAATTGAAGTCATCGTTACGGAGTCTAGTTTGAGATCCAATTTTTTTTTATTGATACAATAATGATGGAGATATAAAATTTTGAGACCAGTTGATATGCCCATCAATTAGATATTTTAGCATTGTTTGTCCCCCTCCAGTTATATATATTTTGATTGTTAATTATATTTAAAAATGTACTGTTCTGCTTTTTTAAATCAACAATGTTTTCTGCTACTCAAAACTTATCTGTGAAATATTATAAATTAAGTTTCGCACTTTATTTGAATTTATTTTTATTAATTCTAATACATTTTTAATAAAAGGTTGGTAGTCTGCAATGTGGCTTTATCTGTAGAAACGACATAAACAGAAAAAAGTTCATAAAAATATGGTCAAACGATAGGCTGCCATATTGGCCTTGCGGTCTAATATCATCGCTTCACCACTGGTGTCTGAATGTAGTCATGTTCTTGATAGTTTGACAAGAAACAACTGCATAATAAGGCTCCAGTTGTTCCTTGGTCACTCGAATATACACGAAAACGAGAAAGCAAATTGTTTAGCAAAGATTGGGTGTGTTGTTGAACCCAATAGACTCCAACCAAATTATACCTGTACCAACTATTGTTGGTACAAGGGAATTACGACTGCTATTTCCCTGGAGTGCATGCTAGAAGCTGTAATGGCCAGAATCCTCGTTGGCCTGATGGAAAATGGCGTAAATGAAAGTTCGTTGCGTAGACTTGTACATAAATTCTGCGATGCATATTGATCTCTTTTTCATGCTTGTTTCAGTGGTGGATTTGAGTGTAATTTAAGACATTCTTTAATTAATTAACTGTGATTCCCAGCGTTGCTTCACAACTGGTGTCTGAGTACAAAGCTGTACTGGATAGTCTTGACAAAAAACAGCTACACAATCAGGCTCGTGTTGGTCTTGGATCACTGGGGTATCCAAAAGAACGAGAAATAAGATCTCTTCTCACAGATGAGGTCCTTGGTTGAACCATACTGACCCCAACCAATTATACATGTCCCAATTACCGTTTGAGAAACTAGTACTGGAAAGCAAATTTATGGTATTCTAAAGGGTGTTCCTCTAGGAGCTTCTCTCCCTGTAGAGAAAAGAACTGCAAATCGTGGTGGGGTTACTAGCAAGGACATCTTTAAAAGATTGGCATTGTAGATGACCTGGTATGCAGATGGTGTCTAGATGAGAATTAAACTATTAAACATGTCTTTGGGGATTACTCAACACTCAACGTACTGAGGCCAAGAAATCTATAAGATATAATATAATCACCTGAAGTCGCCAAATAAGTTTAGTTAACGAAGCTGCTTGGATTAGCAAAAGCAATCGGCCTCGAATGACTTGCAGACTTAGTGTAATGTAAAGGACCTAACAAGACCCTAATTATCGTAGGTGGAAATATCACCATTATTACTCATTCATTCATTGAGTGATTCTCACAAATTTATTAAACTGATAATTGATTTGATAGTGAATTTTGATCGAAATTAACTATAATCGCATCTTAATTTACAAACTGTTACTTTGCACGCATTGAAAGCAGCTCAACTATGAAGCAAACAACGCAGAGGAACTATCATAATGGCGAGCGTTACGCCGTCGTGTGCATTAAGCTTAAATTTATTGAACGCGGAAGAGAAGACTCGGAAATCAGGTGTGTCAGAGAACATATATTTGGATCTTATGAGCGACTTACTAGGGAGCCTCGTTCCCTCGAAAGGATAGAACTGTGAATTATAGTAGGATCATTAACAAAACATTGTCACTTGCGAGGCCATCTTTATAGGATTGGCATCATGGATGACCCGGTATACAGATGGTGTCTAAAGGAGGATGAAACTGTTGACCATATTCTTAGAGAATGAACAGCGCCGTCGAGACTGAAACATTTCAAAGATAAAGGTAACGAGGCTGAAGGATTCGCAGAGGCGATCAGTCTCAGAATGATGCAGCGGGACTCTAAATGCACTTGCTCTTCAGATGGAATATTCACTTCCGGTTTTATAGTTTATTATATGAAATGATTTGAACGCCTATAAAAAAACGTTTTCGAAAAATGTCCAATCATGCGACAAATGTAACACCGTTTTTTATGAGCTAGACACGTTCTTAAAAAATTAAATTTTCCATACTTGCCACAAATTTGTTTGGGGTTTTAGTGGATTTCGTAAATTTCAATTTTCTTCCTGATGTACCCGGCCTATAACCGTTAACCAATAATTATTGCAAATATGACTTAAAAATTTTTATCGACAGGTCTTATTTGGATTTGGATTCTTCGAGTGATCTACGCAGCCTAACTGCGATTTCTAAATATGTTTCATATATCTTTAGATGTCGTTGACGTATTATATCACTTTGTACTCCACATTTTAGTATACTTTTTATCAGATCGTTTTTCAGTGTTCCAAACTCACAACTTGAAACCATTTCTAGATAAATAACACAGCATGACGTAAAATTTGTACACAAAAGTAGCCATTTTTGTACATTTTGGATCGCTGAATTCGAATTCGGACTCAGAATTGCTCTATCGCTTCAGGTTTTTTAAATATCGTAACCTAGAAGTAGTAAAAATGCGATTTTGGCCTATATTTGAGGTTATGTATCATCGCGAAATTTTTTTTTCTCGCAAAACTATACATAGCATCTTAAATTATAAATTTTACTCTTTCAAATTTCACTCAGTTTGTTCTGATATCTTCCTTTTTCTTCAAGACATTCAATTTTGAAATTTTCAAATATCATAAATGTTTCAACTTTTGAACACTCGCCTTTGGTGGCCGATAAGCTTTTAAGCGACAATTTTGATAAACCATGGACGTTTTGTTATCAAAACATATCTCAATCCAAATTTATCATTAGTTTTGCAAAATAAATTTGTATAAAGCAATTATTGCAAAATTCATTATTTTTTTAAATAAATGCTTCCGTTGCATTTTACAAAAATAAATATTTTCAATTCAATTAAAATATAAACTCGTTAATGATATGCATTTGTAGATTTTAGTTTTGTAGAATATAGTTTTGTGAATTCTGGATATACATTTTTTATTATTTTCTAATGATCGTTTGCGGATTTTCTAAATAGTAAAATTAGTTGTTTATGATTTTGTTTACAACAAAATATATCGTAATACTGATAACGACTCCTTTAAACATATTTATGTTTATAAAATGCAATGGAAGCATTTATTTCAATAATTTGTTTGAGCAAATTTTTTAAACAAACTTATTTTGCAAAACTAATGATACATATGGATTGAGCGATGCTTTTGATAGTCATAAAACATCCATGGTTTATCAGAATTATCCCTTAAAAGCTTATCGGTTACGAAAAGTGAAGGTTGCCAAAACTTGAAAGATTCATGCAATTTGAAATATTTAAAATTAAATATCTGGAAGAAAAAGAAAAATATTTGTATCAATTCAACGGCATTTAAAAGAATAAGACATATACTTTAAGATGTTATATATAGTTTTTTGACAAAAAAAATGTCGCGATGATATTATAACTCTAAATATAGAACAGAATCGCGTTTTTTGCACTTTTAGGTTAGCATATTTATCAAGACTTCGAACATACCCAAGTAGAATTAGCATAATGCCAGAACTAGGGCCCGATTGTTTAAACGCTTAATAACGTCATAATATTCTTATTTATATTTGAATTTGATAAACAGTAAACATTTAATTTCATGGTACAACCATACCGATTTTATGCTATCCTTTTCTAACTGCATTATTTAAACAAGTATCATATGATAACCGATACGTCAATTCTGAATACATAAAGTATGAATATATGGTTGCCTAAATTATTATTATTGTTATTTTTCAATATGTAAACAATATTTACTAATAAAAATAAGTTTTTAAATCGCCTTTTTGTTAATATTAATTGTAAACTTCGAATTTATAGTAATTTCTAACACTTAAAAAGTCACGACAAGCAATTAAACTGAAAGACAAAATAAGTAAACATGTTTATGTCTGTCAAACATCAAAAAAGCGTCTCCCCCACCGACCATGAACAGCCTTCAATGTACAAATTTCGCGTCGTGCTTGTATAGGTTATACAAAATTTTATTTTTTTGCTCAAATAATCTGTAAACTTTTTTCGAAAAACGTTAAATTTATTTTATTGTTCTTGTTTAAATGCAAAATAATTGTATCTGTGAAGCATTTGCCCCAAATAAGTACAGGAATTGGTTATATTGTAATTATCTTTTTTTGACGAATTTCCTTCTCGTTTTGAAAAATAATAAAACATTTACCCATTATCCATTTTGAGCAGAATTTCCTTTAAAACTTAATAGAGGAAAGAACATATTATTTTCCCTCATTTTTAATTAAAAATTGTAATATGATTGATTAAAAAAAAAACTTTATTTATATTTTTTTTTATCATGCAAACTCCTCACGAATCTTCAAGTATTTCAAATAAACATATTGTTTGTCATCTAAACCTAAATAGACTGTTAATATTATTTCTCGGATCTAGATGTAGAAAGTTCATATACCTTGCAAGAACTTCCGATGTATCCTCAAAAAGTGACTCTTTGGTGTGCTATGAGGTCATGAGAGATCACCGGATTATATATTTTTTTAAAATGATGATGGTGTCCCCGTGACTGTCAATAGTGATCGCCACTATGGCATGTTAATAAACTTTTTTTTGGCAATAATTGGCAAGATGTGGTTTCAAAAAGATGTCGTTACCTGTCACATCGCACGCGAAACTATGGTTCATTGCAAACGAAGCTACCAGGTCGTGTTATCCCTTATTTTAAAGACTAAAATTAGCCATCAAGAAATTGCAATTTAACTGATTTAGATTTGTTCTTATGGGATTTTTTAAAATGTAAAGTCTTTGCGAACCATTCTGAGGCCGTTTAAGAACTTAGTTCAATGTGTTCCGAAATCTCGTCCAAAGAGTACATACCTGCCATCAGAGCCCCGTGGTGACCAATTTATTTTACAGGTTATTTTATGTAAAAAAATTACTCGGTATTTATCAATAAGAGTTTTTAGGAAATTCATTTAAATAATTATTTTAAAATTTATTTCAAATTCAATTTCTTGTTAAGTTATCCTTTATATGATAATATATCATGGCGATCATATGGAATAATATTTTTATTATTAATGCTAAATTATGGTAAACAGAAACAAGAATATTACTTGTAAATATTAATAGTCACTTTACGTATTCGTATCTTTTGAGCCTATTTTTTAGAAGAAAATAGAGCTACTTCATTCGAAATTCTTCGTAGCATATGAACGTCATTTAATAATAATTCATTTCTATATGGAATAACCCATGTCGGGAATCATTGTTATTAAGTTTAAATTATAGATAAGCCATTTATAGCAGATGTTCTGTATTCTTGATGCATGCTTTTTTATATGTTTTGTTATCAGGTCATAACGTATTGAATCTTAAGAATTTCTTCATCAAATATATTTAATATTTATTTATTGTCAGATACAACATGACTCTTGTACTAATAAATGATGACTTTGGTTTGCTTTCTTCGTAATTTAATTGCGTTGACGCAATGAGCTCATAGTCATCGTATATAATTTAATTTTAAACATTGAATGCATTTTTCGTGTCTGATGCGTTAAATATTTACATAAAAGTAAAATATTTTAAACCTGAATATAAATGTTTAACTTTTATTGTAAAAAAGAAAGAGAAAAATAAGGCATTCAATTTATTATATAGGGTGGAAGCTATAAAACAAAATAGGTCGATTGAGTGACCGCCAAGATCACCAGATCATGATCTGTTTGATGAATCTAAGAAAAAAGTTTTTGTAACAAAGCGGGCTAATATCGACGATCTTAAAGGAAGGTATATATAGGCAAATAATATTGAACATTCCCAACATTTTAGAATTCCGTAGCAGTTATTGACGTTTGGTGTTACATTGAAGATTAAATTTCAAACAATTTTTTTTTATTTCATAAATTAGTAAACGTCACTTAATTGTATCAGTTTTCTTTAAAAATACTTTTTAAGTGCTTTATAACGATTTTGTTCAGATTTTTAAAAATCTACTGACAACGCAAAGGGAGAATAATTACATTTCAGATTTAGCAAAGAACTTTACACAAAAAATCCAAACTTTAAATATAAATCCATATAAAGGTTGTAGAAAATTGTCTTGGCCGGCTCATTCACCAAAAGTTACACCTTTAAAATAGGGCGGCCTATGTGAGAAAATTTGAATGCTTATCGTTCGGAAATTAAATAAAAAATATATGGTATATCTAATAGCATTTTTAAAGACCCACTCAACGGTATACAGAGGAGTATATATACATTCTGATTTTGTGTACATAACTTACCCATAATGATTATATATATATATATATATATATATATATATATATATATATATATATATATATATATATATATATATTTTTAAATTTACCATAAAAAAATTGAGGGGGAGGGGACTACATTTATAATGCCACTTTAGACGCTCATATTTTGCGAATGAATGAATGAGACTGGTGATACTCGATCGCCTTTGCGAATCCAAACAGCCTTGTTACTTGACCTTGCCTTGTATCCGCGAAATGTCTCTGTCTCGGCCCGTTAAGTGTCTGGTACTCTCTGAAGATATCATCCTCCTCCAGATACCAATTACATCGGGGGTCATCCATGATGCTAATCTTATAAAGATGGTCTCACAAATGATAATATTCCGTTTGCGACTCCACCACGATTCGCAGTTCTTTCGTCAGGAAAAGAAGGTTCCTAGTAAGCTGCGAATTAGGTTCAATTATATATTATACGACACATCCGATTCTAGGAGCTTCCCCCCAGCATTCAATAAATTTGCTTTCCAGCAACAGTTTCGATTCTCTTTTACCGACAGTAATTGGAACGGGTATAATGATTTGGGAGGCCATATGGCTCAGCCGCGGACTTCATCTTTGCCAAACGACCGCTTCCTCATTTCCTTGTATACCGAATAAGCCGGGTCCCATACGAGTCTGTGGCCGTTTTTTGTTAGATTGTCAGGTACCCCCTTGCACTCAGACATCAATCGTGAAGTTGTACATTGGATCTCAGTGCCAATATTGTAGCCCTGCTGTCTGAACATATGTTAATAGTCCTATTTTTGTTAATGCATCTCACAGAGATGGCCACATTGTAGAATAGCAGAAATCTCCACTTGAAAGACTCTTGCGTGCTGTCCCAGAAAGTAAAACGCTCTTGACTCCAACGCTTCTTCTGAAAACTCAAGCTTCGGCTCTTTTATCCTGTCGAGATTCATATCTAAACCACTAGGATTCATTTATAGGAAGAATTTGCTCTTCCTCCCAATCCTCTGTTTGGTAAAATTATCTCAAGAGAGTAGTTAGTTTCAAAACCGGCGCCATGTATTCATATATAGAGCGAGGTGCATCTTTCCACAACGTTCCCCCAGCTATATTCGTAGCCGCCAGTTCCTGCTTCGAGATGCCCCAGGCAACTGAGACGGTGAACTGCTTTCAAGGCCTCATTTTCTATGAATAAGAGGAAAGGAGGGAGATTCATTAAAACCTCCAGTACCCTAGTGAGGGCAGTCCTCATCGCATTTATCATTCCTACACCGTCCATTCTTTGAACTTTATCAAGTAGAAAACGATATTTCGCGAATGATTAAAAATGAAATATAAAACATTTATTTGTATTTTTAAAAACTTATCCAATAACTCCCCACTCGATGGGGTAAATAAAAAAAATGTTTTCATCCCCAATTGTGATACACACACCTTAAATATATATTTTTTAAATTTTGTCTTAGCTCTATTTTTGGGTTACTGAAACGTATTTGTCTGCAAAATTTCATTGCAGAAAATTCAGAACTGTCGAAGTTATAAAAGTTTGACATTGAGACGGGCGAACGTACAGACGAACTGACAGACGGACGGTTCCTACGGAACCCTAAGAATAACCATATTAATCTGGATTTTTGATTGTTTATATCTTGTAGCATTTAAATTTACCAGTTAGCATCAATGCTACATGTTTTTAGTAATATGATATAATTTGTATATTTTTACCTGAGTAAATTTAATTATTTATCCTGTAATTTAAAATAGTAAACATGGAATTTATTTTTTTGGTTCATAACTCTTTTGGTCTTGTAACTTATCAATTTTTTTTAACACAGTTCATAAATTGCTGTAGTTTATATATCACATTATTTGGTTTGAATTTAAAAGTCGTAAATATTTTATTTTTAATAAACTCTCATTTGTTTACATTCAATTTCAGTATTAAAAGTATAAGGTTATAGTCGGTGACATAGTTCAGTTAGCATTTGCTGTGAATGTATACCCATTCGTTGACACGAACACGGCATGTCGAGATCGATCATTTAAGGTTGAGTATGCAGTATGGATTTGTGGCAATTTTTTTTGAACTTTGTTTTATCGTGATTAGTGACTTTGAACTGTTTGATCAAAATTCTCTTTTTGATAATTTTCCATGGCCTGCCCATACTTGAAGTATTAACTGGTGGTCAGTGTAAGTTCGGAACTAGGTTAAAGTGCTCCAGGTTGAGAATAAGGTTGGCAAGACTAAGTATAAATATCACTAAGATTTGTCACGTCTGGTTGCAAGAGAGATTTGTATTTTCGTTCCCTTTACTGTTGAACCGCAGAAGGCAGCAGACCAATCCTGCCACCAGCTCTGAAAGGGCGGACGGTCAAGTTTTTTTGTTAAAGTCCACTAATTAATGAGGGCTCTTGGGCTATTCGGCTATTCGGCTACTTGGCTATTTGACTATTTGGCTATGTGAATATTTGAAGCCAGTTCTTTTTCATCTTTGGGTTTTTCATCTTGATATTGCTGTCATGACTTCTTGATGGTTCGGGTCCTAGATTTCCTGTACAGGCGACCACGACTGTATCAACCTTACCCTGCGTTTGATTGGTGAGTTGGTAGTGGCCCTGTGAAGCCTCAATCCATCCAAAACATAACAGGAATCATAGCAACAGCGCTGAAGAGAGAGGTACCATTGCATATACCAGGTAGGAGAAAAACCTTAAGTTAGAGATTCGAGTTGTAAATCAATTTTTTATAACACAAACAATGCAACATAATTATATTTGGTGATGTAGTAACATGTGAGAACTTTTGATAACTCAACAAAACGTACGTTATTGGCGACTAAGGTTCTAGAACGTTTGCGGCCAAATCTTATATAACCTTTTAAAACCGAGGTGATAGTTATCAAGAGAGTAAAAATAAAACATTGTAAGCACAATTCAAATTTATGTAAACAATAATTTTTTAATGGGGAATAAAATGGAATTGCTATTTTGTTTTAATTAGGTCGTTTTATTGTGGAGCTATACACCTACCGTCAATAATTTAAAATCATTCCTCATACCTAAGTGTTTTCCTGTTTAATCACCAGGTAAGTAACACAGATAATGTAAAACAGGTGGCGCCTATTGGGTAATCAAAGCAGAGCACAACTATCTCTAAAAGAGATACGAACCTAGCCTCCGACATATTGAGCTGCCGTACGCATCCGTTGCCGTACCCTGTAAAAAGGGGACGCCGCAATCTGCTACAGTAAACACCTCCACAATGTACATTGATTTTTTTAATAGACTCTCAAAAGAGTTGTTATGGAACATACGAGGATGGTTCGATAAGTTCTCGGCTTGATTAAGAAAACAAAAGATTTTTGAAAATAACATAGTCCCTTTGTAATTCAATACATTTAGACCAACATTTTAATACCTACGGGTATAATGCGATTGCAAATAAGCGGTTGTCGCTGCTCTGACGTCGTTATTTGAAGGGATTTTTCATCCAGCGAGCCATTTTTTCAAGTTTGAGAAGAGGAAGTAATCGCTGGGAGCCAGATCCGGTGAATATGGCGAATGCGGAAGCACTTCGAAACGTAGGTCATGGAGTTTTGCAGCAACAACCATAGATTTGTGTGCAGGCGCGTTATCCTGATGAAAGAGCACTTTTTTTAGCAAGATGTGGGCGTTTAGCCTTAATCACATGCTGCAAACGGTGCAGTAGTGAAGCGTAATACTCCCAGTGATGATCTTGCCTTGTTCTAAATAGTCTATAAGCACCACGCCATGTTAATCCCAAAAAAACTGTTGCTATGACTTTTCCTACAGACGGAACGGTTTTTGTTTTTTTTTTTTGGCGCACTTTCACTTGCCCCCACCCACTGTTTAGACTGCTTCTTTGTCTCTGGCGTGTAATGGTGAATCCAAGTTTCATCTACAGTTATAAAACGTCGAAGAAACTCAGCAGGATTGCGTCTGATAAGTCTAAACGCTCTTGCGAAGTGTTCATTTGAAGGCGTTTTTGGTCGACTGTTAACAAACGCGGCACTCATCGCGCAAAAAGCTTTTTCGTGATAAGAACATCATGTAAAATGTAGTGGATACGATCTATCGAGATGTTTTCTATACCAGCAAGCTCTCGTACTTTCAGTCGGCGGTCATGAAGTATGACATTGTGAATTTTTGTGATAATTTCGTCAGTTGTAGCGGTTTTTGGGCGTCCCGAGCGCTTATCATCTTGAATTCATGTCCGACCACGACCAAATTCAGCAGCCCATTTTTTTACTGTCGACAACGAAGGGGAAGAATCCTTTAAAGTAGAATCTAACTCGTTTTTAATGCCCGTATTAGTTAAATCCTTTAAAACAAAGTACTTTATTACCGCTCGAACTCCAATTTTGTCTATCTTTTACAAAATATTGAACCTTATGTGTTCACTCAATCGTCACAAACAAGCAACTGCACGCAAACTTCTGAAAGTTTGCAGGGCGTCATCTCAAGGTTAGTGCTTACAAAATATTAAGTACTAGCGCCCTCTCTGTTTCAGGCCGAGAACTTATCGAACCATCCTCGTAATGTTCCATAAGATTTGCCTTTTTGCTCAGGTCCCTTTTTCTCGTTTGAAATAAAATCTCGATTTTTCTCATTTTATCAGCTGTTTGTTTCACTATTTTGCAAATTTTGGCATCTTCAAATTTTTTCTGTCTCTTATTTTTCTGCAATTTTTGATAAAAATCAGGTCTGTATTTAAATAAACAGGGTCGCCAAAATGCAAAGACCGATTGACTCCGAATTTGCAATGTTTGTCTTACAAGGGGAGGTCGCGACCTTGTCATCACCGATTTTGATGAGACTTAAGAATTATACCGGCTAAGGTCATCTAAAGAAATCCCCAAAAGCGTTCTGCCATCGTTCATTTGATTTTTGTGAAAAAAATTTTAAAGTCGAACGCGTTATACGTTGACAAGTGCGATACTCTTTTAAAAGCTCTTTCACATCAGCTGCCGTAGCTCAAATGGGTAAGCGCTTTACCAATGTTCCAAGAACTGCGGGTTTGATTCCCGCTCGATGCGAAATTTTGTGTTATCGTTTCCAAAAAGAATTATCATCGGTTTTTCCAATTATTAATTATTCCATGTTGTTTTTACACACGAACTTTTAAATATATACATATATAATAATAGATGACGATAAAACATTTCTCTACACTTTTGAATGGTTTTGTTTTTCGATTCAAAATAATTGATTTCGAAATTTTTTGATTACTTTTTTTTTATATAAGTTTCATTTTTCATTGTTTATTTCTCAAAAATTAACACAATATGTTTTAAATAATTCTACTACAACTGTGAACCCGAAAATGAAGGTAATGAGAGGACTATTTAAAAAAAGCACGTTAAGTATGTATTTAAATGTTCAATGATAATTATTTTTTGAAAGAGTAAAAAAAAATACATCGGAGGAATCCTTAAATTGTGTCGGCTACTATGCTAGGAGCATTAGCATCATTCTGGCCCAATAACTAAAGTAAGAATGTAACTTTCTAAAACTTTTATTAACAGTATGATGTTCTACGAATCAAAAATTCATTCGTTTGTATTGACATCCGTTTTCGTGAATTCTGGGAACAACTTATTAAATTTTTATCTTCTACTATATTTTAAAAATACTATTTCCAAGAAATTTGCTATACAAAGATACAATAATTTAACAATGACAATTTAGCCACAGTATCCACCTCCGTACCAGGTTATTATAGGTGTATTTGGTTTTCCAAGAATTATGTAACATCACCTTATGTTTCATTATTATTGCACTTTAATACTCCTGAATGCATATTTTATGAGACACACACACACACCAAGAGGCTGGGTATGACTTCGAATATTAAAATTTTTTATATAGTATCTATATTTCGGATATTAATAGTGCTTGTACAGAGTGTACAAATTTCAGTTTAAGTAAGCTATAATAAAAATCATATGCTGGTCGGTTAATTTTTTATTTAATTTGACTTAAACGTAGTGATCATTTATTTTTATTATCGTTTGTAACTTTTCGATTATAAGTACGCGAATAAAATTATTTTAAAAATTAGTATACTTTTTACGGTAAATTGGCCATGAAAAGTACAGTATCATGCAAATATATTAATTTGCCTTGTAAATTCTGCTAGCTTTGTGGTATAATAACATTTTCGTATTAAAAACGGCCAATATTGGAACGTACTGAGACATCTCCCGAAAAAATCTGCTATCGATGGGTTAAAGAGAAGCTTAATCATTAATAGGCAACTTAAAATTATAAATTTTTAATTTATTAATATTAATTCAATAATTTCCTTTAAATTTTTGTTTTCAGAACTAAAAAAATATATTATCTTTGTCATATTTTACCAACTTCTTGATATAGGTCTTTTAGATTACTTGATGCCCTTGTACGCATATACAGGGTGATCAAAAAGTCCCGGTACGAACGAAACCGGCAAACGTTGAAGAACGCTGGCAAAGAATAATTAATGAAATCGCTGCCATTGATGCAGACATCTATAGCCGCTTTTTACGATCTCATCGTACATTGCCAGACAGTTAATGGTTAACACTATGAGCACTTGCTGAAATAAATTCATACAGAATCAACTATAAATCACCCAGCCTTGCCTTAACCGGTTAGGCATTACAACACCTTGCCTAAATCGGTTTTGTCTCATCACACCTTTCCTGAACCGGCTGGGTCTCTCACGACCTTGCCTTAACCGCTGGGTCTCACACCGCCTTACTTTAACAAGCTGGACCTCCCAATACCTTGCATTAACCGACTGGGTCTCACACTGCCTTGCTTTAATCGACTGGATCTCATAACATCTTGCCTTAACCGGCTGGATCTCACACGGCCTTACCTTAAGCGGCTAGATCTTACAGTACCTTACCTTAACCATTTGGGTCTCACACCGCCTTGCTTTAGTAGTACTAGATCTTGCTAAGCAATGATCAATGTTATATCCAAAGCCGCCACTAGATGCAACAGAAAAATCCGAAGTCGCGATTACTTTCCTTTACCTACTAATATTTTTCAGTTATTCTGCATGTATAGGCATATTATTTAATTAAACCTTGAGATGAATCTTCAAGGTCAAATGAGAGGTCACCGTATCTAAAGGTAAAATTTTCTACTCTTTCTGTATCCGGCATCAAAAGTATGAGGTCTCATGTAAAAAAAATCCAGCCAGGTAAAAATTCTAAACCCTCAGAACTTTACTTTTTCCCTACCACTCGAAAGTTTCCAGGTATCCTGCTGTTCCAGGACTTTTGGATCACTATGTTTAATAAAAAAAATGTTGTAAACCGTATTTTGCTATTTTCCCTTTGGCTCAAATCATTTCGGGAGCAAGATTGACAGGTGAGATATCTAAAAAAGTGAATGAACACAAAAAAATTCATATTAATGTTTTTCAACTAGAGCATCATAGGAAATCGAGACTATTATTTAAAAAACGATTTTTTTTTGATCATTTTGTTGTCCGGCGTAATTCTTGTGTGTCAAGCGTTTGAGCTGAAATTGAATATCGCCAAGAAAAATGGAAATTTAAATCGTGTCAGAGCTGCATATTCAACATTTTGGAAATTTAAGGACAGGATATTTTACAAATATGACCTTACTGTCGAAATAAAAATGACTGAGTCTACAAAGTTTTGGTGATTTATACGAGTCATATTAATACCCTGACAGATAATGGGTATTCGCTGGTTCAATTACATCGCTAATAAAACTGTCCTTGAAGCTAGATAACAAAAATCTCCCTAAAAGTCAATTTGGGTTTAAGCCACATCACGGAACACGTTTGCAATTACTAAAGTGCCTCAAGATGCACTTAACCAAATTAATAAAAAATAACTTACAGTGCTGCTATTTTTGGACATGAAGCGTACATTTGATACGGTCTGGCACGGCGGACTCTTGTATAAGTTGCTTAATCTACACTGCTTTTGGCTGTATTTGGTGGCCTTGATCGCTTCATATCTTAGAAACCGTTCATTTGGGGTAAAAGTGAAAGACAAATTATCTCAACTCAAAATCTTGACCCACATAAAACCTTCCTATCACCTTTTCTCTACAACGCCTTTACTTTATGTTATTCTGCTATACAACTAAAACAATATATATGCTGACGATATTTTAATTACCGCATCATTATTTTAAACTGAAGTGATCAAAGAACATATACACTATTACACAGGGGCGAATCCAGCCTCTCTCTTTGGGAGGGGCGGTGATATCACAAAAGTACAGTATGGCAAGCGAAAGCAAGTTGTGGACGAGGGGGTACACCAGCAACATTCCCATTTCTAGTGTAAAAGGCAGGGTCGGATTTATTTTTCTGAATTTGAAACTCTTGGAGAGGTGCGGGGTGATCACAAAAAAAAACAAGTTGCCGATAGAGGGGGAGGATGCGAGGAGCATACACATTCCTAGTATAAGAGGCAAAATCGAGTCTATTTTCCTGAACTTAAAGCTCTTGGGAAGGGGAGGGGCAATCGCAAGCATACACATTCCTATATTCTATTCAAGAACTAGAGAGAGTAATAAAACTGTTACCGAAACCTCCAACTTACTTGCTCTAGTGCCGCAGGTAACTGAGGACTGCCGCAAATCTAAATATATTTAATTGCATTTAAATATTATAAGGTTTGATAAATTTACTGCAACAATAAAATTTCTGATAGTTCAATTTAATTGCTGTCAGTGTGCAAAGTACACCTTAGTGATTTCTCTTGTTTGTGCTTGTTTTTATGTATTATTTGAGAATAATGAGATAACCAAAATGGCTTCCACATCTATATCAATATCTAGAAAATAATGTTAAAAGCTCTGTTGAGATGTGTTCCAACATGACCGGAGTTAGAAAATCTACTATGTACCGAATACTGAAGGAGAAGAAAACGACTGGAATTATTAGTATTTCCAAGCTAGATTCGATCACAGGCAGACGAAAAACCTCGTTAGAAGAAGAGATGAAAACTTCAATAAAAGGAGTTGTACATACATTTTATTATGAGAAGCAGATCCCAACCGTCGACAAAATTCTAACTAAAATCAATGAAGATCGAGATTTACCTGAAATTAAAAGAACTGAACTCTGGAAATTGCTCAGAGAATGGAATTTTTGCTGGGAAAAACCAGACAGGAAGTCTGTTCTTATAGATCGTCCGGAAAATGTCCGTTGGAGAAGGACATATCTCTCTCAAGTAAAAGGTAGAGTTGCTACAAAATAACAGAAGTTACAAAATTAATAATTTAACTGAACTTTTGAAAGATTTTTTTAAATAAAGTTACTGCAGAAAATTGGGAAAAATCCATATAATAAAAGAATAAAAGAAAATGTGAAAACTCGATCTCATGATCGGTGAGATAGAGGAACCAATTACAATTAATTTGAGCGAAGATAGCTTCACTGACTTTAATTACGAATTAGATACGTAATGTTTAGCAGCGTAAACACAATTTATTATTTACATTTTCTGTAACATATAAAAAGTGGTTACATTTGAAGCTCTTTTTAGTGTTTAATTGTAGTTCTGCAGATGGTTTAAGAAATAAATAAACTGAAACGTCACGTCCTAAAAATGTTTTTAATTAATAATAAAATGACCGATAGCCCTAAAAAAAATTTAATATTATATGGACGAATTAATTTTTTTTGATTTATGTTTAAGTTTTTGTATTTTTGACAATGGGTATTTTGTAAGTATTTAAATTATAACTTCGAATTTTTTGAAAGAAGAAGGCTGCGTTTTAGTCTGAATGTGCCTAAAACGGTTCCTATGCCAAAATTAAAAATAATAAAAATACAGTTGTGATTTGTGTTAAAATATGTCAAAATTATTTATATTTTATAATGTATGTAGACTATTAAGAAATCATAAGAAATGAAATAATATTATAAAAACTTTTTATTTTAAGTTTATTATCGAAATAATATTCTATGCCATAATTACTTAGTGATAATAAACCTCCTTCCGACTCCTATGACAAGAATTAAAATCCTTTTTAACACTTCACACATCCAAATATCTATTGTTATCCAACCCAAATAGTCCATTATTATAGATCGGTATTTTTAATTATAAAATTTCTAACCCATTCCTATGAAAAAATATATGTGTCTAACAGATTTTGCCAAAGACACCGGGCTATATTTCTCTCTCTAGTTCTTGAATAACCTATAGTATAAGAGGCAAAATCGGGTCTACTTTTCTGAACTCAAAGCTCTTAGGGGGGGGGGGGCGATCGCCCCCCTTGGATCCGCGCCTGCTATCACATGCTGAAGCTATTACCTTACCTGCGCCCGCGCCTGCTATCACATGCTGAAGCTATTACCTTACCTGCTAAAAGGAAAAATCAAAATCAATCCAGACAAATGCTAGTCTATGGTCAAAATTATAGTACCAATCAAAATTAATAATACGTACGTCCTGGATAAGAACTATGTTAAATATTTCGTGCTTGTTCTTCATGGACCACACAACAGCTGTCCTGCATACAATTTTCATAATAATGCAAAAACTATATGCTATAATTAACGCCAAAGCGAAATTTTGATTACCCGTGCATGACTCCGCTGGGCCGTACATGTGACACCGATGACTGACAATAGATTGGAAAAAGCCATCTTCTGTGGAGAACTGTGTGAAGGAAGATTCAATTCACAGGGAGGACTTACAAAGATATCCTAGAAGAAGATATGTATATTTTCCAGACAATTTCATTCTCAATATGGTCGCAACACAACATTAAGGATAAGATTTAAAAAATAAATTGATAGAGCATTTTCAAATTATTAAAAATCAAGACTAACTAAACCATTTGGGACAACAATGTATCAAAATGCATGGGCCACCCTAATGTGTAGGACGTTAGACACCTTGTATTATTGAGAAAAAATTGCAACTGCATTTATAAAACGAATCATTTAATTTATACTGGGAGTGCGCCTATGACTACACTCTATATGTATTCATTACAATATGACATTTAGAAAGGTTACGTTTAAATAATTATAAATTATAAAACATTTTCTTCGCTTGCCATCTATTATGAATCATTTTAATTGTCGGGAATACAAATCATTTCCTTTCGTCTATTTACTATAATTATTATTTTTTCATTCATGAGTTCCTTGTCCTAATAAATCTAATGTAAAATTTTTTTATTAGAATGTTAATTTAATTTTGGTACTACAGGAAACGGGATATACTAATTATTGATTCATACTTATAAAAATAACACTAACAATTTCCATTAAAGAATAAAAATGCGTTGTTCATACTTTAAAATTTAACAATTAATAAAAATTAAGGATGACCAATCAAAATCGCCCATTGATACTCTAACCTTAAAGTAAAACGTAATTTTTTTTGTTTTTCAATTATGGTCGTTTAGCAATTTTATATTAAAATATTTCGAAAATTTTATGACACATCTCCATAAAGCTTTATTTATTTATAATGTTATTTTTTTGTAGTTTAATGTACTTGTTCATTTCTCCTATAGCCGAAAACGTCCAAAACCGGACGCGAATTAGGCTGATATTAAGAATTGTACTAAGAAGTTGAATATTCATCAACTTTTTAGTTGTCAATTGTTAATTTTTAGTTTAAACTATGAATGAGCATATGAAAGTAAAGTATATCATTTACCTTGCAAGTGAAAATTATTAATGTAAATTCTTAGTGTTAGTTGTTAATTTTTGGAGTTGTTATAAACCATAAATGATAAAAACAGACTTAAAATCGATTATTTCAGTCATTATCACTTTCACCAAGCACCATAATAGTAGGTAAGCACAACGTATTGTCAAATCTGTCCCATTTTTTTATTTTGGCATTTAGAAAGATCATATTTTCGATATTATACTGTGCGAAGTGACTCAATCTGTTTTTACTACATTTTCTAGTTCTGCACTATCTGATACTGATCATCCTACTTATTTAACTTTCCTAAAAAAGGCTTTACCGTTGATCTAATTAATGGCCTAAGATCACATTTCGTAAAAATAATGTAGAGTTAATGTATTGTATCTGTTGAACTGATCGGTTTTTAAGTTTAGCCAACTATCAAAACTTTTATAAACACTTAAAAACATTATTTATTAGTTTTAAATTAAACCCTTTCAATAATCAACGTTTTTTTCAAACGAAGTCACTCAGCATCATTACTAAGGTATCATAGCAGCGGTAGTAACGGCGTTGCTTACACGCTTAAACAGCTTTACAAAGCGGCTAAAGACATCTTACTTATTAACCTATAGGAAATAAGGGCTCTAAATCTAGGTTTTAAATTTAATGTTTCCTAACTATGAAAGGGTGTTATGAGGTTAAATAAGTCGAAATTAGTTTTTAAAATCTAGAAGTTTGATGCGATTTTTTTAAAGAAAATTCTGCCACACCATACTTATGGGTGCCCAAAATCGGACACATAAGACTTTTAGTTAAAAAAAAGTCCAGAATTAAGTTAAAATCGAGTTAAACATTTTCAGTGTCAGGATGCGATTTTTTTAAAGAAAATACTGCCACACCATACTTATGGGTGCCCAAAATCGGGCACATAAGACTTTAAGTTAAAAAAATTTCAGAATTAAGTTAAAATTGAGTTAAACATTTTTAGTGTCAGTCTTTTTAGGATATGTTCAAATAAAAAATTATTTTCTTTTCTAAAAATTTCCAATATCCCTTTTAAGACCCTTATAATTTTGTCATGTCCGCCCGTCTATATGTTATAACCTTATCGAGATGTAACACTAAAAGAGGTTTTTTTTGTATAGTCGCTTCGCGCGGCTTTTTAAATGCACGTTGTAAATTTTTAAAATCTAAAAAAAATTAGTATGATAGCTCTTACTAAATAAATGCATTGGAAATTATCACCGGTAGGTTACGTCAACTAATTTACAGACATATAAGAAATAATATAATATTTTTATTTAGTCGTTTCATTCACGAGATATGTCTTTACAATTGTTTACAATTATCGCCCTGTTTGGTATGTAAATTTGGTGAATGCGTCGGGCAACACCGTATTCCGTTATAAAGGTTGCAGATCGTATGGCGCTCCTTGATATGGAAGCGTCGGGTTTTAACGGGTTTGTTTCCGTACTTCTATGAGGTTTGATTTCATACTAATTACATGTTTCATTAGTTTTTAGCATTTTTCCATCATTTTGTATTTGATTTTGTCAGTTTAATAGTTACTACAATCTTTATATAGATTTATATTCAGATATAGTATTTTTTTTAATTCTGTCTTAATTTGTTTTGAACATAAATTAGAAATTTTTTAGGCCCCCTCTTAGTTTTCCAATGGTAGATTTTATGTATTTAAAAAAGAAAATTGGACACAGCATTACTCACTAAATTCTTTCACGAAAACAGTCCCTAATATACGGTATACAAAAAATAGTCTTAACAATTTAATCTCTAATATTTCAATAAGCTTTTCGCCAAATTGTGCAGTCACATGCTTTCAATTAACTTATTGTATTATCCTAATTATATGGTCAGTTAATGTCACATATATACATACATCGTTCGGAAAATTTCCAGTACTATTTTTTTTTGTAATTTTCATTTCTCCATGAATCTTCATATGGTAAGTAATCCTTTTCGATTTTAAAACAGTTTTTCTTTTCTTGCAATTTTCTGTAATGTCTTCTAGGATGCCCTTTCGTTATCCGCTTTTTCTTTTAGAAACGTAAAAGTCATCTCCAAATATGGTGGCTGGAGATGCCATGAGTGTTCTTTTGGGGAAAATTCAACAATTTTTATACGAATTTAGCTGCAAACCTTTCCATGCCCTAAGCGTTAGTTAATATTTCTCTGCAGAATATAACATCTTCTTCCGACACCTCTTTTATAATAATTTTACGATTATTTATAACAATTTTCTTCATTTGGACCAAGTTTTTATCGGTAGTTGACATGTTAGGCCATCCAGTTCTCTCATCTTCAACTTGTTCACAGCCATCTTTGAAATGTTTGTTCTACTGATACCCATTTAATTCTTTTTTCATGACAAAGATGATACAAATTCTTTTTTCTGTCATATTTCTAATTAAAAAAACCAACAAACATACTAAAGTATGTCGTACCTCTCAAAAACAAGCTACTTTTCAAATCCATTCTGTCAAAAAAGTACCGGGAATTGATCATTTAAAAAGCCCGCATAAAGGGATTGTCAAAATTCTTTTTGTCGTTAGGTTGGCACAACTGTCCATTTAATTTGTTTACAGTACTCGATTTGTCAGTTGGAGCTCGTTCCCTGATTTAGGTGAGAAAATGCATGTGGGGAGTAAATATTGAGAGTGCATTTCACTAGCCATTTGGGGGGAGCTCTACGGAATCCAAGGGGGGTGAACGAGGAGGCCTGAAGTCCCTGTTTGTGTTACTTTTCATTTGGGCTAGGAAAGCATATGTGGCCTGTTTGTTGCGGAGGGAAAAGGTGGGGAAGTGTGGCTGAAAGAAAAGGTCATGCGCAATAGTCCCTACCATATAAAGGGAATTCCATATACTCCAAACTTGCCATTAAGATTTTAAATTTTGTGTAATAATTTTCAGATAAGTGACAAGTATTTTTTCTTAAATTTCTTGTTTTTTCGGGGTTATATACCCGATTCTTCGAAAATTCCTACAAATCGTGCTGGAGTACGGCGCTGAAAGTAAAAAAGTAGCAGCCAGCTCCAAAATCGGAATAGGAAAGAAGAAAGAAAGAAGATTTATCAGTTCATCTCAAGTGTATTTTGCTATTTTTACAATGGATAAAAAAATTGAATAAATAATCTGTCTCAAATTTGGTATTGCAAATGAAATTTCGTGTGCCGAATCGCTGAAAATGTTAGAAAAAGCTTATGGTGAATCGACTTCATCAAAAACATGTGCATATGAGTGGAACAGTACATTCAAAAGCGGTCAAGATGTGGTGGAAGATTTTTGCCCCACTTTGGTTGGCCATCAACGTCTTTAACTGAAGTTAACATCAATAAATTTTAGGAAATGGTGACGGAAAATTGTCATTTAAGTTTGTTCCGACCTCACATTCAAAAAACGCAGTATAGCTGGTGATGAAATATAGGTTGAAGAGTTTGATATGCAAACCAGTCAACAAGCTTCGGAATGGCGTCTTCTAACTGAGCCGAAACCGAAAAAATACGTCAATGTGGATCAAAAGTCAAAGTAATGTTGACTGTTTTCTTTGATTATCGCGGTTTTGTGTCCTCGGAATTCTTGCCAGACGATCAGACGGTAAATAAAAAATATCACCTGGGCGTTATGTGGCGTTTGAGGGAGCAAATTCGTCGAAAAAAGCCAGGTTTGTGGAAAGAAAACTCATAGATTTTGCACTTCAATAACACACCATCTCACTAAGCTATCATTGTGAATGAATTTCTGGCCAAAAACTCAACAGATATCATCAAACAACCACCTGATATGGCTCCAACTGACATTTTTCTCTTTCCAAAACTCAAATTACTATTTCGAAGTACCCGTTTTCAGTCGATAGAAGTCTATTCTGGAAAATGCGTTTGAGAAAAGTTTTGATGATTGGATTATTCTTTGGCGTAAGTGTATTATTTCGGAAGGGGCCTACTTTGAAGCTGATACAATCAATTTGAATGACCAATATATATTTTGTGTTTTATTAATCAATTCCTGATACTTTTTAGACAGAATGTATGGCTGAAAATTTACATGTACAATACTGTACATGTTGTAATTAACAGATCAAGTGTAATTGTCATCAGTTACGATAAGGAGAAGGTGATAAAAACCTCTCATTCAAGGTGCTATTTAATTAGCCTGTAACAAGTTCATGGTTGCGTAGGAAAACTGGCATATCCTTATATTCTGTCATGAAGTCTTCGACATAACTTTTTTATAATTAATTGTTGTCTTTGCCCTTTATTACCTCTAGTAGTAACATTATTTTATTTTACAAATAAATGTTCTCTATTTTTTTTTAGAATGGGGAACATGCCAATCATCTACAGATCACGCTGGAAATCGACGGAGAAGCCTTAATATTAGATTTAACTTTAAATAAGCAACTTATTCCAAAGGGATTTTTTCAGAAGCACCAGGAAAATGGAAAACACGTAGTACATAGACCAACAAAAGAGGTAAATATCGCTAATTTAAAATGCTCAAATGATTACGATTTGACTATAATTTAATTTTCGATTTAAATTGCTCTTGGTTTCACAACCAATTTTAGTTCTTTCATAACCTAGCAGCCTTTTGTTGTCCTTTCAAAACTGAGTTAGCATTCGAAAGATAATTCAGATATCTTTATTATCGAATATTTTAAGTAGAATATGAGGATTTTGTGGTAATTCGACAATTGTTGCATAAAAGATATTATTTAACATGGATAAAAAGAATTTACTTTGCCGCTGTGTACTGTAACTGTGTATCTTCACCGTATTTATTTTTTTACTCATCAAAATAAATAACCGCATGAATAACTGGTAAAATTAATTTAAATATATATTTTTATTTTAAAGGAAGCGGTTAATTTGTAAAATTACGCTAATTTAGCGATGCCTCCATTATAATTTTTTTTCCTGTTTTATTTTTGTCTGAATAACCAACAATTCTGAAAAGCTCATTGTCCTTATAAGTTAACTTGAAGTTTTTCAATTTTTTTATTTCATATTATTATTATTATTAATATTAGGACGTTTTTCAAACATGTCATCGAGTATATAAACTTTTAGGGTAATATGAACAAAAATTACTGATACTTGTTCTATTCCCTATTTTTAAGGCTCGTTGGGCTCTTTACATCCATCAGGACTGCACATCATTCGAGGCCGATCGCGTTTGCGAATCCAAGTAGCTCCGTTAACTGAACTTTTCTGACGGCTTCAGGTGATACTATTGCACCTCCAAAATGTCTCTGCTTCAATCCGTTAAATGCTGGCTCTGAGCACATGGTCAACAGTTTCGTCCTTCTCTAGACACCATCTGCATATCAAATCATCTATTATGCCATTTCTATAAAGATAGCCTCGCGGGAGACAGTGTCTTATCAGATAATAATCCCATCACGATTCATAGTTCTTTCCCCTCGAGGGAGAAAAGCTCCCAATTAAGTAGCACGTTAAGTCTAATTATATGATCCTTAATACACTCTAATCCACAGCCTCTCTGCAGAATTCAGTAAATTTCCTTTCCAACAACAGTTTCAATTTCTTCTTACCAACGGTACCAAAGATACTCAAAGAAAACCAAATAGATCTATGCCAATTTCGTTTCTCAAAGCTTGGTAATGCGACAATGCTATTTTATACCAAGTGATGCATTTTGCTATTTTTTTTAATCGGCCTCAGTACAAGTAGAGGAGATAGATACATTTGAACATCCATCATTCCCTGTTCAACACCAGATTTGCGTAAACAGCCCGACACTACAATATTACCACCGCCATATTTAAGGGTCGGTATAAGGTACTTAGATTCGAATCTCTGACTTACTAGTCTTTTTACCAACACAATGGTTAAATCTAATTTTGTCATTAAATACTACCCTAAACCTCTGATTGTTACTTCTATCTTTATGATTCCTAGCAAATTTTATCCTCACTTGCCTATAGTACTTCATAAATAACGGTTTTTAACTTGCAACAACGTCTTAAGGTAATATCCGACACCGATATTTCACAAAATTTCTACAGGTAATAATATCCTACCGACATATGACGGAATGGGATTTTAAATTGACAGTTGCTTTCTGTGAATTGTTTCACTGTTGATTCATTACAGCACCACTGACGAGACCATTAAGTGTCCGAAACTAATATGGAGAGAAAACTAGAGTAGAATTCACAGAGAATAAAAAGCGATATACAGGGTGGGGCAGAGCAGCTTGCTTATTTGAATTTGGCGCCCTAAAACGATGGTTGCTCCGAGATAGGCGGGGGTAGCTACATTCGAGAGAGTGGGAAATCAAGTTGTACGTCCGCTTGGTTTAGTTACCATCATAGAGTGGACGAAGGTGGCGCGGGGGTTACTCTGTCGAAGCATACTTTTCTAATGGTCGCTCAATCATCGCCAGCAATGAGCATTTCGTACCTATTTCAATATGGCACCCCTTGATCGTATTGTTAAAGCGAACTGGTGACGTGAAGAAAAAAGCCTGGCCTTCCCCTAATAGCAAGGTCACCCCAAAACATTGACATAGTGAGGGATCCCTTCAGCGTTCTGCCCACAACCATGCAGCTGCTGTTAGGTTGTCTGCTCGTTTTGTGAGGCGAATCCTTTATGATGAACTAAAATTTCATCCCTAAAAATTGGCTGTGGTGCTGGTTAGAACTTAATCCACACAATTTTGTTGTTCTAGAATGCATGTGAGGCGCTTCTTGGCATGCCTTAAGATACAGTTTTTTTCTTCAGTAATGAGACTCACTTCTATCTTTCGGGATTTATAAATAAGTAATTTTGGAGCCCTGATAACCACAGCCAACTTCATCAGCGCTCCCTACATTAACAACGTTTAACTATTTTGTGTGCTATCGCGAATTGGAATAATAGGTCCATAGTTTTTTGAAGAAAACGAACGGACAGTTTCGATAACTTCCGATCGTTATGCCCACATGATTTAGAAGTTTTTCCTCCTAACACTCAACGAGATGGATATAGGAGATGCAGCGTGTGTGTCAATGACTGGTTTGTGGCAACACTTCCCAGGACGCCTCATCTCCTTGAGGGGTGATCTGCACTGACCAGCACAGTCGTCTTATTTAACCCCTTGCGACTAGTTTTTTTGGAGCTATCCAAAATCACTTGCTTACAACGATCGTCCTAGGGCCCTGACTCATGTGAAAAACAACATTCGTTAACCTGTCGCCAACATACCCGTCGATTTTCTGGCACGAGCTAAACGACACTTCCAAGTTCCATTATCACAGTGCATTGAATATAAAGTTTTACTATTTCTCAACGCTTAAACTAATCAAATAAAATTTATGTAGATGAATTAATAAATATTTAAATATATAAAGCTAGTTTTTTATTGAATTATATATTCTAGGAAGTAGACCACTGCCACTATAATGGAAAAGTCCGAGGTAAACCTAACTCGTGGGTAGCAATATCCACATGTGACGGTCTCTCTGGAGTTATCTTTGATGGAACGGAAATGCACTACGTAGAAAAAGATAACAGGATAATTGACTCATCCGTAGAAACAGGGCATTTTATTTATAAACATTCTGATTTGTTGGAACACAATAAAACTTGTGGTTATGCAGGTGACGCTAGGGATCCTGACCATAAACACTCCACGACTGATAATAGATTTCTTAGGGTAAGTACATTTATCTTGAACCAGTGGGGAAGTACTTAACACTAAAAAACACAGCTACAAAATCAATATCCACTAAAAATCTACAGATTTACATTTAAGATTGACATAATAGCTTATTTTCTAAAAAAATGATAAATATCTTCATGTTAGCAAACAATAATATACATAAATGTTATTTATAAAAAATTATCTAAGTTTGTATAGCAAACTTCTTGACACCCCTCGCAAGGAAATCATAGCTTTCGTAATGCATATATTCAGGATAATTATTAAAATCATATATGCAATTATTTGGCATAGTTTTTTCCATAATAAAAATATGTACAAATAAAACACTTAAAGAATAAAAAACGAGAAAGTATGAATGTTTTATTATATATTTTCTATGGAATATACAAAATGTAGCAACTTTTCAAAAAAAGCTAAATTTGGACTCTACACATTTACTATTTGCATCCCTAACCATTGTGACATACAAAATGCAACTCATATGTTGGTAAAAAGGTCCTTAATACCTTCATATATGACGAAATTGGAAGTAGTCAAAATAAATTCAAGTTTTAATCGCTTTATAAGGTTTATCCAGTACACAATCATTATTCATTACATCATAAAAACAAAAACAATTTCTTTATTCTGTGCTATAACAGAGAAGACTTCACAATGAAGCAACCAACGAAATTTTACAAATCGTTTACAATACCTAATTCCAGAAAATACTATATCACATAAAAATACCAGAAATAAGTTTTTGGATGAGAATTTTTATATGATAAAGATGAGGATATATATATGATAATAGTATGTGATATACACTAATTGCTTATACATACAAAAAAATTAAGGCTAAGGAGAAATGTTAATATGAATTCTACAACCACAAGGTCTATCATTATGTATTAACTGATCACAAGCAGTTCTGTGCTTTCTTCAGATGCATTTTTTTTCTGTTAAACTTGTTACGTGAACTCTAAAAAATAACGCACCATAAACATTACGTTGCTTTATTAATTCTACTTTGTCCATAGACTAATAAATAAGCATAATAATATGATTTTCACCATCATCTTCCAAGCATCTGCGTCCACAGTTACTTTTTTCAAATTTCTAGACTGGAAAATTATCTAAAGCTACTAACAATTTAGAAATTTTTTCAGATTTTTAAAAATATCGTTTTTTTGGAAAAATCGATTTTGAAAAATTCAACAATATCAATAAATTTTGACATTATTTATGCTTCATCAGCGACACCTTTAGATTTTTGTTAAGGTTTTAAATTATTTTGAAATATTCAACACTAATTTATCAGCACGATATTACCGATTAATACGTTGTTTCCCTAACCAATATTTCAATTTGTCAGATTTCTGTACGAATTTAGACTGTTTTTCGCATAAATGCAGTTCTGTGAAGTCAGCATATTTGATTCCCTAAAAATCCTATTACGAAAGTAGAGCGGTGGTATTTTGCCTTCGTTATGTTCTAAAGGTCTTCAAGATAAACTTACATCTTACCATTTTGATAGTATATTTGTGTAATCTGAAGTAAAAATGTGTGCTATTAGACAAGTGGGGTGTAACTATAAATCTGTACAAAAAAATATGTTAATGCTCTGTTAATGGCTCATTTGAAAGTTTTTTTTTTATTTTTTGTAAGGCGTGATATGTAAGTAATAAAATACGATTTTATGATTTTAATTTGTTTCCCATATAAATAAGATACTATTTTATGAGCGATAAAACTTATGACCGAACAAATTATTTAAAACTTTTTACTTTTTACCATATTGTAAAAATAATTATCAAGAATAGAAGTTTTAAAATAATGAAGTAAGTAACCAGCATTTTTTTGAAACATTTTTTTGATAACTTAAAAGAGTAACTTTACAAAATCATTATATATTTTTATTTTCTTAAAAAGGTCAAATTGGATCCGAAAGATTATGGAAACAATAAGAACTATGCTTGTATTGATAAAGATAAATTATTACTTATATCGGTAACTACTCACAAAACCTATCTTGTGTGCAGTATGACAAAATATAGTGCAAACTAGGTTAAACCACTTCTTCTACAACAACCCTTTTAATGTATTAAAACGAACTTACAGTTAGTAAAAATTAAATTCATGCACTTCAATATATTTTAAATTTTAGAGTAATATTTCGGATTCTAAATCTTATTTCTTCGAGACCAACACATATTTGGATGTATTAAAAACACCAAGACTGAAACTCATACACAAACCATATTTGAGCTATACTTATTTTAGTTTGGTTATTTCGCGTTTTAAACAGAAGCGGAAAAATCTCGTCTCTAAACTAAAAAAATGGCTTACCGGTCTCACACTATGATTCATAGTGGATGTAGATCGCTTTAAAAATGAAAAAAGAATATTAAACAAGAAAAGAAAAAGTCCTAGAAAAGAATTTGATGAAATGTATGAACGCTGAATTTTACGCAAAACTGTACAAAATCTTAAAATGTCTGCGTTGACTTTGGAGAAAGAAATTGCAAAGTACCTCCACCAGACGTTACACCAAAATGTCTTAAAAACCTGGATTAGTAAAGGAAACAAAAATGCTTCACATTTACCAAGGATTATAGAAATAAATATTTTCATTTTGGAAAAACATTATTTGTACAGATGAGAGTAAATTAAAAAATTTTCGATCAGATGGACAACGATGGACCTGGAAAAAACTTGGCAAATCTATAAGAGAAAAAAATTTCTGAGTGACTATTTAACACGCTGATGACTCGGTTATAGTTTGGAGGTGTATGAGTGCTGAAGGGCGGGGGAATTTACCCTTCATTGACTAAATAATGAATCAATATATATATATATATATATATATATATATATATATATATATATATATATATATATATATATATATTTTAAAACAAAATCTGATATTTGCTCAAAAACTTGGTATTGGAGAATCATTTGTATTTTATCAAAATAATAATCCTAAACATAAAGCACAAACATTAAAACATGGCCACTCTATAACTGTATTTATCATTAAAACCCCGTCACGAAGTCCTGATATTAATTTCATAGAAAATCTATGGACTCATTTAGTAGTTGAAATAAGATATCATGAGATTACGAATAAAAAATTTCTTAAAATTGTACTTCAGGAAAAATTATCAAAAATATCCAAGGACTATGGTGAAAAATTAGTGTGTTCAGTATTGAATCGTTTAAAAGGTCTTTTTACAAAATACTAAATGCAGTTGTACAATTTTATTTACCTTCTGGAACATGGTACTTTACTACTTTCAATTTTGCGTTGCAATTTTTTAAAGTGGCTTCAGTTTTTTTTTTTATAATTCCCTAGCCCTGGAAATCAGTTCGAGATATTGCCATCTAAATGTCGTACGTCTTAGATAAATTAAAGTATCTATATCTTTGTATGACAGAGCTTTTTTTAGTTATTAACTCGCAGTTTAGCTCAGAAGGGAACGTTTTCGGGGGTTTCCCTCCGATTTATCCCATCTTGAGATATGTTGGAGTTTACCAAAAATTATCCAACAGGTGTTTTTTAAAGTCCTGAATTGCATTTTTGTACGGTCAGAACTACCTCTAAGTTCACCCCTAAAATGCCACTTTCATAGATATTTTTTTCTTAGTGAACCATTTTTGATGATGAACTTCACCCTCGAGAAATGCAATTTAGGACTTTAAGAAAAATACTTGTTAAATTTTTTTGATGTACTCCAACATATTGTAAAGGCAAACAAATTGTAGACGGCTCGCTGAATAAGTTCCCTTTCCAGTTATAAAACTTACCCGAATCTAGTTCAGGAGTCTAAAAAAAATATTGTTTTTCTCTTTAGAAAGAGGGTCAAAATTATTATTAATTATTGTAGGAATAGAGTATTCATATTCATATAATATTTTCGTTGATTTTTAAAATTTTTTAAACTATGTCATTTTAACAATTTAATGACTACTTTTGTAATGAATGCAACAAATAAAATCCATTTAAAAACTAGAGAATGAATCACTAGAAATTGAATGGTGTAGATCCTTTATCATTTATTGCAACAATAAAATGTTATAAACTTCAGTTTTTTTAATACATTAATAAATTACTGGTCCTTCCCACGATTTTTTGAATTGCTTGGATGGTTTATTTCATTAGCATAATAAGTTGGTTAGCAGACCGTAATGTAGGTGGTATGTATCACTAAAGTCTGTTAAGTTAGCGCGAAAACACAAGACCTTGTTTGTATCGTACATAACTTTCGTTAACTTAAAAATTGCTATCTGGTAAAGATTTATATTTAGTAAATTTGTTAACTTAGTGTTGACATATATGGTTAATATATCACTTTTAGAGGAAACCCTTTTCTTAAACGATCATGATGATTTGTGGGAAGTAATAAATAAAAAGAAATAAGATTTTTTTTTCAACATTTCTTGGAAGGTTTTATATTCTGTGTAAGAGGTTTGGATTTAATTAAACTTTTTTTTTTCATATTTTTTACCATTATCTAAGATAATAAAAATAATGAGGTTGGTGATTTTGTTTTCTTATTAGTTTAATTAAAATGTACTGTACTCTCACTAAAAAGGAAAGTATTTTTCTTGGTCTTGTGCATCATGGCGACATCGCGTTAATGTACCGTACTGAGAAATTGGTCCAACAAAAAGGATATATAATTTATTTATTAAAGAACTCTTTGCTGTTTCTCAGGGAGGGGTAACATATTTTTAAAAAAATGAACTGATTTTACCATTAGAGTTTGAATACGTCAAAAGACGGTTTGTTAATTTTAGAAGTTTAGATATTTGTTATAGACAAGAAGGTTTAAATAAGATGAAGTAAGTAAGTCAGTACTTCATTCATTTACGGAGCTGCATATAGTTGTACGTATGCTGAATATGATTTCAGCACTACAACGGCATAATGTGGATATATCCACTGTTATTGCATCTCACACGGAGGAATCCATGAAAGCCACATAAACATATATACGCCATCCGGCGGGAGGTCGGCGAAGCCGCGTTCAGTGTTTGCATGCTTCCTTCCGATCTGTCCTTTGCATAGCCAGGTGCATGTCGGTACACTGATGAGTCTAGTAGAGACGAAACATGTACCTCTGCCGTATCACTGTGGCGGGGAAGGTAAGTTTTGACTTTCTTCTCGGTATGGTGGTACAGGTAGGCCATCATCTCGATGGTGGTGGAATAGGATAAATTGTGTTCCTTAGCAATTTGTTCAAACTGTGTAACCTCTAACACGGAAAGGATGTGCTTGGAACGAAGTTTGCATTTACTGTTTGCATTTTACTTCATTCATTCACGGAGCTGGATATAGTTGTACGTTTGCTGATTGTGATTTAAGCACTACAACGGCATAATGTGGATATATCCACTGCTATTGCATCTCACACGGAGGAATCCGTGAAAGTCGCATAAATAAATATATATATATATATATATATATATATATATATATATATATATATATATATATATATATATATATATATATATATGGACCAGTCCGCATCATATGGGATTTTTTTTAATTAACAGCTTTATTTGAAATTTGGCTCTGGCATCAATTTCTGCTTCGATCGAAAATTAACCAAAAAAATTGTAGTCACCTGGTTAGCATTATCTGTCAAATTTTAATATTTTTCCAAAAAAAAATTAAAAGTGGAGTTATATCTCAAAATATCGAAAAAAGTTATTAAAAAAAGTTTTTCTAAATGCAATTTTTAGCCCATATGCAAAACTTCAGCTGTATAAGATAATGTAGATTTTTTGTCCATAACTTCATAAAATAGTTATTTTTGAAAACATAGTTTGTGTCTAAGAGTAATACACATTAAAATTAAGACAAACAAGTACATAGTGTCATCAGTAAAGTCTGCATTTGGTGGAAAATTAATTTTTATTTAACTTTAAGTAAAGGCACACAGAAATGTAATTTTAAATTTTAAGTTTTTGAATTGTTTTTAATTTAATATTCAAATACCAAAAATAGTTTGTTATTAATTAAAAAGGTGGAATCTAAATGCGTTTAATTTTTATATTATGACTTTTTTATTAGTAGTTAGTTATTGAGTCTTTAATTCAACTATTTTCTGAGTGAGAATGATTAAAAGCACAATTTTCGAAAAAAAAAAATGATAAATTTACCTGGTAAAACACGAAATTCTTGTGATATAATTGTTACTCCAAAATATAAATTAATAACTCCAAAAGAGGGATGTTGTGCAGTAGTACTGCTGTCTCAAAAACCACATTTTGGATTTAAAGTCCGTTCTCGGACTGCTAGCACGCGGTTACTTCCACCACCTCCCAGGCATGCTGTGGCCGCTGCTCTATTTGACAATTATTTTTAATAAGTCCAAATAATCATTCAAAATCAACAGCAACGAAAAATATAACCTTCTAATTATTTAATGCCGCCGGAACGGTTTCTTAATTGTAATAAACAAAGCGACAGTGCTTTTTTGAAAGCAAATTAACGTATTTCAGTAACAAAACAACTTTTATCTCTATATAAATACTCATTCCTTTTGTTTTCATGAAGGCTTTCTTTTAAGGAAATAAAACCAACGAAAATGTTATTTTTGCAGTTACCTATGGCGTAAACAAAAAAACACGAATTTTAACGTTTTTTTTTTGTTTATTTGCAGTGACTAGTTAACAAAATGAATCACGCAATAGCTCAAGCTGTAGGTTTTCCCACTACCTAAAATTTTCTATTTAAACTTTTTTGTCCATAATCAATACCTGAGCTTGTAAAATTAAAAAAAAAATGGATTTTGACATTTTCAAACGCTTGTAATTAATTGTCGAACATTACCAACTGTCGCCATCTATCATGGCTAGTTTTGTATTTACCCGCTTTATAATCTGCAGTAGTTGGTTACCTCCTTCCCCGATATACCTAAAAAAATTTTACTGGCTGGTGTAGTACAAGTAGTAAACCGCGTACCAGACAATCCTCTTTCCATTATTTGCATACTAAGTACTACCAAGATGATTTCCTGGATGATGATCATGTGATTGGCGCTACATCACTTAGATCCTTGTTTTGAGTATTTGTGATGATAATTATATACTTTATATCATTAATATAATTAATAAAGTGTAACTGGCTACATAACCGAACTGTCTGAAGCCATAAAATAACTATTGACTATTTAAAAAAAACAAACTACCAAGATAAACATTAATAAGAAAACTTCGGGACACTGTGTGAGCATAAAATTATTTTTTAAAACCACAAGAAGCTCACAATTTTCTAATACAAATTGTTAAGTCTAAATTTTTATTACAAAAACGCGACAACGTTGAATTTTTAGTATAGAGCTGGCAACAAAATCTTGCTAAATTTTAATGGCAGTTTTAGGTTTTGCTTAGATTTTTGAACTGACAATATATTTCCAGCATACAAATGTAAATCCCATGTTTTTATTTGTCTTGGAAAACTTTAGCAAATATCAATTAATTTGTCTTACTCTAGCTATGTTCCGCCGTTTTTGGGTAAATACTAATAACCCAATTTTCAAATATTATCCAATTATTTTTGAACATGGCAACTTCAGATATTCATTAAATAAGATTAATTTAGCAAACAACCCATTTTGTACCTCTAATAATTCAAGCATTAATAACCTTTATCATTGATTGTTTAATTGCACAAATAATGAAAAAGTCACCGGTTTTATTACACATGAAATGGGAAATATTAACAACCTCTATGAACTATTATTGTCTAAGAGAAATAATAATTCAACAGGATAAAAGAGCGTATACAATATTTATTTCATTTGAAAGAATGTATGAGGGAAGGAGCTTTTGATTTCCTTAAATCTTACCTATTGTTAATTTCTTTCTTAACCATAGTCTCATATCCGTGTGTGAATTTTTAAAATAAAATAACTTCAAAAAGGAGAGAAAGAAATTATGTCATTTATAATTACATTTATTACAATTTCAGTTTCTTACATTTTTTATAATGTATTCAAGTAATCCCTCACGTAATATAAAAGAAAGTGTCTCGTCCCTCTGTATATTCAGGCTAATCTCGGAAACTACATAATAAACTTTGATCTGGTAGTCACGTTTGGTTAAGCTGTTTTGCAAGGAAGGTTTTGGTGTTTCAATGGTTTAAAGTAGTCGAACAATGACGGTGGTTTTAAATAAATTGAAGACAAAACTGATGTCTGGGCACTTTCATAGTTTACGCTAACTAAACTTTTTGAGATATATCAAAACAATGTATTAGGAGATTGCCACAGGATGACGATCTAGATGAACTCTTTTCCATCCACTGCTGAATGTAGGCCTACTTCAATTTATCCCATTTCTCTCTATCCTTGACCAACGTCATCCAGTGTACTCTTGCAAAACCCTTTACATCATCACGCAGTCTATACTTCATTCAAATTGTAAATTTAGGGGGGGTAATGATCCGACAAAGCATGTAATTTGCCGATTGTCGTGATGTTATAGATCGATTGGTCATAAAAAACGCGAACTGTAACAGGTGTGTATACAGTAGTACAGCTATATTTCTCGAGTTTGAATTTATTTTTAGGTCGCCTAAGGCTAACAATAAATTTAAAAAATACACATGAATCTTTATGTGTCATATATAAACTTTTGAAGGTCTAATTTTCTGTGATAAATGTTATACGTACAAAATTATATAGTTCCTACTGAGGCTTTGAACTATTGTAGTGTTCACGTATATTTGATCTACCTTTCCACATTTTTAATTGGAATGAAGTATATTATTGGGTCTTCTTTTACCTCTTTTGTATGCTCTTATTCATCATTCCTGTGTTGATTTAGCCCACTGCGACTTTAGCATTGCAACCCGTTCTATAATATCTTCCACTTTTGTTTGTTTTCGTTTCCAGCTATTAGGTTTTTTATCAGTTACCTTAATACCCAAAATTTGTCTTTCGTGTGGTCTTTGTGTTCTTGCAAGTTTTTATGCATTTCATGTAAGCCTTCACGCTTCGCAGCCGTAAACTAGAGCTGAGATAACACATTGACTAGAATTTTAGTCAGTTCGCGACATCTTTATCTTTGAGTAAATAGCTGAATTTTCCAAAGGCGGACCATATCCCATTCGAATTCTTCTGGTGATCTCTTTCGATATACTGTGTTTATATATTGAGTGTTCGTTCTAATATGACGTTTTGATGGTCAGTTATGTTTATCATTTCTCTTTTCGCTTTCTTTATTTTAAGGTCAATCTTTCTAGAGCACATATTGAGGTCATTACAAGAAATAATTGATTATTTCTTGAAGTTGTCGATATTGTTATGTTTTTTATTAATTCTGTATATCGAACGTTACAATTACCCAATGTCTTAAGTACGGCTTTAATTTTTATAGAGTCCAAAACCTTCTCGTAGTCAACAAAGGTTCTCGATTCTTGGATGTTATACTTTTTATTGCAGAATGATTTTCTCTGTGTGTTTGTAAGTGGTCATGTGTATCTGAAGCCCGCTTATTCTGTTGATTGGTTGGAATCAGTTTTGTTGGTTAATCGATGGGTTTATAGTTGTCTAAATTTGTGATGTCATCCTTTTTATGAATTCCTAGAATTTTTTTACTTTTCAGGCTTCAGTTGTATATTTTCCCCTGTTGAGATTGTAGATCTGAAAAATGTCTACAAATAAGTTCGTGGCGACTGTATTGTAAGCATAGACTTGAGAGAAATTAATATTACTTTATATAGACTGGGGATCCTATCGAAGAAAGTTGGCTCACGCTTAAAAAGAAATAGAGCGTTTTCGAGGAGCAGGATCTCTTTTTCTAATTTCAGTCAGGTGACAGGGATATCCAATGACGTTTGGAGTATCGTTCTTGACTCCGTCATTAGAAAAAGAGGTTCTGCTCCTCGAAAACGCTGTATCTCTTTTTAAGCGTGAGCCAACTTCTATAGGATCCGCAGTCTATATTAAAGCAATATTAATTTCTCTTACGTTGTAAGGATGGTCCACCATAACCTTATTGAAAGTTTAAAAATTGTAATATCAAAATAGGAAAGATCCGCCTTTTCAATACATTTTTTCAATCTTGAGGATTTTGCTGTTATGGAAAACTTGAGTTTATGTACTCTTTGCCAGATAAGAAAAATGTACTTCCCTTTTTTTACATAGGTTAAATAGGCAAAATGAGCGATATATCACATAGGTACATAATTTTTCCAGTTTTTTTTATAATAATATTTTTCCTATATTTCTAAATAATAAGTAGTTATATGTTTTGTCTACTCTTTTTTAACTGTTATATATTTTTTAGTATAAACGGTCAACAGAGAACCGTGAACTGATTCGGGGACCTTACAATGCCAACAAAGAATCAAAATACGTAGAACTTGTTCTAGTTGTAGACAATAGAGAATATAAGGAACTCGGAGATAGTAAAAGTAGAGTCATTGACCATTGTAAAAAAATTGCCAATATTATAAATGGGGTAAGTTTTAAAAAGTGCATTTTAGATCAAAATTGTCGTTTTTATGTGTTAAATTATTAGCATTTCTACAGTATATACAAAGTAAAATAATTATAATCTATTAAAAATTTAATAATATTTCATGTTAATACCAAGTTACTTTAATTTAATATTTTTTTTCTATTTTCTTGTAATATCCAAGACATGGTCTAGTCTTTAATCATTTATATGAAAATAAATGTATTATTTTTCATGACACGTAATACCTAAATTTTACATAAAGTAGCCGCAGCGTACATTAATTATAATTTTATTTTTAGCTCTATGCCCCTCTCAATATATTTATAGCTCTCGTAGGGGTAGTGATATGGAGTGAACATGATGAAATGACATTTTCAGCCAATGGTGATTCAACGCTCACTAGTTTTTTACATTATAGGAAGGAAAAACTTATACCCGAACATCCAAATGATAATGCTCAATTATTAACGTAAGTTATTTATTACTTTCATACATTTAGTAAGCAAATATGCTTAAATTTAAGACATCACAGTGCAAGTGTAAATTTTTTAGAGTAATTGTAATAACTACAAAAAGCCAAAACCGAAACATTTTCTGTTAGTTGTACTTTTGAAAGTTACTATATTTTACCCATTCTAATGTAAGGTTGAATTTATGTTGTGGCTTAAACAGACATGATCGCCGTGCGTAGACCCGGTCGCGAAGTGAGACACTATATTATGTGAGCCTTTGGAAGCAACCCTTTGAAATTAACGAGAATCGACAGTTATTCTGGCATTTATTTAAATTTTGAGATATATATATATATATTATTTGTAAAATAAACGAAAATAGTTAATATTATCCAATAAAACCTATTAAAAAACGCACACCTGTGGTGTAATAGTAAATCTCGTTGAAGATCATTCACTGCGGTCGATCGGGTTAACGGAATGAATGAGTTTTTGTGGAGGTAACTTTCTCGTTATTTCGATTTTTCTGTGATATAGAGTTCCAACGTCCACCTAATGTATGTATCCCAAGCGCTGGCTTAACTTACAGCATACGGAAAAAACGGGCTAATATTACCATCAGTAAAATATTTCACATAAATACCACATACACGGTGTATCCCAAATTTGAACGTTACACTGCATGTAATTTGGTAATGCGTGGGAATGGTTAAATCAGAAGAAATATATTTTATACAGATTAAAATTTTTGTTATTTGCTGCTGTATACATTTTTTTATTTCCACATTAAGCTTAACCATGTCCACATCAATTTTGTTAAACGGAAATTATATTTTTTTAACGTTTTTATAATCCTGAAAAAGACTACACAATTATCAGGTGGTAGTTTAGAATATACAGATACTAAAAATATAAAATATTGCAATACTGCAGTGATGCTGTTGCTAAACATTGAAAGTGGCAAGGAACCATTTGATTTATTTTTATAAATGAAAAACGTCAATAGTTAATAGCAAATTAAATTAATAGAATAATCTTTATTTTGTTTTAACATACAAGGTGCGACTATAAAATAACGAGACAATTGCTGTAAAACATTTTATTTTAAATTTAAACATACTGAGTACAACCTTCAGTATACACCCCTCCTCTATCCCTACGACTCTCCATGCGAATTTTCCATTGTTCGAAACAGTGCTGGAAGTCCTCTTCTGTTGTTCCTTTTGATGCAGATTTGACCTTGAGGATCGTCTAACACTGGGATTTTGTACTTGGCTAGAAACATTTTGTCAGACAATGCAAAATGAACCGGCGCGTTGTCTTGATGGAGAACCCATGACATGTTCTTCCACACTTCGAGTTGTTTTTTTCATATTTTTTCTTTCACGGAGTTGAGCAAGAATCTTGAGGTAGTAATGTTGATTAATTATTTGACCTTCAAGAACCTAGTGAAGTTACACAATTCCATGAATATCGAAAAAACAATCATCATCGGTTTAAATCTTGATTTGCTTCAGCGAGCTTTTTTAGGTCTCGGTGAAGTTGGGCCATTCCAATGCATGGATTTGCGCTTAGTTTCAGGATCATATGTGAAAAACCAAGATTTGTTAAATGTTTCACTCTTTCCAACATGTTCGGGTCATTTTCAGTGGCATTGAAAGTGTCATTACAAACATTTTCACAAGCTTTTTGTTCGATTGTGAGAATTCTAGGCACCATTTTCGCACACACTTTTTGCTTGTGAAAATTGTTATATAAAATTTACCTTAAGTATTCTTAGTCAATTCCTACTGTTTCAGCAATCACAACCGCTTTGTTCAATATTTTTATCCATTTTTGACGTGGATGGGCAATCAGGCGTGAATCATCTTCAGCGTCTCCTCGGCTATCTTGGAAATGCTTAGACCACTCAAAAACTCGCGCACGTAATAAACATTCATTGTCATATATTTCTTTTAATAAAAGATAAGTTTCGGTAGCAATTTTTCCAAGTTTCGTGTGAAATTTCACGACAATTCGTTGCCCTATCACTTATCATATTTTTTTTGGCAAAATAAAAAAACAGTTCTTATACAATCGAAGGACACGGCCAAATCGATTTGTTTACAGACACGGGAGGCGCCGCATCGAAAGAGCAGGCTTCACACTACACAGCACTTCTATAGCAGAATCAGTCTCATTATTTTATACCCGCACCTCGTATTTTCACTCGATTATCTCTAGGTTCAATGGCTTGCAATATGCTTGCACAAAAGCCTTAATTAGTTAATAAATTTTACCGACATTTAGAGCAATTTTTACGTGTTCTGTTGTAATTAAAGCGTTCACTAAATTTGAAATGTAATTAAATTTGACATTTGAGTTTACATTTGAAATGTTAGCTGTAAAGTTAAGTAAATACTAAAGTAAAATTTACTTTCTTTAAACATTATAACTTTATTGCGTTACGTACATATACAGTGACGGACAAAAACTATTCAGGTTATTTGGTATCATGAAGTGTTTTGCAACTAGAATCGGGTTTTTTGAAATTGAAACGTCGCAGACTTATTTAACTTTTACCACTTGAACATAAGTGCCCTAAAATATTCACGGGCAAGTGATCTCCTAACTTGGGGATGATGATATATCTTTTTAAAGAAAAAATAGATAAAAGAGTTTGGATAGTTTCGCAAATCCATTGAAAATGACCCAAGAAGTAGAAGACCTTCACACGCAACCAATCCTGACACTTACATGAAGGTGAAAATAATGTTTCTCAAAGATCGTCGAACTATTGCTGAAGTACCAAAGTAAAGTTTTCATAACTTGGGTTCCAGGACTGATCATTTAGAATCTTTGGATGTACACACTGACATTAAAGTAAAAGCAGTTCATGAAATTTGGGTACATCGCTGAAATCGAGAAAAACAATTAGAAGCTATATAACGGATTCAAAGGCATTTTTCATCTCCAAAAAAGCCCACATACAATTTTTGAGACCAAGCATTAGTTACTCCTGTTAAATATATACTGAAGGGTACAACAATAGAAACAGTTACTTACTGCAGTACATTAACATACGCTTATTGGCCACAAATGTCCTGGTTTATATCACCAGAATGTGCTTCTTCATGACAATGTGCAAGTTCACAATGCAACCAAAGTTCAATACATCCTTCACGAATGTAATCTAACAGCTGTTGTATAGTGGAGATTTGGCTTTATCTGACATCTTTTTATTCTCTCTCTCCTCTTGATCAGCCCTTCAACATCCACTTGTAGAAATAGGCTTTCCCGTGCCGCTTCCATTCCAAACGTTTCAGTGCTAGCTGGTGCCACTTTCTTCCCACCTTAAATGAATAAAATTAGTGATACTCGATCCTTGATGCTTCAGCCTCATTGTGCCTATTACATCCCACCATGGCTACAGGTTATTCGAGGCCGATTGCCTTTGCGAATCGAAGCAGCCTTGCTACCTGATCTTGCCTAACTGATTCTGGTGATATTATATCCCCAAAATGTTTCTGCCTAAGTCCGTTGAACGCCGAGCACTCTCTGAGATTACGGTCGATTGAACACCGAATTATCCGCGACGCCAATCCTATACAGATGGCCTTGCAGATCGCAGTATCCCTCCAGTAACCCCCCACGATCTGCAGTTCTTTCCTCTTCAGGAAAAGAAGCCGTGCATTAGGTCCACTTTTGTGTTCCTTGGCAGATCTCGGTCCAAGGCTTCCCTCCAGCACTTTCTTTTCACCTTTTCCTTTATTTTGTCTATCCATTGTTTTTGTGGACATCCAATGCTTTTCAAAAACGGTCTTGTTTCCACTATTCATCTTGACCACCTTTCCGTCTCTTGATGAGCTACATGTTCCACCCAGTTCCATTCTGACTAGTAGATGAGCTACATGTTCCATAACATCATCGACCTTTATTCTTCGTCTAATTTAACCATTTTTTATAATATCTCTAAAGCATATTCCCAATAATATTCTTTCGATTACGCTCTATGTTCTGAATTTGTTGGCGCTTTTAACTGCGAGCATTATGCTTTCTACCCTATAGGTGTTATACATGTACCTTCTTTTTGAGCTTTATTGGGATGTCTGGGTTTTTGAACGTGAAGCCCAGTTTTCCTACAGCGGCCCAAGTCAGTTAAATTCATCTTGATATTTCGGTAGTTTGATTTTCTTTACCAAGTGTTAATCTGGGTCCTAAGTACTTGACTGCTTCTAAATTCTGACCTTCCAGTTGTACAATATCTGAATCTTTAGTCATGATTTTGGTTTTATCGGTGTTTATTTGTAAACTGATTCTTTCTGACCTGGTTTTTATTTCAAGTAACTTTTCAATCAGTTATTCTTTTGTATCACCGATTAGAACTATGGCTCCAGCAGAGCGCAAGTTATTCAAATATCACTCGTCTATGCACAAGCCTTTGTATTCCCAAACTAGTCCCCTGAAGACAACTTCCAAGCTCCTTGTCGGGTCCTTTTTTTGACGGATATTTTGCTGGTTATCTTATCTTCCTACAATTCTATCATGATAGTGACGTCTTTGTATATGTTTTTTAGAAAAGTTGTATCTCTGCCAACCCTTGAAAGCTTTTTTAAAACCGACAAATGTTCGGTGAAGTGGGACTTCATTATACTCGTTGCACATTTCTATAAGTGTTCTCAAGGTTACTCCAGACTATAACCAGTTGAAAGAAGATATTAATGCCTACTTTGTAGGTCAACAGGAATAATTTGTATCTGATGGAAAAAAGTCGATGAAGGAGGGATGGCTCAACTATGTTGAAGTTCAATAAAATTGTCAAACGACCATAAATCCTTTGATTCATTTTTAGTCATTGATCATTTCCCTTGGTTAAATATCCATTTTTCATTCAATTTACTTTTAATTTTTCAACCTAAAATTATATTTTAGCAATTATTGTATTGCCTGCTGGTGATCTGATAATTCTTATATGGAAAAAGATAAAAAAATAATGTTATAAATAACCTAAATATTTCTTTTCGCTCATCGTTACCAGGATAGCGAGCTACCGCTCCTTCATTTGTCTAGATACAATATTTCTCGCACTCTGTTGCTGCTTCTGTAGTACGTTATTATAAACTATTGTTTTAAAATTAAGAATAGGTTTATATTATTATTTTAAATATTAATATTAATTTACTATTACCAAAGGGCTATTCGATATTTCGGTTTTCCGAAAAACTACAGTTTTTATTTCAACAATTCATGTTAAGCTAGTAAGTATATTTTTATATGAAGAAAAACTCATCTTTGTTCAGTTAATTTCAAATTCTGTAGAGCTCAAAAACTATACACCTTATAATTGAATACAAAAAAAAAATAATTTCTTTTATGACACAGTTTTTACCTGAAATTTAAAATATCTTGTTATTAATATTAGTTCTCGGAATTTTTAATAACTTGTTTTTGAATCATCAAATTTGATCAATTACGTTGAATTTTGAGACTAACGATTTGTTTAACATATATTTCATTACAAAGGTGAAAATTGCCTTGACCCTCAATTTCTCAGACTTAATATAATAACTCAATGTGTGAGTCACTGACACAGGTATTCCTGTGAAACATACGATGTATATAATTATAGTAATTAGTTTGTTTGTTACTTACTGTTGGCAGTTATATTTTCCATTGTATGCTGGTAACTGTTATACAAACAACATTGCTAATGTTTTTAAAACATGCATCCATTTAACACTTATTGATTGTTTTAAAAATTTGTAAGCTACATAGCTTCTAATAGTTTCTAGGATTATAGGACCTCTACCATACAGAGACTATTTGCCATAAAAAATTATAATATGACATAGTAATAATATTCATTATATTATATTTATATGAAAATGTTGAAACTTTTATCTGTGAATTTCCTAAAAATTATTCTTCATACTGTCATGTACAATTTTTAAATTAACCTTAAATTGTTTTAGACAGTTTGCTGAATGTATGCTTCGAAAACCAATTTCTTCCTAATATTTTGAAACTAATAAACTAAACTTAACACTTAAAATTTACCGTTTTCAATAAAGTTTAATTATTCTATATTACTGACAGAGTTAATCACATGTACTTAGTATACTTGAAAGAAATAAAGTTAATTTAAAATTTTTGAATCCTACCTGAACATATCAAATATTCAATAGTTCAATTATCTATTTTAAGAAATGCAAACCAAACAAACCATTAAACTGTGTGTTGTTTTTTAACAAAAATAGCATGGCTTTAATACAGTCTAATATTTCCGTGTAGCCCATAATGTTGTATGGTATGGAACCCTCGACGCACGATCATACTCCCATTTGATCGTTTTTAGAATTCCGTCATCAATTAGAAATCCATATTTAAACTTTTTTTTTATTTATTCCATTTAATGGGATATCATTGAACAGGTCTCCAAAAAGCAATTAACGTTACTTATTTCTGATCCACCCTGTATAATATTTTCTTTTCGAAAAATACTTTTCAAAAAAATAAAAATAACGAGCAATTTATCATCAAATAAGCGGTGTTCCATACAACAAACTGATCTGTTTCTTTAACATGACCACAGTAGAGGTGGGTCGCACTTGAAAGACCCATTCTTTTTACTTGCATCACTGAGTCCCAAAGGTCCGGTTCAATAAAATTTGAAATACTGAACTGGGACCAGCCACGTGATATATCGAACTAACAATGAGTCACGATTTATTGAACTGGGCGGTGTCAGATTTTTGTTACTTTCGAAGATACGGTTCGGTATAGTAGGATAGATCACTGGATGTTCGGGTTTGTTAGGCCAAAGTTCATTAGATTGATAATCAGAGGAACAGTAAATATAATGACAAAAGCGATTGCACTGCAAGATAAAAGAGTTTAGTATTTTTTTAGTTTACATTGTGGTTCTTAGGATGTGTGCGGTTAGCAAACGACACGGAATTGTCTAATAAGGGACACGCAATATTAACTAATATAAGACAAACAGCCTAATTCACTAACGTGGTTTAATTTTAAATCCAACCTAAGTTGATAGCAGATGGTTTAAACTAACAAGAGCAACAATAAGTCAAGCAAATTTTAAACCCTAAAAATACCAGCATAAGAAATCATTTTGTTTTATTTCTGTACCAGCAAAAATGGGGAATGTTATTTATAAAGAAAAAATATAAATTATGACAATATTATGAGCAAGACAAAACTGACTGACTAGAAGATTTAAATTTCATGGCAACTAGATCAGATTTAAATCTTAAATTTTCTTAGTGAATCTTGCTTTAATATTCAAATTAAATTTAGGAAATTAATATTTGGAAAGTTACAATTAAGCTTTTTTTTGAAAAAATTATTTGGATATGTAATTAAATTTATATTAAAAAAAAAAACATGATCGAGATGTAAATTTTCAGTAGTGAAATATTTTTTAAAATTATACATTGTAAAGAAGGTAAAATATTAGAGTCGTTTGAACTTTTTTACAATTCTGGATATAAATCGGACGATTTATCCGAATCTTTTAATTGCATCTTTAAAACTGTTGTTTCGGATGGTCTAATCACAAATGTTCGTTTTGCCTATCTTTAAACCACAGATTAATGCGATGCGTCAACTTTGGCGGTGGTTTTGAAGTTTACAGGTCTAATTTTCTTGACCTTGCTTACTTCTCCACCCTCTATAATACACTGGGAAAAAGTGTAAAATTTGGAAGAATGTCGCCGTAACATTGATAAAAAGTAAAGAAATACTAAAGTTTTTTTTTTATTTGGACCATCACATCACTTTTTTTTCTTATTATCTTATTATTTCTGACAATAGATGTTTAATTGCTTACCTTAAAGGATTGTTACGAAATTTATAAAACACCATATTTTCTTCAATTTTTGAAGTGCAGTTACGGTAAGCACAGAAAGTTCGTGCCATTTTTCTGCAAAAATATTCACTATAATATAATTTCGCACAGAAAACATAAAATTGGCGTTAAATACGAATATAAAGAGACACGACCAGATCTAGTATAAACGTTGAGGTTAAGTTCATTCTAGAGTAGGCTGATGTATCGATGACGGTGATTCAGTCGCCGGAAAACTGCATGGTACATATTGGTATCTGTAGCATGTACTACGCTCGCCTTGGACGTGGTTTATCATTCCCATTACTGGTTATTTAACTTCCCGTTGCTTCAGACGTCCTCGTCGATGTTATTTGTGTTTGCTTAGTATATGTTAACTATATCTATCCTTTACTAATATAACCGCTTATACAGGATAAAATACCAACTCATCGGGTAAATTCTACCATCATAACTAAAACTAACCAACCAAGTCATGTAATACCAATTTAGCTTTAAAGTATATGTGCATATTTAATATTTATAACGATGCCGAATCTGAATATTAGTATCGGAAAATAAGCAATAATACGCCACCTCGCATCGCATTAGGGTAAAAATTACTGCAGTGAAAAATCACCGTTAAAAATCACAACGATTCATAAATCACTATCGCTGTCCTACTAGTTTTCATGAAATCATCATATCATCCAACTTTAGTTCAATCCGATAGTCCAACCTTCATCCTAGTCCGGCCGAAAATTGATGGAAAGATACTCTATTCGCGCAATGCGCAAAGAAATGGTTCTGGCGGGAACGGCCTTTGTCGCATTTGATTAATTTGTGTGTCACAACTCTGTATACATTGTGAACAAAAAATATGAAACACCTTAAGGAAATCCAAGTAATGTTCATTTATAATAATTTAAGTCTTAATTTTTTTTAATTTTTGAGAAATCAATTTTATAGAAAATCAGGATCTTGGCACTTTCCTTTGAATTGTACTACCATTTGTTGATTAGACGAGATTGAAAAAAAAAAGCTTTTTAAAACATACAGATTTCTTCTTTTATAATAAAATATTTAGCTATTGTGGGGTTTACTGAGATATCAATGAAACAAAATGTCGTAAAATTTAAGATTTACCTGCATTAAAATGGAGTGGAAACGTTTGGCAACGTTGCGTGAGCTTGCACTTCAGATCTGTAAATACATAATTCAATATGAAAATTTTGACCCAAGGCTAGTTTGAAGTTATTGTCGTAACTTTTATGATGTGTATTATCATTTTATAACTCCTTGTATGAACTAAATTTATATTATTACATTTTATGCATTTTATATAAAATATACTTACTGACCCAAAAATTTCCTTCTTAACTACATGTCCTAAATATATTAATTAATCACAGTACAAGACATTCAAATAATATGAGTAAACATTTTACTATTTTCTAAACTTATTTACTATAAAAGAGTGAGGTTAGACTACTCGGAGATAAACATACACAGTAAAAACACAACATTGTCAAATCACACAATAGTTACGTCCAACCGTGTTAAATGATTCAAATGACGTTCCGTATTTAATTATTTTTTTTTTTAATATTTTCTATTGCAATGATAAATGCCTTGCAAACTCTTTTGTTTTTGATTATATTATTTTTTATTAGCATTTTAATTTAATTTTGTCAAATATTGGTTACTGTCCTTTATTTGGTGTGGTGGCAAATGGGCGTTCTTAAATATTTATAAAAGGAGATGTTTAGTTCTTTTATATTTATTTGGTATTTTTAAATATTGTTCAAAATGCTTCCGAAAGGTTAGGCTACCCTACTAGCTTTTTGCATTTTTAATTTTAACCGTTTTCAAAATATTTAGAAACAGCATTTAAAAAATTTAAGGAAATATTCCAAGTAAAAGTTATCCACAGTGGAGACTTGCGAGCCTTTTAACGAAGTATATTGCGAGCCTTTTAACGCAGTATGTCAATATCGACAACCAATTATTTAAATTTTCTTCAGGTTTTTAAAATTGCTAAAAAGGTGTAGGTTTTCCATTTAAAAAACTAATGTTAACTTTTATTCAGCTTTTTTGAAACGTTCTGTATAATGTCGAAAAATGATAAAAAATAAACCCAAATGAGCGATATTCGAATAAACACCTATCCTATAGAGAGTATCTCAAAAACCTGAAGAAATATAATTTTTTAAAAAATTTGAATAGATTTTTGGAAACAAGAATACTAAGAAATTACTTACTAATGTACAGTTTAAATATCTTGTACTAACATCATAGTACTACGCAATAGTGTTGCCTGGAAAAAATTAAAAGATATTCCAAAAAAAAAAAACAGAAATTTATTGATGTAGAAAGAAAATTGCGCCGGGTAATATGAGAAATTAAAAATAAAACAACGTAGGAGTCGAAAAAACCAAACACTTACGTACAAATTGATTAAATAATTATCAGTATTTAATATGTTAAAAGGTTAATTTTAGATACCTATTTTAATTTGAAAATTAACTTATATTTAGACGAAAGTATTATACAGAATGTGTTTAAATTTATTAAAAGAATGCCTACTGCTTACTTGCTGTGTAGATACATATATCAAAAATAAATAAATAAAATTACAATAATAAGTTTATTTTACATATATAGTATTTTTTTTGATTGTAATTTTTTATAACGCAAATGCATGAAAGTAATAAACAATTATTTTTAATTTCAGAAAATTTAATTTTGATCATGGAGTAGTTGGTAAGGCGTTAAAGGGGCCAATGTGTACTTATGAATATTCAGGAGGAGTAAATACTGACCATTCACCTGTAGTTGGCTTGGTTGCTACGACTATTGCTCATGAAATGGGACATAATTTTGGTAAAAGAGATTATATGATATATGATAGATAATATCGATGGTGGCTATGAAAAACATTATGAGTAAAGTTGCAGTGAACACAATTCCTTCAGAATAAGTATGGGGGAAAAAAATCTTTTGAAATAAAAAGCAGTGAAGAAAATTACACCGCTTACTGTGCCGGATTAAAAAATCCTTCTTATAAATTATGCGGCGAAGAAAATCCTCCCGAAATAAAAATAATCTCTCCCTGACAATGAGCGGCGAAGAAAATCCCTTCGCTTGTGTAAACGAAAAAAAATCTTCCTGGGTAATTGCCCTGAAATTAAATAATTTGCATTCTAATATACTATTTTGATACTAATATGATGCTATATGCTAGGATAATTTTTAATCAAAAAGCTGATTTTTTTATAATAATTATTTTATTTGTTGCAAATGTCTTACAACAATTCTAATTAAAATGCGACTTGTTCAAAAAACTTTTCTATATGTGACTTGTAATATTGATAAATAAATAGTAACTGACCTGTTAGTTCAAGTTGAAATAATAATTTAATACCAGCATAAATATTTTGAAAATAGTATAAACTTTAAACCAAGTCACTGTTTAAATAATTCAGTAGATCTCGTCCAAAAACTAAAAAACAAAAATCCCAGATAACTCCATACTAGTTTCTTTTGACATAAAAAGCATGTTTTCTAATATTCCAACAGATGAATGTTTTATACTCATCCAAGAAATCTTATAGGAACGAAATATAAATCCTATATTTACTTCTGAAATCTTGTCCTCTTTCGAACTTTGCCTATCACAAACCTATTTCCAGTTTAATAACAAATTTTATTTACAAAATTCAGGCCTACCAATGGGTTCTCCTCTTAACCCTCTCCTAGCAGACATTTTCATGTCAAACTTAGAAAACAAAATCCTTAATTTCCCTTTAAGCAAAAACCATGTTCAGTTTTGGTACAGATATGTAGATGATGTTCTAGCATGTTTTAAAGGCACTACTAGACAGCTTCAAAAATTCTTACAATACATTAATAATTGCCATCCAAATATTCAATTTACTCTGGAAACTGAAAATAACCATAAAATAAATTTTCTTGATCTCACCATATCTCACCTCAATAATCAGTGTAAATTTAAAATTTTTAGAAAACCAACGTTTACAGGTAATACTATATCTAATGATTATTTTCACCCCTTACAACACAAAATGGCTGCATACAATTCAATGATACATAGAGCATTTTCTTTGCCTCTCTCTGAAGAAGATCTTCAAGAGGAACTAAATATCATTGGAAGGATTGCAGTATCAAACAATTTCTCGCAACAAACCATAAAGAAATTAATAACTAAAAAACAAAAACAACGAGCTTTTAATTCAATATATCCTAAAATAAAAAATGATAAAGATAGTTCATCTTATATATCTTTGTCCTACTGTGGTGCCCTATCAGAAAACATAGCTAATACTCTTTCCAAACATAACATAAAAGTAGCCTTTAAATCTCAACGCAATCTGTCCACTATTCTTTACAATGCTAAAGATAAAATTAATAAATTTGATAAATCAGGAGTTTATAAGTTAAAATGTTCAGAGTGTGATAGCTTGTATATTGGACAAAGTGGTAGAAGCTTTAAAACTCGCTTTTCAAAACATCACCGATCATATAGACTACAAAAAACAGACTCGAGCTTTGCCAACCATTGCTCAGAACACAGCCACAGTTTTCCTGATTTGGGCAACACTGACATATTGCATTATTCAACAAAGGGCCAAAAGTTAAAGATTCTTGGATCTTTAGAAATATATAAACATAGTAGAAATAAAAATGTAAATTTGCTTAATGAACAGTATTTTTGCATGTACGCATATAGATTATAATTTACAGACTATAATACAGTTATAGTATATTGTATAATGGGGAAAACCTCACCTGGATTATGATGAGGAACTCCATAAGCCTATAGGTTTTTGGGGCAATATAAGCAAGATTTTTTACGCCGCTCTTATTGTGAGGTGATTATTTACACGACACTAAGAAGGGATTTTTTTCGCTGCACATAATTTTGTTGAAATTTTCTTCATAGCCACCAGCAATATGTTATTTAATAATAGAAATTAATATTTATTTTATATCCGCAAACGTGTATTTAAATATTAATATCTGGTCATCTAAATGGTGCACTTTTGCAAATTTCATATAACGTGTGCAATAAATTTCGTTTAATCAGTTGCAATGGCATGTTGCACCAAGATTAGGGAAAACATCATTGTTCAACATTAATATCTTAGAACTAATTAATTTAAATAAAAATCGTTGATGGTAAAATACTATATCAAAAATATTGGGTAATAAAGTAAAAGCATATTTTAAAAAATTGGTTAATGTTTAATATTGTGTAATTTATTAGAATATCCATTAAATTGACAATAATATTGGAACATTCATCGTTAAAATTTTGTTTAGTTATTTGCCAATATCAAATGTCTTTTATTTTGTAATTCGACTGGTGTGGTATTAGTTTGTAATGGTTTTTATTAAAAAAAAAAAAATTTATTTGTCTGCAACAAATTCTCTCGACGCAATATTCTAAAATTTATAGTAATTATGATAAATAGGTTTCCAGTTTCAATTATCACAAAAGGTTTTTTTTATATTGATACAAATTTGAATTGTGTTTTAATGAAAAAATAATTCGTATATTTTCTGTTTTAAATCTAATTAAAATATAATTAGATATTATGTTTTATATAAATAATAGCAGTTACCCGTCGCGACTTTGCCCGAACTCAATACAACCGGGAATTTTAAGAAAGAAGGCCAGTGAAATTTTATTGAACCCCATTCTTACTCGCTTTTTCGTGCATAAATTCCAGTTTCTCTTACTTTAATAATCTCCGCGCAAATAGATCAGATATAGTTAGTAATCTCATGCAATTTTCCAATAATGCAATAAAATCAAAGTCATCCATTTCAGTGTGAATATTTCAAAGAACATTAATTAGCGAAAATAATGCATCTTGAATGATGAGAATCGGATCTTTCTAGCGTGATTGCGAATTGATTAAAAAATGTTAATATGTTCTGATTTTTACAATTATCTTTGTCAATTAATGCCTTTTTCAAATATACATATCACGATGAATTATTCTAGTTTTTTTCATTTTGATTAATCACATAATAATTAATTTCATGTTGTATATTTGTGTTGAGACTTTTGGAACTACCAGAAAGATTTCATTGGATCCCGTTTAGAATGTCAGAAAAACGTAGGTAAAAGAATAAACAAATAGGGGTGTTGATTATATTTGGGAAAGTGTTTAAAACCATGCCTAACTACCTAATATAGCCCAAAAGATTTAATATTACTCATTTAATGCAACTAATAGTTTAAAAATTACATATTTTAAATTCCCTTTCAAATTTCGCTCCAAAACGACTGTGACGTCACTGCGTCTCCTGTGCGAAGTTAGCGACATTTTTCAGAAACGTTTATCCAAACGATGAATTTTTAGAAGGGAACTTGTCAATTGCGCCTACTGTCTGAAAAACAATTTAAACAATTAAATTTGGCAGATTAAAGTGCTTAATTTCGTGATATTCTAAAATATTTCACTATGATGTTATACCTAGTGGAGATATTAAAAGCCGTGAAACATTAGTTATAGACAGCTAATTCTAATCAAAAGCCCGTATGAGTTAAGATATAAAATGTGCCAGCAACGGACAGCGGTTAATAAAGAAATATGCAATTTTCACAAGGGGAGGCTTCAAGTCTACAACTCACCTCTGGCATAATTTTATAGATTTTCTTATAGAAATTTGATGTGAATAATACTGCTATATCTAGCCATCGGTCTGGCTGTTTAAGAATGGGTTGTAATAAATGTTGTAGCTAAATTTATATTTATAGCATATACAAATTCTTGTAAAACTTTACTGATTGTGGATTTATACACACTAAATTGACATGTCCCCTTCTAAATTCATCGCTGGTAGAAATGTTTGCGAAAACATCGCTAACTTCATACAGGTGCCAAATACTGACAGACTGTCACACTGACAAGGACATACAAAGTTTTTTCGTAATTTTGCTAATAAAATATGAATTCTAAGTTTTATAAGTATTGTACGGTGCCCCAGTGTACAAGTACTGCAATTAAAACACCTGAAAAATTATTTATTCACGTTCTACTTTCGGAAAATATGGCTTCAGCTAGCCCGTAGGGATCTGGCACTTGTGCTCACACAATCTAAAATGTATTTTTGTGAAGATCGTTTTGATAAGATTTGTTTATTTTTCTTATATCAAAAGTTATTATTTCTCAAGTAGTAAGCAAATTTCGAAGAAATTGCACGAAAGTTACTATAAAATATTATTTCCCTAATAACGTAGCTTTTGGAATAGATGACGTTAGAACGCAATGACGTCATTCACTTTGGCGTTCGTTGTCACGTGAGTTGAAGGAGATTTAATTACATTTTGATTATTAAATAAAAATAAAGAAAAATATAGTGTTTTTTAGGATTTATATTATGGAAGTTACCGTTTCACGGCAAAGTTATATATTTATTTGAATACAGTCAACATCCCTATTAAGCTAAAATATATGTAGCCGTTAATTAATTCAGTTTTCAAATATTTACTTCATTATATTTTTTCAGATAATTGAAAAATCGCACAAAAAGTAACCCTTAAACCCACCTCTACCTAAGGAAAGAGAAAGGGAGGGAAAGGGTTGTGAGGAACGGTTTTGGGAGGCTAATACATTACGCCCCAATAATTGATTTACTTTTTTCACTATTATTTTGCTTCTGTCTATAATATCAATGTGAAATAAATTTTATACTATTTTTGCAAATTGCCACTGCATAGTAATAAAGTTTGAACAAAATCTATACAATAGTCTTTGCGTTGTTTGGCAAAATAGTAAAAATTGCATTTTAACTCTTTTCAACCTTACAAAAAGAAACTTCCAAAAATGTAGAATTTACTTTTTAGGTAACCATATGCAGAATATGTGAAGCCAAAAATGATGTTCGTATCATGATTATTTTCGGAGATAATTACTTTTTAATGACTAATCGTAAAATCCACTTCTTACCCCCGTTTCCTCTTTTAAAATACCAATACTGAAGAAAAAAGATATTAGTTTTTAGATAATGTTATGAGCTATCTTTTGAAATCAATATCGAGTCCTATCTCTGTTTGATCAAGAGATATATAATAATCTTTGGAGTCCTTTCTTAATGGGTGCCTAGATGGTGTTGTCAATCTTTTCCCAAAATTTTATGATTTTTTAATAGTATCAGCATGGGTTCACTTCGATAGCCAGGCCAATTCCCGTCTGATCACTGAAGTGAACTAGCGCTGGGCGCGGTTAGTACTTGGCTGAGAAGACTGCGTAACCAGGGTTTGGATCACACCTTAACCTGTAGGTCCAGTCGCCAAATTGTCTGCGTAGCTGACGCTGATATGTCAGTCGAGTCAGGACAACGAAAACTTATAAGTATAGATTTGATGTGCTTATGAAGCCAATTAATTTGTTTTTTGAAAGTATTTAATTTACACACTTTTTAATGAATAAAATTTTATCCGTTTTTCAACCCCATTACGTATATATATTATTTTTCATAAAGATATGTTTGTTTAATTGTATGATTTTATAAAAGTTATACAAAACTTGAAAGTAATATTTAACTTGAGAAAGAGAGAGATTTCAATGATCATCTAAAGGTTATGAGGGTTGGCCATAACTTCTCTAGCTTGTCTAGCATGGACAATGACATCAGAGGTCGGTGCTTGGCCTGATTTTGTTTTTGTAGTATGTTAATGATTTGACAAATCTGAACATATAGTGGACCTTTACGCTCTTCGCTGATGATATCACTCTTTTATGGCACTGAAATGATTCAACATACTCGCTTTCTTTTAATGTAAATAAAAGTAATATATTGACATTCTGTTTATGTTCGATGATCTTTCTGTAGACAACCATTCAGTAGAAAATAAAAGTTATACCAAATTTCTTGGAATTTTTTTGATTCTATGCTTTAATTTGAGCACCACATATTAGAGCTAAATAAAGGAGTGACTTGAACTGTTTTGCAATTAGGGTGATGTCTGCATGCATTGCTTGAGTCTTATTTGAGATATGAAATAGGATTTTGGAGTTTTTGCAGCCAGCAACTCCTAGGTTCTGTCCTTGTGATTCAGAAAAGGGTGCTCAGGTACTTATGTAGAGTCAGATGTAGAGACCATTGTAAACCATTGTTTGTATCGCAAAAAATTTGTTTATCTTGGAAGTTTTATATCTGGTTCATTGCAAATATAGTAAAGAGAGTAACCAAGAGACGTATCAATACAATCTGTATAACACAAGACAAGGTCTGAATTTTAACTTTCGGCTCCCGATATTTAGGTTAACTCTGGCCAAACATTCTATCTTATATGAAGGAAAAAATATATATAACCACCTTAACTGACATTACCTATTAATGCCTTAATCACTGTTCTGGAAGAATCTGAAATATTCTTTGTCACAGAGGCCATACTAAGCTTGGCAGAGCATTATCTCAACAGCTTTTAGTATTCGATGTTTTGTTTTATTTTATTGATCTTTTATTAATTCTATCTATGTTATCTTTTTTAATATGTTTGATGTTTATGATATTGTTTTAAATTGTACATATTTTCTATTTTATGCTCAGCCACATCTGATCCGGTTCTGAATCATATGTTATTAATTAATTTTAGTTGGCTTTGTCAAAAAGAATGTTTGGAGATCTTGGACAATAAAGCATATTTAATAATAATAATAATAATAATAAAGCAAACACAAACGATACCTATATTTTTGCAATCATCATTTAATTATGTTTAATAGGATGTTCAATTATGTATAATTTATTACTAATTTACTTCACATAAACAGTTTTTACTTCTCTTCGCAATATACCGAGTTTTACTACAACTAAAAAAATTTTAGGTATGGAACACGATACAACCGATTGCAAATGCCCTGATGAACGTTGTATCATGGCACCTAGCAGCTCAACCGTAGCGCCAACTCACTGGTCCTCCTGCAGCTTAAACTACTTACTTCTAGCATTTACTCATGGTATGGACTACTGCCTCAAAAACAAGCCAGAGTCCCTTTTTGATAGCCCTGTTTGCGGTAATGGATTTGTAGAACCTGGTGAACAGTGCGATTGTGGATTGCCAGAACACTGTGATAATACTTGTTGTAACGCATCGACATGTATGTTATATAGTAATGCTAGTTGTGCTACCGGAGAGTGTTGTGATTTGATGGTAAATATGAATTGAATGCATTTACTAACTTTAGCTAAATTTTCAAAGAAGCAGGTTCATTATGTTTTAAGGAATATTTCTACTTCGTGTAGATGGACTAAAATGTGCATTTGTCTTTATTTTAATTTGTATGATGCTTCTTTAAATTTTCTCTTTTTCATGTTGGTATTACTGCATCTTTAAACCATTTTATATGACTGTTTTGCACTAGCAGATCTCGACGTCTCCCCTTTTCGTGTATGAGTATGTTTTTTTAAAAATAACCTCTAGTGAAGACATGGTTACTTCCATATACATTTCACCATACCTAAGTTCTTTAGAGTATATATAATATGATGACTTGGCAGCCCTACTTTTACCTCTAAAATAGTGGTAGTCAAAATGAATTCAAATTTAAACTTCTTCACAGTCAATATTTAACATCTGTGAACTTTCACTTTTAATCAGTACTATATAGTTATGAAATATAATGGCTTGCAAATAGAGATCACTTTTGAACTACACTTTATTAAATTTTGCAAAATTTTAATAAAAAATTTATCTCTTGAAGAAATGTTTTAAAATTGATGGTATAAAAATCAATTTATTAATTTGAATTCCACCTAGTGTGTATATATATATATATATATATATATATATATATATATATATATATATATATATATATATATATATATAATCATGGATGTAGTATGGACTGGTTGAGTATGCTAGTCTACTTCTAGGTAATATTAAAAAAAAAATTTTTTTTTTAAAAGTACATTCTGAAGTGTTACTGTGTGGGGTGTATCAGTATAATTTTTAGGTTCCTCTTATTCATAAATGTTATCGTTACGTCATTTTACCTTCAAAATGGATGACAGATTATGATTTGTCAATTAATTTAAACAATCCCTTTTATCAATAGATCGGTCATCTTCTACTAAAATAATAGACGTATATAGACTGACATCCTTGATAAAAGAGACTGCAATTTTTGAAATATATCTTCTACAGTCGTGGTATTGGCATTATACCGATAACATATTAATTAAAGTCAAAATAAGAGACAGGAATACTACTTAATAATGAACATAATTTGGGCCAAGTTGAAGCGGAATCACTAAACCGAAAATTATAAAATAAAACAGTTGTTTTATTCAAAAAACCTAGGAAACCATAAAAAAAATTGTCTTTCCTCTAAACGTATTTTTTCATTTTTTAGACATGTAAACCGAAAAATGCTGGAACCCTCTGCAGATCTGCAGATTATGAATGTGATCTTCCCGAGTATTGTACGGGTCAATCAGAATATTGTCCAAATGACATTTATAAACAAGATGCTGAAGTGTGTGATGACGGAAAAGCTTTTTGTTACCATGGATTTTGTAGAACTAGGTCAGTTTCTCATTTTTTGTTACTTTTATTAAAAGGTTTTGAAGATGATACTATAGTAGAATTAAATTAACCAGTAGGTTCTCTCAGCCTTGCGCCAACCGAAGTTTTCAATGACCTCGAATAGGTCTCCCGAAGTGTTAAAGTGATCATAATTTCTAGCTTTGTATGGTGATGGTATTATCAATTTTGTTCTTTTGATCGCATTGCATTTAAAATTAAGAAAGAAAACAGGCCCGCCTTTTACATATCACTTAAAATTTGCTTTAACAATTTTTTATATGGGACTACCACAATTATTTAATTATATTACACCACAATTAAGTTTTTTTTAGAATAGGCGTATTTTGGGCATTGCAAAACTGAAAATAAAATTTTTTGAGGTGTTCTTTATTAAAACTTACGTATTATAGCGGTTAGGTTGTCAATACTTTTTTTGCCATTTTCCTTTCTTTACTGTTATGTTTAATTATCACTTTGGTAATTATTGGAATTAGAGTAAATCTAGGAAAACAACTTTTTTTGAGAATATTTTCATACCCCCTATTTCGAGTTTTTAGAACACGATTCTGACCTAGGTTCCCCATAATTTTTGTTCAGTTTTGCGAAAAAGGTATTTTTTTTTAAATCGTTTTCCTACATTTACTCTAATTCCAATAATTACCAAAATGGTAGATTTTTTTTAGCGCGACTATGTTTAATATGTAAACCCGATCTAATTGCCATGAAAAATACAACTTCTAGTCTTCCAGTTTTGTTATGTTTATGATATTGTCATGATATATATATATATATATATATATATATATATATATATATATATATATATATATCAACAAATAAACGCTTATGTAGTATATTAAGGATAAGAACCTAGAGGTAAAGCCTTCGATCATACCCTATAGATTTAAACAACAATGTTTGAAGGCTGTTTATGGTCGGTGGGGGAGAGGCTTTTTTGATGTTTGACAAACGTAAACATGCATGCTTATCTTTTCTTTCAATTTAATTGCCTCTTTTCAGTATTTTAAAGTATTAGAAATTACTACAAATGAGAAGTTTGCAATTAATATTAACAAAAAGAGGATTTAAAAATTTATTTTTATTGGTAAATATTGTTTACATATTGAAAATAACAATAATAATAATTTAGGCAACCATAAATTCATACTTTAATGTATTCTAGAATTGACGTACCGATTATCATACGATACTCGTTTAAATAATGCAATTAGAAAAGGATAGCATAAAATCGGTATGTGTGCACCCAGAAATGAAATATCTACTGTTTATCAACACTCTTTCAAATATAAATAAAAATATTATTACGTTATTCAACGTTCATACAACCGGGCCTAGTTGTGACGTTATGCTAATTCTACAGGGGTATGTTCAAAGGATAAAGCCTTGAAATATATAAGAGAAATAATTGTATCCTGTAAATTTATAAAATTCTCCACTTTTGTCGGTTCAGTAGTACTATAAAATTATTTTTTATGCTTGTATTGTTAGGGTTTAAAACTTCTTGACTTATTATTGCTCTTTTGTCAATTTAAAACAGTTTAAGGTTAGACCATGTTAGTGAATTTGGGGGTAATATTTTTCATTCAGCTATTATCACGTTAAATTATTTATTTTTCTTTTTATAAATTGGTTTCTAAGCTAGAGAATTCATAACGTATCACTTCATTCACAAATTTCAAAATGGCCGATCAAAAAGTAATTTTTTTTTTAATTCCCGCTAGTAACCTTTGAATTCATTTACTTGTTATATTGTTAAATTTTTTCAATGAAATATAGCATAAACTAGCCTAGAAGATACATATTAAGAAGGAATGAATGTCTCAAAACACGAAAATAGATCTATTTTGAAAAAATGATTAGTTGTAAGGGGTGTATACTAACTACAATTAATAAATATATATGTCTTGTTTTTGTAATAAATAATAATTGTCACATAATTACGTTAATATTATTCACCAAGGCCTACCGATGAACGCACGCCTATAGTTTAATCTCGTTGAAACTCATTCATTGTAGAGCCAGTCGAAGCACAGAAATCCTAGGGAAATTATAATTGTAGAGATAGCCGACTCTTTATTTTACTTACGTTCTCTGGCGTTACTGTGATATGATTTTGATCTCATAAATAAAAATGAATATTATTATTTAAAAGCTTAGTTCAAAACTACATCCTGAATATTTAATAGTCTCTACATAGGATAAAAGAAAGTTTGGCGACTATGTCCTGGTTTTTTATTTGTGAAAACATTCTATTGTATCGTTTTATTTTAGAACTGATCAATGTAAACTACTCTGGGGCGAAACAGGCAAATCAAGCGATGATCAGTGCTATGACATGAACATTAAAGGAAGTAGACATGGCAATTGTGGTTACAACAAATTTAATCAGTCATATTTTAGGTGTGACTCAGGGTAAGTATGATTCAGCAGTAATATAAAAATATAATACAATAAAAAGGACAAATTATATCATTCGTCTTAATAAGTTATCAATCTGTTGAATATAATTAATAATGACAGATTTGATAAAAATAAATTAACAACTGCTCAATAAATAATCATATAATTCAAATAGCCTTCGATTCATAACGTTTCTTAGTATATAAAACAAAAACTAAAGTCATTTCAACAATATTGATAGTATTTTTACCTTACTACTTTAATTTTATGCCCACTTTTTTTAGGAGTGTATTGTGCGGTATGCTTCACTGTAAGCATCTTAATGAAAGACTGGAATTCGGTATGGAATCAGTAGCTATACTCTCGCATAGTTTTATAAATAAAAAAGGCTCAATCATTCCCTGCAGGACTGCTATTGTAGATTTAGGAACTAATCAGATTGATCCAGGATTGACTCCTGATGGTGCCAAATGTGGGGACGGAAAAGTAAGTATCCTAAGTATAAGTTTAGAGATAAATTTACCAATGTCCCATAGATGCAGTGTAATAGTAGAGTTAATTTAATGTCTATATTTTTACAATTTTTAATCATGCAGCGTATCAAAAATATGATTTTAAATGCCTATCGTTTTAAAAAACTATTTATATATGACTTAATATTGTCAGTATAACCCAAAAATGTTAAGATTTTGATTATATTTTAGATGTGCGTGAATCAAAAATGCAGAGATGTCTTAAGTCTCAGGAAACAATTTCCTGCCTGTGAAAAAGACTGTAATGGTAGAGGCTGGTGTAACAATAAAGGCCACTGTCATTGTATGGATGGATTTGCTCCTCCATTTTGTGAATATCCTGGTCCTGGAGGATCCGAGGATAGCGGACCAGCATCTGATCCAAACGGCAAGTCAATTATTGTTTCTTTTTCATATCAAAATAAATTCCATAATTGTTGTATAAGCTCTTTAAGTTTTTTGAAACGTTTAATTAGAATAATTTCTGAGGAAACTCAAAATCCATGACAATGTCTATCATTATATTGAAAAACCACAAATTCCCTCCCACCAAGTAGTGAAAAAAGTACCATCACAAGGAGTTATTTTATCACCTTTATGCTATTTACCCCGTAACTCCTTATCCCAATAAGCATATAAATACATATTGATGGTGGCCACGAAGACAATCACGCTTAAATATGCGGCGAAAAATATAGTAGCTAAAGATTTGTGGTGAAAAAAAATACATTTATAAAACCACGGCGAAAATCACTTCTTCATATATGCGCCGAAAATTAAAATGCCAAACGGCATAACGGCGAAAAAAATTACATCTTTAATAAAGGCGGCGAAAAAAATTACATTTTTAGAATCTGCTACGAAGAAAATTATGTCCTTAAAATTTGCAGGAAATTATCATCGCTGGATTTTAAAAAATATAATAGTTTTCGATGCACTTTTAAAAGTGCCGTTTTTCGCCGCATTTTCAAAACTGGGATGTTGACTATTTTTTAACCATGACTAATATTTAAAATCATCCGTAAGTACCTAATATAGCCGAAAATATTTAAAATTATTTTTTTAATGCAACAAAACGCCAATACTTGTCACTTGACCGCTGTTACGTCACACTGGAAACTGAATATATGAATTTTTTTCATAATTGTCGTGATAAAAGATGAGTTCTAAGTTATTTTAAGGGTTGTACGGTGTCTCAGTGTACCAATACTACAATTAAAACACCTAAAAAGTTATTTATTCACGTTCCACGTTCGGAAAATATGGCTTCAGCTAGCCCGACACCACTCGTTTTATTTCAGTTTTGAGCTTATAACTATCTATGATTACTATTATGTATTCATTATAGGATTGCGGAAATAACAATTCTTGATAAATCACTTACATGGAGGTCTTCATACTGTTTGTTGTGAAGAGATTGGCCACCATAAAACAATCAATTCTCACCAAAGTCCAACTATTTGCCTTAATAAATCCACTTTCCATTGGGAAAACTTCTTAGAATCGTTTTCAAAGGGAGTAGTAAGCAAATTTCGAAGAAATTACATAGAAATTACTATAAAATATTAAATAGACAATGTAGTCCTTAACAGCGACCACGAATGTGACATAAACCAAAAAATTTATATGTCAGTTCGTGACAGCGATCACGTTGGCTATATTCTTTGGAGTAATTATCAAATGAACAAAGTGAATATGCATTTACTTGTCATTAGGTCGAAGTGATCATGATTACTTCAAGTGATAGAACTGAAAGTAATAATGACTCAAAAGAATAACCGTATCGGGACGGAGTGCCAGCGATTACGTTAGTATGATTGGTGTTCGTCGTCACGTGACTCGAAGACTTAATTACATTTTTATTATTAATTAAAAATAAAATTCCTTAAAAATAAAGAAAAATATTGTGTTTTTTAGGATTTTTATTGTGGAAATTACCGTGTCGCGGCCAAATTATAGTTTTATTTGATTACATCCCAATTATAGGTTTCGTCGTATTTTAGATGCATATTTTTTTTCGCCGCATTTTTGGGTTGTAATAATTTTCAACGCACTTTTGGGAGCGTAATTATTTTCTTCAAAATTACAAAAATGTAATTTTTTACACCGAAAATTTTACAAAATCATAGTTTACCCGACACATCTTCAGACGTAATTTTTTTCACCGCAAACTGGTTAGCTGTCATTATTTTCATAGACACCATCGATATGGATTTCAAAATTATAACTTTTTCGTCTTATTTTGGTTCTATTTTAATGACAAGAATTTAAAACTAATAACTAATAAGTATTTTTAAAATTATTAAAAATACTAGTAACGACACCGAGACAAAATTTGTTTTTCTGATAACTGAAGTTCTAAATTCGACTATTTTCAGTTTTTTTAACTACTAGTTTGTATCGCCGCTTCCATTAAGGCAATTTAACCAGCTTCTCTTTCCCCATCCGGCGCTTGCACTTTCTGTCCGGCAATCCGCCGAGAAGATTTACACGTTAACAGGATTTGAGAGACCATTTTCTAAAATAAAAACCCAGAAGGATGCTTCATCTAAGAGAGCCTACGTACTTCCATCATCCAACTAGGATTGATCACGGGTGTAACCGACTACAAAAAAAAAATACCATTTGCCACATGTGTGACTGACATTTACATATTTCGGACTAATTCTTTTGCTTGAACTGGAGCATGCAGAATTAACCGCCCGCCACGGGTATGTCCATTCACCGTCACTGCACAAAGGAACCAATTGTGGGACGAAAATAGCCCCGCTCTCCTTAGAGCACTCGGCCACGCATAAACTTTCCACTAGGCACTTTAAGACTCGTCTTGCAACGAGCGTTTCCTCTTATACTGTACATCAGCCCGGACCCTCGCCCTCGTCTGCAAATGACGAAATCACGTTTTCTGGCTTTTCGCAAGAGCGCATCGGTTACATGTTAACAGTTTAATAACCAAAACGGAAGTCCTTTCCTTAGGCTATATGGCACTTTGTCTTCTTTTTCGTTAAGTTTTTAACAAGTTATGCATTTTTAACTTACCGTTGAACGGTTGTTTGAGCAAGTTTGCTATGAAAAATTATTTGTAATTATCGGCAACCTCGCCGTTTTTAGGATTAAGAAAATAAGATCGGAAATAAAGAGAGTCTCTGAAAACGGTCAGAACAGACAAATCGCATAACGGTATGCAAATTTAAAAGTTCAGAATTTTCGGGCTTTTGCGGACGAGTTTGTTTTGGAAAGTTGTATACGGTGGGATTCCGGACGAAAGGTATTTCCCTTTTCCTGTTTCCTTAATCTCTTTCCTGATTGTGAGTACCCTCAAAATACCTGGTAGAAGTAAAGAAAATTAACCAGCAGATATCGAAGTTTTCCGGTAAGTCATTTAAGTTAGGATAAGCAGATTTTTACAGGGTATTTTTTAATACTCTTCAAAATAAATTATCCATGTTTTGGTCCTTCGAGCCGGATATCGGTTAAATTTTAATGATATCTTAGAATTTTTTATTGTTTACGGTGAACGATAAAGAATAAAAACTTGGGTTTTTTTGGGGTACTGATTTCAGCAAACGGGTTGCTGTTGAACGGTGTTGCCAGTTGTCAAAGGTAATACGCAGTTTGGCTAATTTGATCGGTGACAACTAATAAATAATTTGATTATTGTTTCGCGGATAATTATTTAAAAATAAAAATAATAGTATCGGGTCTATTATTAATTTAGAAATTTATTATTTCATTTTAGAGCAATTTATGATAAAATTTATGGTTTTTCAATTTATTACGGTAATAATTTGAAATCAGGTTGCCTTTAAATACAGAGTGTTGATTTATTTGGGGCCGTTCATTTTCAACATTATTTGTTTTTGCATTTTGGATAAAATTAATTACTGTTTTGGCTAGGATTGAAAGGATTTCATTTATTCAGTTTTAAACTTTTGATAATTATAATAAATTAAAATGAGTACCACAGCGGAACGCAAATTTAAAAGACTAAATTCCAAGAAGGAGTCTTTATTTTTGATTATACAAAATTTGTATGATTTGACAAAAAATATTTCCCAGCAGTCGCAAAGAGAGAAATTTGAACTATTGTATTCATCTTTAGAGTCAACAAAAGATTCTTTAATTATTGTCATTGATGAAATTAATGACATTGGTTTTGATATTAAAGACGATTTTATTCCAGATTATCAGATTCTCTCTACTATTAATGAAATGTGTTGTCATATTCAAGTAGCAGCGGCTAAAATAAAGGCTACTCGGGCTAATCCTTCAGATAGTACGCCAGTAGATCCAAATCGAGTGTTGCCTTCTTTACCAAAAATTGAGTTGCCAGAATTTTCAGGTGAAATCCGGCAATGGGAAACATTTTATGCCATTTATAAAAGTTTAATTCATGATAATCCTACTTTAAATAAAACGGAAAAGGTTCATTATTTGATAGGGCGTTTACGCGGGTCAGCCTTAAGTATGTGCTCGGGAATAGCACCAACGGGCGATAATTATGACATAATTTGGCAGTCACTTTTGGATAGATATCAGGATAAACGATACTTAGCCAATAATTATTTGGATCAAATTATGAATTTTAAAAGTCTAAATGTGGAATCGGCAAAAAATTTAAATTTGTTTTTGGAGAGGTTTGATGTAGCGGTTAGTGCACTTAAAAATTTAAATTTACCGGATTTATCTGATTTTATTTTATTTTATCTGGCTCGAAATAAGTTAGATATTGAGACAGTTAAAACTTTTGATAGTTTTAAACGCAGTTCGAGTATTCCTACATATACTGATCTTGTTACTTTTGTAAAGGAGCAATCAAAATTGTTAAATTTAAATAAATCCACTAGTTCTCTAGCCTCGTCTCCTCGTAATACAAAATTCTTTTCGGGTCAGGTTAGAGGTGACGGTAAAATAAAACCCACACTTTGCGTATTTTGTAAAAAAGGTGGGCATTATTTGGGACGTTGTGAACAGTTTAAGGCACTTACACCATCAAAAAGATATGAAACGGTTAAAAATAATAATTGGTGTTATAATTGTTTATCTCCCAAGCATGGGGTTCGGTCCTGTCCTACGGGTAGGACATGTTTAGAATGTTCTAAAAAACACCACATTTTGCTCCACATGGGGAAACCGGTTAGAGAAAAAATATGTGAGGACGAGGAAGCGGTATCTTTAGAATCACCAACGGATGGTCAGCAGTCACTTTGCTCTACGATTTCGAAAAATTGCAATTTAAATTGTAGTAGTACGGTTTTATTATCCACAGCGGTGGTTTATGTTCTAAATAGTCCAGTTTTAAATGCAACGGCAAGGTTTATTTTAGACACCGGTAGTCAAGTAAATCTATTAACAGTGAAATGTTGCAAGAAATTGGGACTAAATATTTCGAAAACTTATTCTTCAGTTCAAGGTCTGGGTGAAAGTTCACAAAAGGTGAAAGGTAACACGGAGTTAGTGATCGGTTCTCGGTATAACAAAGAAAATATATACAATATTAATGCTTTTTTGGTAGAAAAAATTACGGATAAGTTGCCTAAATTACCTGTCGATTCAAAATTTCTTCCTGAATGGAAAAATATTGATTTAGCGGATATGCGATATTCAGAACCAGGGGAAATAGACGGCATTATAGGCGCAGAATTATTTCCTTATATTTTTGGAAAATCTCGGATAACTCGTGATGATTGTTCACCTGTTGCGATGGAAACTGCTTTTGGTTACGTAATAATGGGACAAGTGCCTAACGTTGTTCAAACCGCGCAATTAACTTTTTTAACTCAACAAGATGATTCATGTGTTGAAGAGCTTTTAAATAAATTTTGGGAGCTGGAGCAGGTTCCACAGCGATCGATATTTAATCCGGAAGAGTTGAAATGTTAGGACATATTTCTTAAAACACATAGCCGTGACAAAGTCACAGGAAAATTTTGCGTGGCGCTACCTTTTAAACATAATCCAAAGAATTTAGGAGATTCTAAAAGAAATGCTCAATTTCGGTTGTTATCATTGGAAAAACGGTTAGATAAGTTTCCAAATCTGAGATTCGAGTATAACAAGGCTATGAGCGATTTTATTGATCAGGGTCATATGCAAATTCTAAGGAATGATTCGGCAGATGATTTAAGCTATTACATTCCTCATCACGCAGTAGTTAAGTTGGAAAGCTCTAGTACTCCCCTTCGAGTGGTGTTAGATGCAAGTGCGCCCTCTGACTCTGACGTGTCGTTGAATGACATTTTGTATAATGGTCCTAAATTACAAGCGGATATTTTTACACTTCTTTTAAACTTTCGGTTATTTAAAATTGCAATGACGGCAGATATTCGGAAAATGTATCGGCAAATAAATATAGTAAAGGAACACTGGCCTTTTCAACGACTATTATGGCGTTTTGATCCAAAGGATCAACTTGAAACCTATGAACTTACGGTAGTTGCATTCGGGGTAAAATCATCTCCCTACTTAGCGTTGCGGGTTATTAAACAGTTAGTAGAGGATGAAAAGGAAAAATATCCCTTGGCTGCCAGCTTTATAAGCAGGGATTTGTATATGGATGACTTAGTGTCTAGTATACCATCGGAAGATGAAGCACATCAACTTTATCAAGAATCAGTCCAACTTTTCACAGCGGGAGCGTTTGAATTAACGAAATTCTCAACAAACTCTCGAAAATTATTAAATAAGATTCCAGTTGATAAGCGACTTTCAAAAGATGTGACCTTTAAATCGGATACTAAAATTTTAGGCATGCGTTGGAACCCAGAATTGGATATTCTTAGTTTTAAACTTGATGTTCCCAACGAGAAATGTACAAAACGAACTCTTCTATCAGCGGTCGCACGGTGTTATGATCCTATTGGTTTAATATCTCCTTTCATTTTCTTTTTGAAATTACTTGTAAAACAATTATGGAAATTACAAATTGACTGGGATGCAGAGCCTCCAGAAAATGTACGGCATATCTGGAAGAATGTTCGGTTAGAGTGGAACGAAATTTATAAATTAGAATTTCCACGTCATTTAGGTGTTACAGAGGACACACCAGTTACAATTTTGGATTTTGCAGATGCTAGTCAGGACGGTTACGGAGCGGTAGTTTATTCAAAGGTCTTAAATGAAGAAGGTGCAGCGATAATTAGATTGGTTTGTGCAAAATCCAAGGTTTCTCCGTTTAAGTTAGTAATCATTCCACGATTAGAATTGTGCGCGGCTCTTCTCTTATCCAATTTGGTTAGGCATCTTATACATACATACGCAAATAGGATAGTTATTGCAAAAATATTTGCCTTTTCAGATTCATCGACGGTACTGAATTGGTTAAATTCACCGTTTGTAAAAGATGTATTTGTAGCAAATCGAGTGAGTCAAATTAAAGAAAATATTCCGGACGCACAATGGCGACATATTGAGGGAATCGGGAATCCTGCAGATTGTTTGTCTAGAGGACTTACTCCACGGCAGTTAATTAATCATCCATTATGGGTATCGGGCCCTGAGTGGATGCAATTTTCGGAGATGGATTGGCTTGTTAAACAAATAGGCTTTTCAAGTATGCAAGTCTCGGATGTTTTCAAGGATGTTTTCATTATGACTAACGAGGAGAAAAATCATCCTCTTTTGGAGTTAGTTGAAAAATGTTCTTCTTGGTTAAAAATTTTACGCATTACAGTCTGGGTTCTCAGATTTCTGAAGCTACTTCCAATAAAAGGTTTTATCTCGGTCACAGACTTGCACCGGGCTGAGACAACCTTAATAAAATTAGTTCAAGCCAAGTATTTTGACAGTGATATAAGGTTATTAACGGCAGGTAAAAGGTGCTCTACTAAACTTTGGAAACTAAAACCCTTCTTACACAACGGATTGTTAAGAGTGGGCGGTCGGCTCACAAATTCTTCTCTTTCTTTCTTTCAAAAACATCCCATGATTTTGCCTGCTAAAGACCCTCTAGTGTCAATACTAGTAGATTTTAATCATTTAATTAATTTACATACCGGGCCACATTTATTGGAGGCTATTCTGCGGCAAAAGTATTGGATTTTGGGGGGTAGAAATTTGATCCGAAGTAGAGTTCATAAATGTAATAAATGTTTTCGAATGAAACCTCTAAACCTGACGCCACGGATGGCAGACTTACCTACTCAGAGGGTATCCCAAACTAAGCCATTTTTACACACGGGAGTAGATTATTTTGGGCCTATAAGCCTTACTCTAGGTAAAAGGAGGGGATCACAAGTTTATAAGGCATACGGTTGTCTATTTGTTTGTATGAGTGTCAAGGCTGTTCATTTAGAATTAGTAAGTTCTCTATCTACGGCACACTTTTTGCAAGCATTTAAAAGGTTTTTATCTCGACGCGGTCCGTGTCAAGTAATGTATTCGGATCACGGTACTAATTTCGTAGGAGCCAAAAAGGTATTACGGGAAATCAATATCTTAGTGAATTCGGTAGAATATAGAGATATGATTTTATCGGAACTGGCAATGGATGGTATTGAGTGGAGATTTAATACTCCTTACGGACCCCATCAAGGAGGGTTGTGGGAGAGTAATGTCAAGGCAGTAAAAAATCATCTTTATCGAGTCATCGGGGACCAATTATTGACTTATGAGGAAATGGCAACATTGTTTACGCAAATTGAAGCGTTACTCAATTCACGTCCACTTTGTCGATTATCTTCGGATGCTCTGGCTCCCGATGCTTTAACGCCAGCTCATTTTTTGACTCTTGTGCCACTTAGAGGGCTACCAGCTGAAGATTTGTCAGATATTCGGATTAACCGATTAGACAGGTTTCAGTTAATTGACAGGATGGTCCAGGATTTCTGGAAACGTTGGCGTTTGGAGTATTTGACCAGTTTGCAGATTAGAGAAAAGTGGACGGAAAATTCTCCTTCGGTAAAAGTTGGAACAGTGGTGGTTCTGAAAAGTGATAATTCTCCCCCACTCCATTGGCCGTTGGCTAGGATTATAAACGTACATCCTGGAAAGGATGGAGTGGTTCGCACTGTTACGGTTAAAACTAGCAAAGGTATTTTTGTCCGTCCGGTGGTAAAGATATGTCCGTTACCATCCCAATAGACTTGCGCATCCACTGTGGTGTTAACAGAATTTTTTTTTTATTTTTTTGAAATTGTAATAACAATTTTATTATCATTATTATGTTTTGGTTGAATATAACCCTGTTTTGGATTTAATGCGGTTTAATTTAATTTTTGATGGTATAGTATAGTTTTTTTTTTATTTTTTTATTTTTTCAATCTTGGCTGAAAAACAATTTTTCAGGGCGGGGGGTATGTTTGAGCAAGTTTGCTATGAAAAATTATTTGTAATTATCGGCAACCTCGCCGTTTTTAGGATTAAGAAAATAAGATCGGAAATAAAGAGAGTCTCTGAAAACGGTCAGAACAGACAAATCGCATAACGGTATGCAAATTTAAAAGTTCAGAATTTTCGGGCTTTTGCGGACGAGTTTGTTTTGGAAAGTTGTATACGGTGGGATTCCGGACGAAAGGTATTTCCCTTTTCCTGTTTCCTTAATCTCTTTCCTGATTGTGAGTACCCTCAAAATACCTGGTAGAAGTAAAGAAAATTAACCAGCAGATATCGAAGTTTTCCGGTAAGTCATTTAAGTTAGGATAAGCAGATTTTTACAGGGTATTTTTTAATACTCTTCAAAATAAATTATCCAACGGTATTAGTTATTGTTTGGCCCTTAATCTGTTTTGTCCCTATAAGATAACCAAACTTCTGATTAAAACTTATAATTGATGATCATCGTTTCTTGATTTAAAACATCTATCGTCAAATATAATTTGACTCAAAAACTTCAGAAAAAAATGACTTGAGAAATTGGTATAATTGCCATATTATCATAAAATTTTTGCATACATATCCAGCAGTAGTCAACATATTTGCGTTCATTTTCAGCTGTAATGTTTTGCGATATATGTCATCTCTTTGTGAAACGTTCAAATAGTTATGTACAAAATCTAGTTTCAATGACGTTGCAACCCATAGCTTTACAGGATGGCAGCAGTTCTTTATAAAATTTAATTTTCATATATTTTTATTTCCTTAACAGTTACTGCAAATATTTTAAAATATACTTCTTCCCTTTCTTTAAATTTTATTTAGGATTGTTCCAAAATTGGTGTATTTAAAAGTTGTCTGTCCCTTTAAATTTAGGAAATCATTTCGTTTTCTATTCAAGGCTTTTACACACATTTTCGTAGAGGCTAATTTAATGTGGAGAGGAAGTAAATATAAATTTTACTTGTTTTCATGCGTCAGACACTTTTTGTTGATTTGGTACAGTATTTTTACCAAAAGGCTGTTTTTTTTTACAAGGTAATGTTTCATCTTTGCTAGACTGTCCTGTTTACATAAAAAACAACAATATTTAGGTTATCTCCCTTCTAGCCCTGTAATTAATGCCACTACTTTCAAATCAGCGCCAATCTTCCATGGGTGTTTTTTGTATTTTATACTTTATGGTAAAAACGAATGTTTTCGTAAGTTTTATTCACACTTACTGTGTGAACTATTGGTGGGTAAAAATTTCTCTATATAGGTTTAATCCCAGACATCCTCAATCCCTCATGTCGTCAAAATTGATTGACATAAGGAAAAGTAAGTAATTCCGTATTGTGTGATGCTTTTAGCGTGATAACACTCATATTTCATATTGAACCAAGAGGTCAAAATTAATGCACATTAGTCTTTGAGAGAGAATTTTGGTACAGAACAGTATTATTTTCTGTCATTTACTATTTATAAAATAATTTATTGTAACTCGTTACCTATCGTTGGTATCATTCAACTATTTGCTAACTGAGAATTTCAATTTACCTAATTATTTTTTTATTTTAGCTCGCCAAGGAGTGGTCATCGCCATGTTCATAATATTCCTTGGGGTGATTCCTACACTGGCACTCATAGCGTTTCTAACCTACTATGCAAAATACAATTTGAAATTTGGATGGAAAAAATCGTCTTCTCCAACGTACGTAACAAAGTGTGTTCAGCATGTTCCTTCTGTACATAAAGGTGTTGGTTCTTTAATTAACCGACTTGCTGTTAATACCGTTTCGGAACAAGTAGAGAAACATGACCGTAATATAGAAATTAGTAAAACTGCATTAATATCTACTACTAATGTTGATGGTATTGTTAGAAGTAACACTATAACTGATGACGTTAGAAATAACAGAATGCTTAATAATACTAAAGCAAATGTTTACAATGCCACCACAACAAATAAGAATGAGTATTATAATAAACCCCCACCGCCAGTTCCTAACGTGGCTGTAAAAACACCACGACGTATGTCATTTAAAGGTCTTAAAAATATTACTTTAAATTCCACTATTTTACATAAAAATGATCCACCTGGTTCTGATCCTCATTATAGTAATGTCAATTATGCTCACCTTAGAGAAAATTTAGCAAAACAATTTAGAACAAATAAAAATGATAGACCAAACGTTCCTCTCAAATTTAATAAAAATGTCAATCAAAATGCTGATTGTAAGTCATCTGTAAAAAATATTATTAAAAAATTAGACAATTCTTAAAATGTAATTAAATTACTTGTCACGTGATAGTGATTTGGTGATAACTTTATGTTAGGGTCTTATATAATTATATTGCGTCTTTATACTCATTGTATGTTATAATACTCATTTTTTTTATAATTTTAATATGTGGAATATATCGCACTCTCAACACAAGAACATTTTTTTATTATTAATTCAAAAAATGACTTTATATTTAATTTGTTATAGTTAGTTTATTTTCCGCCTTTTGCCCAACCTTGTCTATTTTAATAATGCTTTTTTTTAGGTTGATACTTTCATGGGTGTTTTTTTATGATAATTTCATGCACCGTAATTTTGACATACAACTTACGAGATATAAAAATGTCTTTTTAAAAAAATTTTGTAGATGTATTATTAAAAAACTTATTTATTTTGGGGCTACGTGCGAAGCTAAGCTTTACTACAAAAATGTTTGTGTATTATTGTGCCAATTTTTAGTTAGATACTTTATATAAATCTATATATAAAATATATACTGTATAATTCATATACAGGGTATCCATTTAACACTCTTATGTCCTATTGCGGCTATTTCAATAAATCAGTGAAAACTTTGATAATTGAAAGTTGTTTATCTTATACAGGGTGTACAACAAAGCGCTTTCATGCAATTAAAGTTTTTTTTTTTTTTAAGTAACAATCTACATTTTTTAACGAAGTTGGAGGTTCATTGAATCCTCTTTTCAGTCCTGAATTTTCTTTTTTGCCCTAGAATGCAACTTTGCCAAATTATTAAATTTTTAAATATTTTTCAGCCAGAATCAGTATTTAACTTAAATTTGAATACTCACAATATGGTTCTTCACTTTATTAGAAAATTTTCTGAGAAATCTTAACTGGAATCATTTTATCTTACAATAGTTACATTTTTGTTATACAGGGTGTCGAAAATTATTATTTAAATATTGATATTTTCAGTTCTGTTTGACGTTATTTTTTAAAATAGAATTCAGAGATATGTGCCAATAAAGTAAATATTTATTTATTTTCAAATTAATACCTACATTACGATTTTTACGAGAATGGAAGCATTTTGTAGTTCTCAGTAGTAGAAAAAGTCAATATTAGTAATAATAAGAATCAAAAATAATATTAAGGAGGTCCAGTTGCTATCATCATTATGGAAATCAATTTTTTATATTTTAAGTCGTAATCTATACTATAGTGGAATTTCGATTAACTGTACCATGTAAATTTTTAAGAATTCAAGTTTCAAAATTGGAAGTTAGTATAGAGTCTGATGGGAAATGAGGATCCTGGCACTTTCATTTAATTACCATTTATATAAATGTCTGCGTTTTGAAACATACAGATTTCTTCTTCTCCAATAAAATATGTAGTTTATCATGGGGTTAACTGAGATATCAATTAAAAGAAATGAAATGAAATTTATGATTAAACTGTATTCAAATGGAGTAGAAATGTTTCGCAACTCTCAGAAATATATATATATATATATATATATATATATATATATATATATATATATATATATATATATATATATATATATATATATATATATATATATATAAGTTTATGATATATATTATCTTCTTTATAACTACTCGTATAAACTAAATTTATATAATTTTCTCTTAACAACATGTCTCAAGGATATTGATATATCACAGTTTTTACACCACAGATTTTCAGCAGTTCATTTCATTTCTATCACTTGGTTATTGATATGAACATATACATCTTATAGATTGAAATTTTCCTCTAATATGCGTTCTTTTACATTCACTATATTGTGACGCTATTGTTTACATTGGAGACTTACAAATGTACCAGCATCTCTACCTTGAGATGGTCAAATATTATGAGTAAACGTTTTACTATTTTGTAAAGTTGTTTAATTGAAATAGTAAGGTTAGACTACTGTCTTGGAAGTAAACATAAACAGTAAAAATACAACGTTGCCAAATCACACACTAGTTATCACCAGCTGTTTTAAATGAGTCAAGTGAAGTTCTGTATTTAATTATTTTTTTTTTATATTTTCTATTTCAATAATAAATGCCTTGCAAACTATTTTTTTAATTATATTTTTTTTTTATTAGTATTTTAATATAATGCGACAAATATTGGGTACTACACTTCATTTGACTCATGTGGTAGCGAAAGAACCTCCCTAATAACTAATATTTACTTTATTTAAAAATCTGAAAAATACTTTCTTCTATGTTATGTTAGGAATGTATCCGTTCTGACCTTTAGTTATTCAATACAGTGTTTTATTTAAAAAAAAAATGTTATAGAATGGAATTGAAAATATTAATATTTATATATCATTTTTGGACACCCTGTAAAAAAACGAAATATTTGACGATTATGAGATAAAATGATCCCAGCTAAGACTTTTCACAATTATTTACAAAAGAGTTAAAAAACTGTGGTGTAGGTATTAAAATTTAAGTGAAATACCAATTTCGAAAAAAGTTATTTAATAATTTGGCAACTGCACATTTTAAGACAAAAAAAAAATTAGAGTTGAAGAGAGGATCCAATGAGACTCCAATTTCGATATTACAAAGGTAGGTAGTTTCTTTAAAAAAATAAATAAAAATTGTGCGTCACACTTCTTTGAGTTATCCTTTAGAGCAAACCTTTTTTTAAAATGCACCCTCTTTAACCTTGTTAACATTCTTCCTATCAATTTTTTTAACGATGTAATTGCACTTGAATACCGGAGTATTAAATGGACACCCTGTATAATGTACATATTTTATAGTCTTTCTTCATATACAGTGAGGACGTAATGTCTGGGCTCGGACCCGTCGACTTTGTTTTTTTAATATATTAAACTCCCTACTAGATTCTGAACATTTTCTCTATTCCAAGCTTTTATGTCAATTGGTTTAGTTTGGAAAACTTTACCTTTAAAGTAATTTCACAAAAAGAAGTTAAGAGGATTTAAGTCTGGAGATCTCGGTGGCCACTCATTAGGTCTAATCCAACTGTTTGGGAAAACATCACTTCTGCTTAAAGAATCAGTTTTTTTTAAAAATTAACCAACATCAGGCATTTTCAATATTTAATAAAATGATAGATTAACTCTTTTTGCCACTTCAATTCGAGTTTTAACTGTCGATAAATCGAAAACAATTACATTTAGGTACACGATATGTAATAGAAAAAAATGGTCAGAATTTTTCAGGAAGTTTAAAAGGGTACAAAAAATTGGAACTTATTGTTTAAAACATCAAAGATGACTATAGCACAGTTTCTTTCAGTCACCAAAAGCTCAAAGTTGACGTATCTGAGTGATTTTTCGAAAAATTCAGCGTTTTTTAAATAACGAATTTATTCCAGACTTTGCTCCCTTATTGCATATGAATGTTACTTGAAGAATTCATTCTGATAATCTTGTATTGGCTGTGCGATATAATAGATACTCATATATCGAAAAATTTCAAAACTACAAGAATTACTATTTATTGATGGGTTTTAAGATTTGAATATGAACTGCTGAATGTTTATCGAACAATATAAAAAATTTAATCATAAAATGATCTTGTCTGTACACTGTTATTTTGATTATGGTTAATGCTTTGTGTTTATTTGTTGTTTCATTTGTTCTAGTAGGAGTGCAGATGTTGAAATTATATGACCTAATTACTCATAAGATACAGGATAATATTGAGATAGCTCTTTCAAAAAGCGAGTTTTTGAGATCTGCACAGGCTATTTACGTCAAGAGATTATGCAAATTAAATCTAATTAGTATATAGACAGCTTGAACGTTTATTTGGAGTTTGAATGAGTAAATGAATAACAGTAGTGATACTTGATCTACGATGTTTAGGCCTCGTTCGGCCCATTACATCCTACCATGATCGCAAGTCTGATCGCCTTTGTGAATCCAAGCAACCTAGTTACCCCACGTTGCCTGATTACTTCGGATGATATTATTTTATCCCCAAAATATCTCCGCTATTGACTGAGAACATGATCAACTGTTTCATCCTCCTCCAGGCACTATCTGCATTACCTCGCAAGTCAGTGTCCCATTAGCAATTCCACCACGAGTCGCAGTTCTTTTCTTTCCGAGAAGCTCCCTAGTAAATTACTCATTTGTCCAGTTATGTGGTCCTTAGCACATCTTATTCCAAGGGCTTCCCTCCAGCATTCAATAAATTTGCTTTCCAGCAACAGTTTCAGTTCTTTCCTACCAAGGATAATTGGAACAGGTATAATGGGTTAGAGGTCGTTTGGTTCTGCCACGGACTTCATCTTTACCAAGTGATCCGCGTGCTGCTACAATGCAGCTCTACTATCTGAGCATAGTATATTAATAGTTAATAGTCCTTTTTCTGTTTATGTCTCTCTTACAGGGAGGGCTACATTGCAAAATAGCATATATTTCCGCTTGAACGACTATTGCGTGCTATCCCAGAGAGTAAACTAAACAATCCTGCTCCGACTCTTTCATCCTTTCCAGAACCATCTGTATGTGAACTCTCAATTATCCACTTCTGGGAAGAATTTGCTCTTCCTCTAATCCTCTTCGCTTTATAAAACTATCTCAAGAGAGTGGTTAGGCTTCAAAACCAGCTCCATGTAGTCTGTTTGCATAGGGAACAATGGACATCTTTTCACAACGCTCTCCCCAGATACACAAATAGCCGTCAATTGCTGTTTTGAAATGCTCTAGATAACTGAGATTGTAAACTGCCCTCATGGCCTCATCGAAGCTTAAACTGTAACTAGTCTGTGCAGAATGTGCATAGCCGATCGAGCGTTTGACGCCACCCCTAGTGAAGTAGACTACAGTACCTCGCATCTTTCCTTAAACAATACATAGAATTTGTATTATCTTTAAATAAACAATTCTTTAAAAAATTACTAACGTGAAAACTATTATTTAGAGTTGATTATTATTATTTATTGTTAAAGAATGGAATGCCGAAATATCATTTAAATAACAATAATTACAAAAATTTCACTGAACATTGTTTACATGAACATTTCAAAATGTCTTTATAAATAACTTGTACATTAAACCTTATCCAAAATGTTCTTCAGTGCCTCATTTTATGAAATAATATTAATCCAAATAAAAGGTAAAAAAAAGTTGGCTGGTAAAGAGGTACGATACAGTCTTAAGTTTTAAAGCATATTTCACATATTAGCTTTACTTCAAGCCTATCCATTTGTTGTTGGGTACCAGATAAGAGGTCAAATAATTTCATCAGCTGTAGTAGCCTCTGTGTATGTTAGTCTAACATTTCCTCTTTTTTATTTAATAATTTTCAATTTTATTGATATAACATTAAAAGCACGTTTTTTTTATGATAATGTCATATCAGTAAATTATTTTTCTTTAGCAAATAAAGTTAGTATTGCTATTATTTGTCTTTTCTTTAATATGCATGCTTGGGTTGCTGTTGGTTAATACCCGTATTATTGTGCACGAACTTCCTGTATGTCATGTAAGTATTTTGTGTCTATTCTATTTTTTGCTTACACTGTATATCTTAAAATTTCATTTTTCCCTTTTGCTCATGCTCCAACACATTGATTTGCTTATATTGTGTCAATATAAAATCTAGGTTATTAACTTTTCCAATGTATTTCCATAACAATGATATTTTAAATGTTGAATTCAATTTTAAAATATGGTTTTCTGTTGTTTGCGAAGGTCAAAGTCACCAGGCAAATCAAGGGGCCCGCCATTTCCAGCAGAAACTACCAAGAGGACAGAAGATAATCACTCGCTTCTTCGTGAACACTCTCCACCACCTGCTGGTGTTAAGAATGACTTTTTTGGTAATTTTAAAGGTTTTAGTCTTACCCCCTTGAAAAAAGAAGAAGCTGAGCCCGTCAGACCTGCTCCCCGACCTCCGGTACCGGCTACAATTGGTTGGAATATTCCAAATAACACCAATACTGAAAATTATCAGAAACCTCCACCTCCAGTCCCAACAGTGACACTTAAAGCTCCCAAGACTAGTTTGTTTAGTAAGCCCGTCCAAAAAATGAATTCTTTTAGAAATAGTGCTTTAGTGAACGGTATTAAAAATATTAACAATACTTCAACTGTACCAGCGCTGCCACCTCCCAATCCAGGTAGTACCGCTAGACCTATTATATCCTCTCCTGTCCTTGAAAGCTCCACATCCAATGCTAAAGAGTTGATTTCACCACTTCGTAATGCTCCTAAAGTGCCATTTAGACCAGCTCCTGAAGCACCTAAAAAAGATACGACTAGACCATTGTCTAGTCCTGAAGTTCCAGTTGTACATACTGTACTCGACGTTGCCGTTGATTCTACCAAAAAACTACAAAAGGATAAAGAAAAGGAAAATGTTGGTACTAGCGCGCTAAATAGAATAGCTTCGTTTCTAAAACCAGCCGACAAAAAGCCTGTAGTACACACAAATTCTCTACCTAAAAGTAATCAAATTAAAGCTCAGAAAATCCTAGACAAAAATGCGTTAAGAAATCTAAAAATTTCAGATCCTATGCCGCAAACACAGATAGATATTGCAGTAACAACTGTTCCAGTTGATGCAGCTGCTAAAAAAGCAGTAGTAATGCGCGCCCAAAGCATGAGAGCCACGAAACCTAAAGAACGTCCGAATATTCAGACATTTGGCTCCATGCGACAGCCTTCTGGTTATAAAAGACCTCTAAGTATTCCATCTGGTTCTCGTCCGAAAAGTCCACCCCCTCCAGCTCCACCTGTAGATGATAAAAAAACAAAATCCTCCGATAAACTTAACGAAAATCAAAATCAATACGACGATTGTTTGAATGAAGCTGCCCCACTTGCCAGATTAAGTGAGGAAAACAGTCCGACCAGTGGTGACAATATCTATGCAGTTATAGATGAGACACCCTCCCCTGAAAAAGTAAAGAGTAGTTCCGGATCTAGTGAAAGTATGGGACTACTTGGCGAAATTGTTTCGGAGATACAGCACCGAAACTTCGATTCTATCTATTCAACTTCTACTCTCGGCAGGAAAAGGAAAGAAGAAGAAAATAGAAGAAAAAAGGAGGCGGCTGTTTCGTCTCCTGATTCGTCCGAATATGCCAATACGTCGTCGATGTATAATAAGTCAGAAAATGAATATAGTAATATGGGCAATTTGAAATCTAGTGCAAGTTCTACCTCCAGTGGTTACATATTGCCTTCAGCAGTTAATGTGCCTGTAAAAGGACCAAGTGCACCAAGTGTTCATAAGCCTCCAGAAAAGGAAGCTGCTCCTACTTTAAGTTCGTTTAAGTCGGACGCTTCAACAAAGCCTTTTGCGTCCACATTCAAGCGACCGGCTGGCCCGTTAGCTTCAGGAAATACCACCAAAAGGCTCAGTGATTCATTCAGTGATACTAAAAATACAGATAGTAAAACCGCTAATTTAACAAACAGTGATAGTAAAACACAAAAGTCAAAAACGCCATTATCCTCTGTAAGTAAAACACCTCCCTCTCCTGTAAATAAAACTCCACCTAAAAATATTGTGACTCGGCAAGTCACACCACCTAATTTAAGAAGTCGAAAGCCTTCACCTACAAGGCCTTTGTCCCAAGCTTCTTTAAAATCAAATAGATCAGTAACAAACAGTCCTGATCTCGTAACTAGTTGTAACACTAACTCTGGGTCTAAAGGTCCAGATGTTTTAAATGGAGGCACTTCCATAACAAAGAAGCCTTCAGTGGCTGTTACTAAACCAGTAATAAATACTCAAAAACCTGTTGTAAAGACTAATAATAATTTAAAATCGGTTAGTTTTAAAAATGCGCAAGATAAAAAAAGCGCGAGTGATGTGAAACCTCCCATTGCCTCTAAAATAACGAAAGCACCCTCTGATGTTGGAGCTACTAAAACAGCCTCAGTAGGGGTAAAAAATGCAGCTAGATCAAACTCGAATGTAGCCTCCTTGCAGCAGAAGTTTGAAGATAAAAATAATGCGAAAATTACGCCGAAAATGAAAGCTTAATTACAGTTATAGTATTTAGCAAGGTTCCCAACAAAGTATATTTCTACGCAAAGTCTGTATTTATGATTACGTGCCTTTAAATTATGTTTAGGTAATTACTAAACAGCATATTTAATCCCAAAGTTATAAGTTGTTAAAAACTTTTTAAAAGAAATAACACATTTTTTAAACCTCAAAAATTTTTGATTTACGTTTTAAATCATCGAGCAACCTGTATATATCTATATAATATGTATATAATATTTTTTTAGGAACACAATCTTAAAGTATAAACATTATATTTTGCGTATCGAAAAATGTTATTTACAAAATTAATGTCAGCTGTTTAGTTTTCCGTTTGTAATTTCATATCACCTTGGAAGAAAAAGGATCAATAACTGTATTTGGTATGAATGCTTAACCAAATTCTAAATAAAAATGCACAACCAAACTTTGAAAATGTCAATATGGTAGAATAGTTTCTAATTTAAATTCTGTACCGTGATAAAGAACATATAATATAGAAATCATTCATTAAGTATACTGGTGTCAGTTATTCTTTAAAAAGATGCAACAATTAAATTTAGGTAATAAATTTTGTGGTTTAGAATTGAGATGAATGAAGATTAGTTTTTTTCTTCCCAGGTATATGTGTATTGATTATAAAAGATCATTTCAGAAACATATTTTACATAGCGTAATGGTGGATCTCTACGTGCGAAGAGTATAAATAAATAATAATAGGAAGATATTTCATAGCAATTCTTCGCAAAACTAAAATGGTTATTTTCCTGAATAAAATAGTGTGAATTTTGGGCCATTGGAAAGTAATCGGGATCGCTGGGCGTTCATTTTAATTTCATATTTCATTTATTTTTAATATTTTATCATCAATCAAGTACCTTGTTTGACGTTTCGTTATAGAAACTTTGTTTATCATACACAGTGGGTTTTTAGGTTAGAATAGGAAAAATTTAAAGAAAATATGATTAAATCCTTTTTAAGTACATAATTTTAAATTAGTCGTTGAAAAATTACTTCAATATTAAAAGAAAATATTTAGGTTACTCAACTAAAAGACGTAGAAAAACGATAGTTTATATTAATGCGCCAAGCAAATAATTTCCACACCTTTGTAAAAAATATTTCTTTTGTTATCTCTTTATTTTAATGAGCATAAAATAACCGTTGAATATAGCTGGTTTCATAATTACAAACCATTAATATATTATGACCCTTGATTATTAATTTTAGAATAATTTAGGATAGTATAAATATTAATTTTGTAAATAGTTAGGTGCTAATTATATTAAGAGTCTTGATTTATAGCTATGTTAACGTTTTTATGTTCCGAAATAAGCCTTTCCTACTAATTTTTAATGATTGTACACAATGTACATTATATGGGAATATGCTTTATTTTGAATATCTTAGTAAATTTCGTTCATGGTAAAAGCTTTTATCTAAAAAAATATTTTAATGTGAAAATTTTTTTCAGGAGTTACCTGACAATAGGAAAAAATAAACAATGCTCCTTTGATTCACGGGGGTTCATTTACACCCTGATTTTAGTAAATGTGAAACAGATGATTTACATATAAACTTGTTTAAATAAACTTACCACACTTATTTAATGTTCGTGACAGTTTACTCAAGTTGTTCCATAATTCAGGCAAAATTTTCCGTCCATTTTTATTTTCTCAGTTTTATTATTAATCTATCATTCTTTCGTAACACAATTTTTAACTTTTTATTGGGGTTCTCACACTATTAGTCTTACCATATGTAGCTTTTAAAACTTTATAAAACTTTTTAACAGAGGAAAATGTGTTCGTTGAGAAACTTTTTTATTAGTTTCCTTTTTAAAAAAGTATTGGAAGCACGCATTTTTTTACTGCAAAAAAGTCGCTTACCCTTCTTTTCCAAAGAAACTTGGAAATAACAATTTCTCCCTATACTTTATTTTGTCATTCTCAAATATGTACGAGGGTGGGCTAATAAGTCCAGGTCCTGATAATGAAAACATTTTTAATTTTTTTTTGTTTTATTTCTCAGCATAATTTCCAGAAAGGCTAATACATTTTTCATATTGGTGCGCTAATTTAGTTATACCATCTTTATAATGCGTAACATCGAGTTCCTCAAAATAGCTACTTACAGCACCAATAACTGCCTCGTTGCTCTGACGTCTTTGTCCAGCAAACAATTTTTTGAGGTTAGGAAACAGGTGGTAGTCGCTGGGTGGCTAAATCTGGCAAATAACGTGGATGAGCAAAAAATTCGAACAATTTTAACCATTGCAACGACTGACGAATGTGTTCGAGCATTGGTAAACTCGGAATCCACCTTGCACAGGCATTCTCAAAAAATTACTTGAAATATCTACGCGCTCTGATGCAGACATTATCATTCATACTGTTCACCAAAAAACAACTTAAAAAAATATACAAATCAAATTGATAACCTCTTTTTTTTAAATCGGTAAAGAAGTGTTTTATTCCCAGAAAAACAAAACATTATAAGTTGGTGATTGTAAAAAATCGAAAATTTGGCTCTAGTTAGTGTTAGATTTTGTTTTCACACTTTGAGATCCACCAAGTAGGTTTACGAAATAATTATTAATATGTGATATTTTAGTTTTCTTTTAAACTGCAATGTAAAGTCATTTTCGATTTAACAGTAATATTTACTGGCGTATTTACACTTAATTCCTTCCTTTTTATATTATTATAAAAGGTAGAGAGACTAAATTTTGCCTAAAACTCCTTTAAAATATTACGGTTAAAGTGGAATGGGTCTCGATGCAACTAATTGCAGAATTTTGTTATGTCCCCGTGTTGGACGAGGCCGAATGAGCGTGAACATTTAGACAGTCCCATTCCTCTGAACTGGCTGTCGCTGGTGATACTTCGATGTCATGTTGGTTTGTGTGCACTAGTTGTTCGATTGGCCTGAGGGAACTTTTCTATGTTTTGGACTGATTAATGTTTTTAAAAATAATATTATCTGTCGAGTTTTCTTTTCAAAAAATTTTTTTTATATACGTTCTAATAATAATTATTAAATATACTGCAGTAATAAAGACATCCATCATACGTGGCAGTGTGGATCACGATGTTCAACTGAAAAAGCGCTAACGTTTGGATGGTAGTACTCGTCCACACTTGCTTCAACCCAACTTGCACTGCTGTAAACTTGACCAACATGTGTATGTAAGATGCATTGCAGGTCAGCATAAAACACATTTGCAATTAGTTGCGTCCATAAGTGATAAATATCTTTGTAGATTTTTTATAAGTAATGCAGCTATTTAGTTTTATCAACTTTTGTTGGGAACCTTATTAGGTAGGTATTTATTTAAAGACTGTTATTTAATTGTATTTTTGAATGTGTATAGTTCTACTAAGCAGAATATTTGACGGACTTATTTTCGTTTGCTAGTCTATGAGTTTTGTAATTATTGATGTTCTATTATGACATATTTTTTTCAAGACAATCAGACAATTTGTAATTTTTGAAGATTAGCTTTAAGTATTTTTGTTAAATCCTTTTGTATATAAACCAAAGATTATTATTCTATTAGACAACATACTTGTAATATATATTTATTAAATTGCTTCTCGATTTTCATTTTAGCCATATATATTCAAATTCATTCATTCTATTGTCAAAGACACCAAATCTTGTTTATGAAGCCAAAGTTCATACAAGTGTAAAACAGATATATGCAAAGTTCATAAAATCAGAGAAAAAAGCAGATACAAGGCAAATATTAGTTGAAGAAAATTAAATAAAAACAATGTTTTAAGTTTTCCCAGAAAGTACACTTTTTACAGTATTTCGAAATGCACGCGCAGACTTCTGCTCTTTTATTAACACTAGTAAATGGTTAAATATTTTTTTGCTTTCGTAGATTAATGACTTCTTAGCGAGACTGGATGTTGGTATTGAGAGTGGCAAGTTCTGATACCGACGGGTCACGTACTGGTTACCGAGTGACTAGGGCTGCAATATTGTTCTTGCAAACATCAATGTTGAAGAACATCCGCTATAACAGCGATACATCGATGTTTTTCCGATGTTTTAAAAAGTTTTAGAAAAGTGATTTTGTTTTATGTCGTGTGATTTTGTTATCATGAGACGACTTTAAGCAAGATCACATACCTTTAAAAAACACGAATAAGAATTAGAAATATTCATAACATCAGAAATTTCACATAAAATACTACAATAGGGATAACATAGCAACAGTTTTCAATTTAGTTTAAACAGTTTCAACCCAAAATATGAAGTGCCAATTTTGTTGACTTTACTGAAATTAGACCACCAAACTAAATAAAATGAACCTTAAATAGTAAACACATTTCTTTATTTTAATTTATTTAACAATTTTGGAATGAAGTTAGGGAAAAGAAGCTTAGATAATCTAGTCTCCAGAAGCCTATTCCTTTCCTGGATGACGATTGCCCCGACTTTTGAGAACATGCGTTCGTTCGGCACAGACGTGGCGACGATGGGGAGGTATATCATTGCAATCTTTACAAGTGTTGGAAAAAGACCTTTCATATTCTCCCAGATTTCAATGACGTCTCTTTTTATTGGTATGAAAGGAGATGACAGATACATGTGAACCTCTGTTTCGCTAATGGTTCCGTAGTTTTTAACAGATGATTTATATTTTTCATATTTTTGTGTGTCAACTGCTTATCGTATTTCCAAATATCAAATTGCAAATCTTATCAGACTCATCAGATGTATCATAACTGGATGTAGGGAAGCTGTTATGTTCCCGCACATATGTATTTAAGTAATTAATTACTTTGCCTTTGGTCGCAGCATCTTTCAAATGTAGGAACTTAAATCTGGGGTGGAGAGTAGTTGAAATGGCTAGAATGGTGGAAACCTTGCTAGTTGTTTGGCGCGTTTGTGCGCATAAGCAGGAACGTTTCTTTGAAAATAGATTTTTTGCACTCGATATTTTCAGAAATCGATTTTTATAATTATTTCGATTCGATTTTGAACAACCGATTATTTTTGTCATTTCTAGAATGACGATATATCGGCAATGTATCGCTGATCAAAACATTGATATTTATGAACGAAACATGTATTGTTTGCATCCCTAAAAGTGACCTAAGTGAACACTTGTTTTAACACTAGAGTCTCAAAAATAAATACAAATGTACAAGTCAATGTCAAAACATAGACAGAAAGAAGGGGAATATCCCTGTTAAAAAATTGCAATACGCATGATATTTGTCAAACCGCTATTATGCTTGGCAATTCTGAACTATTCCAATCGTACTCCTAGAATGAAAGATATCCTTTTCTATCTACGTTAATCAAACAAGGACAAACCTACATTAAAATAATACACCAGTTGCTGGTTTTTATTTTTTTTTTACTTTTTCCCTTTTATAATATCATAAAGTGGTAATACACCCAAAAACCTGTTTAAAACATCGAATTTAGTTCAAATATATGAATTAAATATCAAGATTTTAAATAGATTCTAAGAAGGTTTAAGACTTAGACCCGATCTAACTGCCTTGGAAATTAGGTTTTCTAGATGACCAGTTTTGTTTTTCTTATGATATTGTTTTAATTGTATTTTAAGGGTTCAAAACATGCTTAACTTATTATTACTTATTATTATAGTCAATTTAAATTCTCTACTGTCAATTTAGACCGGTTTTAAAGTTAAACCATGTTAGTGAATTAGGGGGTTAAGTTTTATCAAAGATTATTATAGCTTAGCGTTAGCTATAATAATCTTTGGTTTTATATACCACTTTAAAACAAATACTCCATAAACAGGTAGGGGTAAAAATAAAACATCAAAAATTTACGTTTAAGCAGTTTTATTGAAAAAAACTAAGCAGTCATAATTTTCTCAAATAAAAAAATAAATTTAAACAATAAAGGAACAGGCATAAATAAATAAATAAGTTTATTTTGAAGTAATAAACTAAAATATAGTTTTGGAAACTATTACGAGTTACTTTTTGTAATAGCAATAATTTGTTACTGTTATCTTAATGTAACTACCTAAGGGTATAATTCTTATAGTCCTGTTAGCACTAACAGCTAGTTAACTTTCATGAAAATAGTAACCAGTTTCTTTGTAAGATAAACTTTTACAGTGCCAACAAATCTTAATATTAACAATAGTTGTTCCCATGAAAGTCAAGTAACTGCTACTGCTAGAAGTAAATTAATAATTTTTGCCTCAAAAATGAACACGTAAAATTACGCCAATTTTCAAATTAACTGTTATATATTTATAATGAAATAAGAGTGTTATTTCAGATTCAGGCACTAAAATCAGCCTTTAGTTTTATGTACCAAATTAATAATACTTGCTACATGGTCTAGCGGCCATTATAATACAGTAATATCTATAAACTATAAAAACAAATATTGATAATATTTTAGGTATTTTTCTACAATAACTGCCAATTTATGTTCAATTATGTGTGTTATTTATTATGTGAATATTAGGTCAGATTACAATACTAAACCCACTAAGTCAACAGGAACACCTCTACAATTTGATCTAGGCCTTTAGTCTTGTATATAAAATATATTTTATAAAAAAAAGTATTTTTTTCTAAAAAGAAAAACAAACATGTACGTTTTTAAGATAGAACAACTTAAATATTACTCCTTGGACTCTTGTCCAACTAAAACGAAACTAATATTCTGAAAACTTGATGATTGCTAGCTTTTAGTGGGCAACTTGGTCGATAGCGGTTGATTTTGGTTTTATCTCTTCCCAAATAAGTACATGTCCTCAATTTTAAATTATGAAAAAAGAAAAAATGGTTAGTACATTTCTATATAAAGGTTATTGTCATAAATCAAGTACATTATTACAAATCAGGTATATCGTCACATTAGGTTTTTGTCACAAATAAGGAACATTATATCTTTGGTTTGGTGGATGATTTACAGTAAGAGTGGTCAAAGTAACTATTATTTACATCGTCAGCCAGGTCTTCATACTAAAACTTCCTCCGAGTCTGGCGGAATCTGAGATGGTGAGTGTTCGATCACCATAGTAGAAAAAAATGCAAAACATTATAGGCATTTTAAGTTGAGAATCGGGGTCAAGTAACATATCAGGCATTGTTAATGAGATGGAAGCACAATTTTCAATACCACTTTCGTGTTCATATGAAATAGAAGCTCCTCCCTCAGGAGACAGAATACAGGGGTGAACACTATTAAATAGATTTTTTTCAGGAGAATGGGGCACTGCTCCATACTTAAGTTTAGTAGGAAGATTTGGATTTGATAGTCTTTAATAGTAAAATGGTCTTCACAAACATACAAATTTTGACAATTTTTATTAGGATTTGGCTGACAAGTTTTTTTCCAAGCATTCCTAACCTGAATATTTCTTAGAAAACAATAGAAATTTTTATTTTTACGATTTTGGGTTACAATTTTATTATAATAAGAACTATTACAAGGAGGATATTGACAAGAACATTTCATCAGTCCAATTTTACCTGTTTCAGTACTTAAACCTGACATCTTTAAAATCTTGGAATACAATAAAAATAACTAATAGTTACCTCAGACATATACGAGATATATCAAAGAATATTTTTTTATTAATAAGTTATATCAATCTATATTACCTGTTAGTATCCTGCTTATTACTTCAATATTAGCTTCAACCTACATATCATGGTGGTCTGCAACAGCTCACCTAAAATAATTATATTCATAAATACCCTGCACTTAGGAAAGATAACAAAATCACAACCAAGTCCATAATGTTATACTATATTACAATGAAGTTTCTTCAAAATGTTATTATTTAATTATGACACTTCCACAAGGTTTTGAATATGAGCACCTATACTTCAGTAAGCGGGTCGCTGACCAAGTTGACGTAGTTCCTGTTTTTAACATATATTATTCAAGAGTTAAAAAATATACAAATTTTTACCCCAAAATGTAAAAAGTATTAAAAAAACCTGAACAATTAAATAATAAAGATATCTATTTCTTTCGTGCTTTAAGAGGGAAAACATTTGTCGTTCTTTAACTACTTGATGTACAACTTCAATAAAACTCTAATTTTATGATTTTAGACTATTTTACTAACCTGAACAATTAAATAATAAAGATATCTATTTCTTTCCTGCTTTAAGAGGAAAAACATTTGTCGTTCTTTAGCTACTTGATGTACAACTTCAATAAAACTCTAATTTTATGATTTTAGACCTGAACTAACCTGAAAAATTAAATAATAAAGATATCTATTTCTTTCGTGCTTTAAGAGGGAAAACATTTGTCGTTCTTTAACTACTTGATGTACAACTTCAATAAAACTCTAATTTTATGATTTTAGACTATTTTACTAACCTGAACAATTAAATAATAAAGATATCTATTTCTTTCCTGCTTTAAGAGGAAAAACATTTGTCGTTCTTTAGCTACTTGATGTACAACTTCAATAAAACTCTAATTTTATGAATTTAGACCTGAACTAACCTGAAAAATTAAATAATAAAGATATCTATTTCTTTCCTGCTTTAAGAGGAAAAACATTTGTCGTTCTTTAGCTACTTGATGCACAACTTTAATAAAACTCTAATTTTATGATTTTAGACTATTTTACTAACCTGAACAATTAAATAATAAAGATATCTATTTCTTTCCTGCTTTAAGAGGAAAAACATTTGTCGTTCTTTAGCTACTTGATGTACAACTTCAATAAAACTCTAATTTTATGATTTTAGACTATTTTACTAACCTGAACAATTAAATAATAAAGATATCTATTTCTTTCCTGCTTTAAGAGGGAAAACATTTGTCGTTCTTTAACTACTTGATGTACAACTTCAATAAAACTCTAATTTTATGATTTTAGACTATTTTACTAACCTGAACAATTAAATAATAAAGATATCTATTTCTTTCCTGCTTTAAGAGGAAAAACATTTGTCGTTCTTTAGCTACTTGATGTACAACTTCAATAAAACTCTAATTTTATGAATTTAGACCTGAACTAACCTGAAAAATTAAATAATAAAGATATCTATTTCTTTCCTGCTTTAAGAGGAAAAACATTTGTCGTTCTTTAGCTACTTGATGCACAACTTTAATAAAACTCTAATTTTATGATTTTAGACTATTTTACTAACCTGAACAATTAAATAATAAAGATATCTATTTCTTTCCTGCTTTAAGAGGAAAAACATTTGTCGTTCTTTAGTTACTTGATGTACAACTTCAATAAAACTCTAATTTTATGATTTTAGACTATTTTACTAACCTGAACAATTAAATAATAAAGATATCTATTTCTTTCCTGCTTTAAGAGGGAAAACATTTGTCGTTCTTTAACTACTTGATGTACAACTTCAATAAAACTCTAATTTTATGATTTTAGACTATTTTACTAACCTGAACAATTAAATAATAAAGATATCTATTTCTTTCCTGCTTTAAGAGGAAAAACATTTGTCGTTCTTTAGCTACTTGATGTACAACTTCAATAAAACTCTAATTTTATGAATTTAGACCTGAACTAACCTGAAAAATTAAATAATAAAGATATCTATTTCTTTCCTGCTTTAAGAGGAAAAACATTTGTCGTTCTTTAGCTACTTGATGCACAACTTTAATAAAACTCTAATTTTATGATTTTAGACTATTTTACTAACCTGAACAATTAAATAATAAAGATATCTATTTCTTTCCTGCTTTAAGAGGAAAAACATTTGTCGTTCTTTAGCTACTTGATGTACAACTTCAATAAAACTCTAATTTTATGATTTTAGACTATTTTACTAACCTGAACAATTAAATAATAAAGATATCTATTTCTTTCCTGCTTTAAGAGGGAAAACATTTGTCGTTCTTTAACTACTTGATGTACAACTTCAATAAAACTCTAATTTTATGATTTTAGACTATTTTACTAACCTGAACAATTAAATAATAAAGATATCTATTTCTTTCCTGCTTTAAGAGGAAAAACATTTGTCGTTCTTTAGCTACTTGATGTACAACTTCAATAAAACTCTAATTTTATGAATTTAGACCTGAACTAACCTGAAAAATTAAATAATAAAGATATCTATTTCTTTCCTGCTTTAAGAGGAAAAACATTTGTCGTTCTTTAGCTACTTGATGCACAACTTTAATAAAACTCTAATTTTATGATTTTAGACTATTTTACTAACCTGAACAATTAAATAATAAAGATATCTATTTCTTTCCTGCTTTAAGAGGAAAAACATTTGTCGTTCTTTAGTTACTTGATGTACAACTTCAATAAAACTCTAATTTTATGATTTTAGACTATTTTACTAACCTGAACAATTAAATAATAAAGATATCTATTTCTTTCCTGCTTTAAGAGGGAAAACATTTGTCGTTCTTTAACTACTTGATGTACAACTTCAATAAAACTCTAATTTTATGATTTTAGACTATTTTACTAACCTGAACAATTAAATAATAAAGATATCTATTTCTTTCCTGCTTTAAGAGGAAAAACATTTGTCGTTCTTTAGCTACTTGATGTACAACTTCAATAAAACTCTAATTTTATGAATTTAGACCTGAACTAACCTGAAAAATTAAATAATAAAGATATCTATTTCTTTCCTGCTTTAAGAGGAAAAACATTTGTCGTTCTTTAGCTACTTGATGCACAACTTTAATAAAACTCTAATTTTATGATTTTAGACTATTTTACTGTTTACTTATAAGAATTTTATACCTAATTTGTTGACAAATAAGTTATAATATAGTTAAAAAAATAAATAAATTATTTGTCTACCTATAAATACTCCTTAAGTCTTTCATCGCGTTTTTCACAAAAGAGTATTTTTGTTTTTCATCTAATACATATAGATGGCCGCTTTAAAAAAAGATACATTTTTCAAAATTCAAAATATTTTTTTGATAAATGGTAGCAATTCAAAAAATATTAATGTATACGTGAAAAAGCCCAAAATTACTAAGAGTACTTTTATTTATAAAGTTATAAAATATTTTCGGTTTTTTCCTGATTTTCCAGCAAACATTATTCTTTATAAAATTCCTGAAAGCTGCTACTTATTTTAGTTTATCCAATCATGTATAATTGTTGTAAGGTCTCCTCACAAGTATTACACTATTTATGAAGTACATAGATGAATGAGCAGAAGACAAAACTTCATATACATGGATCTTTTTAAAAAGCAGACCAAATAAGTGCCCTCAGGTAGTAAGTTAGGGAAACGGTTTAACCAGTGAACGGGACTGTGCATTAGAGTTAGACTTCTGGTCAAAGATCAAGTTGATCCATACAAAAATAAACTAAATATGAATCGAAATAAAATAAATGTAACTAGGCTCCCATTGAGATTTTGCCATGCTTTTGAATGAGTTACCGCCTTTAATTTGTTGTATAGAGTCACTTTAAGTTTTCTGTTGGTATTTCTGAAACACCCTGTTTTAAAGTAAAAATTTTTGAACAGAAATTAAATTGTGGCAATGAACAATATTTCTATAAATTTTTATCCTCATGTACGTATAAATGTCATATTTTGCATAAAAAAAATTCTCTATAAAGTATATGAAAAAAGAAATTATTTTTTTAATTAGGGTGTAACACATATAAGAATATTGATACAAACTGTACCATTTTTCCTTCTAAGTATAAACAATTTCAACAAATTAAAGAGAACATTCACACTGATTTAAAAAATAATAACTTGCAAATCTCATGAATTAAAAAATTTAATTATTGGTTCTCAAAACCTGATATCTCTGCCGTCTAAAAAAAAGCCCAAAATTACTGATTAATGCATTAGGGAATGAGTGTTATAAAATACTATTGCCAGTGTTCGGCAATAGTTTGTATTTTAGGTACCATATCAACATAAAATATGCATAATTTTATTGTTAAAACATTAAAAGATTTTATATGCGCTTAGACCAAAGCATTTTTATGGTTCTTTATGCAATTTATTAAATAATCACTGCCGAAATAGGCAAATAAGAGTTAGAAACAACTCATGTTTTCTGAGAGTTTCATCTACTGTGAATCAAAGGAGAAAAAATAAAGTAATTAAAATTTCGTATCCTTTTAGCCCAGAGGTCGGCAAATAATTTCAAGTGACATCCAGATAATGAAAATATGTCATTCGAGAATCCAGAAAAAAAATTTAAAACAAATTTCTATATTAAAATAGAAACGTACCTCATGCATATTGTACAATAGAAATAAATAGATAGACGCAGAGACGGTCCAGTTTTATACCCTTCGCTGTCCGGATCCGGATCACGGTCCTCCAATTGCCGACCCCTGTTCTAGTCAAATATTTCCAAGAAATACTTACCTTAAAGTGGAAAAATTCTCACATCTAAAAATATACCAGATGGAGGACGTGGTAATGCGGTAATGGAGATGATGGCTGAAGTTACCATACACATCATTTGCTTCTTGTATTATCAACCTGAAACAAAAAAAAAAAACTTTTTCTAATACAAAATATTAAACGACAATTGTTAATTTTTTTTTTTGGAAAAACAATTTACAAATAATAGAAGGAGTTGCTCGCCTATTATGAAATTTGTAGTTTCCCTTGGTTCCTAGCAAATATTTTATTTTAAATGGAATATTTACGGACAAAATTAAACAGTTTCCTCGGTTGAAATGTATGGTTCTTGGGTTTAGACCGTGTCAAATTGGAATTATTATCCGACATTTCGCCTACGATTGCACGAGGCATCTTCAGGAATCTTTACTCCATGAAATTAAAACACTGAATGACTATCAAGGAGCAACAGCCCGGTATTTGTACTCGACTTGTGCTCACCGAACCGTGATTCAGCGTTACAATGGATCTCGACGTGTGATGCAGACGGTAACCTGCATCTCTATTAATACTATTTGGATATTTACAAATTTCAATTGCTTCTCTAATTTTACGTTTAAAGAAACCACACACTGATGCTAGCACCTAAGTTGCTTTTACATTAAAAGTGTGACCTGAGCAATGCTGGTGTTCAGCTACTGCAGATTATACAAGAGCAAGGTATCTTGTAAACGCCGTCTGTTTGAAATGGAATTGCGTCCTTTGGAGACTTCAAACATTGTCCAACTTTCTTACATGTGTTGAAAATTGTCCGAATGTTTGATTTTCGGAGCAATCTGGCAATCTTATCGGGGTAAGACAACACTGTCCATAGGAGGTACATTTATAGCATTTTCTGAGGAGTTGGGTTTTCATATTTATTAATAGAACGTCTTATATCTTCAGCGCAATATCCGTTGCCTCTCAGGGCATTAGTCAGTTTTTCTGTTTCTGATTTCAGTGATTGTTCGTCACATATTGAAAGTGCTCTATGTACCAAAGTGTTTATGACGGATTGTTTTTGAGAAGAATGATGGTGTGACTTTGCATCGAGATATCGAATTGTATGTGTTGGTTTTTTGTACACAGAATGTCCTAATTTGCCATTCTCTTTCCTTTGCACTATTAGATCAAGAAAGGGAAGAGCACCATTTGATTCAGTTTCCATCGTGAATTTTATGCTAGGGTGTTGTTGATTTAGATGATCCAGGAAATTATGGAAGTTATTTGCGCCATGTGGTCAAACTACGAACGTATCATCTACATATCTGCACCAAAATTTAGACGTTAGAGGAGCAGAAGACGAGGCGTTTTCTTGGAAAGCTTCCATTCAGATGTTAGCTACCAGAGATGATAACGGAGATCCCATGGCCACTCCCGAAGTCTACTCGTAAAAAGTTCATTGAAAAGTAAAAGTATAAATACCGAGCTGTTGTCATTCAGTGTTTTAATCTCATGGAGTAAAGATTCTTTAATATGCCTCGTGCAATCGTAGGCGAAACATCGAATAATAACTCCAATTTAACACGGTCTAAACCAGGGGCGGATCCAGCCTCTCTCCTTGGGGGGGGGGGGGGAGCGGTGATATCACAAAAGTACAGTATGGCAAGCGAAAGCAAGTTGTCCCCCGGGGGGGGGGGGGGACACCATTCCCATTTTTAGAGTGAAAGGCAGGGACGGGACTATTTTTCTGAATTTGAAGCTCTTGGAGAGGGGGGGGGGCGATCACAAGAAAAAACAAGTTTACGACAGGGGGTGGGAAGATGCGATCAACATACATATTCCTCGTCTAAGAGGCAGAATCGGGTCTATTTTCCTGAGTTCAAAGCTCCTGAGGGGGGGGGGTGCTATCGCAAAAAAAAAACAAGTTGTCAACGGGAGGAGGGGGGTTGCCAGCAGCAAACATATTCCTAATATAAAAGGCAGAATCGGTTCTATGTTCCTGAACTCAAAGCCCTTGGAAAGGGAGGGGCGATCGCAAGCATACACATTCCTATACTTTATTCAAGAACTAGAGAGAGTAATAAAACTGTTACCGAAACCTCCAACGTACCTGCTTCAGTGCCCCCGGTAACTGAGAACTGCCGTAAATCTAATTATATTTAAATATTATAAGCTTTTATAAATTTACTGCAACAATAAAATTTCTGATAATTAAATTCAATTTCTGTCAGTGAGCAAAGTACACCTTACAGTGTGTCCTTAGTGATTTATTTTGTTTGTGCTTGTTTTTATGTATTATTTGAGATTAATGAGATACCTAGAAGATGGAGGGCATTTTTTCCTCAACGAAAAACTTATTACGATGAATGTTTATGGTGCCTTAAGATATTAATATCTAGATAATAATGTGCTCTGTTGAGATGTGTTCCAATATAACAGGAGTTCGAAAATCTATCATGTACCGAACACTGACGGAGAAAAAAACGACTAGAACTGAGTAATTCCAAGCTATATTCGATCATAGACAGACGAAAAACCTCGATGGAAGAAGAGATGTAAACTGTAATAAAAGGAGTTGTACATACATTTTATTATGAGAAGCAGATCTCAACCGTCGACAAAATTCTAACTAAAATCAATGAAGATCGGGATTTGCCTGAAATTAAAAGAACTGAGCTCTAGAAATTGCTTAGAGAACTTAATTTTTGTTGGGAAAAACCAGATAGGAAATCTGTTCTTATAGATGGTCCGGAAAATGTCCGTTGGTGAAGGAAATATCTCTCTCAAATAAAAGGTAGAGTTGCTGGAAATAACACAACTTACAAAATTAATAATTTAACTGGACTTTTGAAAGGTTTTTTTGAATAAAGTTACTGCAGATAATTGCGAAAAATCCACATAATAAAAGAATAAAAGAAAATGTGGAAACTCGATCTCATGATCGGTGAGAGAGGAATCAATTATAATTAATTTGAGCGAAGATAGCTTCACTGACTTTGATGACGAATAAGATACGTAATGTTTACCAGCGTTAACACAATTTATTATTTAAATTTTCTGTAACATATAAAATGTAATGACATTTGAATCCTTTTTTAGTGTTTAATTGTAATTCTGCAGATGGTTTAAGAAATAAATAAACTGGAACGTCAAATATCCCAAAAATGTTTTTAATTAATAATAAAATGACCAATAGCCCCAAAAAAATTTTAATATTATATTGACGAATTTATTTTTTTTATATATGTTTAACTTCTTGTATTTTTGATAATGGGTATTTTGTAAGTATTTAAATTATAACTCAGAATTTTTTGAGAGAAAACGGCTGCGTTTTAGTCTGAATGTGCCTAAAACGGTTTCTATGCCAAAATTAAAAATAATAAAACTACAGTTGTGATTTGTGTTAAATATGTCAAAATTATCTATATTTTCTATTATATGTGAATTATTAAAAAATCATAAGAAATAAAATAATATTATAAAAACATTTTAAGTTTATTACTGAAATAATACTCTATGCCATAAATATTTAGTGATAAAATAGACCTCCTTTTGACGCCTTCCGATGCCTATGACAAGGATTAAAATCCTTTTTAACACTTCACACATCTAAATATCTATTGCTATACAACCCAAATAGTCCATTATTATAGACCATTATTTTTGATTATAAAATTTCTAACCCATTCCTATGAAAAATATATGTGTCTAACAGATTTCGCCCAAGACACCGGACTAAAAAACACAGGTAGTTTGCGCAGAAAAAAAAAGGTAAAAAATGAAAAACTCTCCCTAGTTCTTGAATAAACTATAGTATAATCGGGTCTATTTTCCTGAACTCCAAGCTCTTGGGGGGGGGGGGGGGGCGATCGCCCCCCCCCCCTTGAATCCGCGCTTGGTCTAAACCCAAAAACCATGTATTTCAACTTGACCAAAGCCGTTCTTTATTAGTTTCCTCGGTTAATGTAAAATTCTCACTATTCTCACATCATAACACCTACAAAAATGTTTTGTGCCTACATATTTTTCCTGTACAAAAACCTATTTCAACTTATTTCAACAGACTTGAAAAAATGTTTTTTTAAACACCAAACTCATCATTTCACAGATGACTTAAAGCATTTCAGAGGACTGATGTTGATGAGAGAGGCAGAGAATAGAAGAAAATAGTGCTAACTGATGAAGGCCCATGGGCTGGAGATGGCTCATGAAATAAGATGACACAAAGGTTTTGTACCAAATTTGGAAAAACCTATATATAACTTATGATGTCTTTCCGTCTATTCGTATGTCTATTTGGAATATCCCATTTTTTCAAAATGAAAAGCTGAAACCTGATACAGTTACAGGTACTTTGCTAAAATAATATTGGGGTCTAATTTATTTCCCTTACTTTGGATGCCAAATTAAAACTAATAAAATATGACATGTGAAAATATAAATTTACTTCTAGAATTACTTAGTTAACTTTTTAGAAGTTTTGAAAATCGAACCTCAACACTATATCATATAAAAAAGTAACAAGAGAATTTTAAAGAAATATAGCATATGTATTTACTAGCACATTTCCCAACATGATTCTGAAGAAAAGAGAAAACTGTTTCAACGCCGGCCAAATAAATAAATCAGTTAACTTATTGATTTAAAATATGCAATTGACAGCTTTTTAAAAATTAATTAATGAGTAAATATTGTAGTTACACTTTTTGAATCAACATACCTTTAATGCATATTCTCCAAGGCCTCAGCAACTGTTTCGGCCTTCCTTGACTCTCATCAGTGTTGTACGGCTCCGAATAGAGCAACAACAGACAGCTGCTTACTCATTATAGTGGTACATACTCAAAAAACCTAAAACGTAAACAGCTGCCAAGAAAACACCAATACCCTTCACAATTTCGGTATATCGATGTGTTCTTAGTTTTTAAAGTATAAATATCCTGAAAAACAAATCATTAATAATCCTGAAAGAAAAGTAATTAGGCGTCCTAAAAAAGATCATTAGTAAAATATAATCAAATAATGTCGTAAATGTTATAATACAAAGATGGACTCTTTCTTAAATGCTCAAATTCCAAGTCTAAAAGGCTAAAAAGACTAACTCTTGAGTCATGTATTAATTGGCACAATTTTACAAAATTGTGGTTATTTTGGCCAGAAATAACTATTTCCTTATGAAATTGTGCCAGTTAATGGAAAGACAACATGACCAAAAGGACAAGTACCTTTTTCATTAAAAAATTTGACATTTGATGGTTTATCTGTACACTTCAATATATGTGTGCAATATTTGGATTCGAATTTGTAAAATAATGCTAGTTCGTTGTCAAATGCTGAACGAAACGTTTTAAAATAATAACGACAAACTCCTCTGTCATTTTAATTTTACTAATCGGACCATTAAAAGTATTTTCTTATAGTGATTATGGTATCAATGCACCTGAAAAAGAAAAAAATAGCATTAAATTTCTTATATCCTATATGCTGTAATATTCCGTACTGTAATTACTATGGCATATTATTATTAAAATAATCTAATTTAAAAGAACTTTAAAAAAATGTTTGTGTTTATGGTATATTAGTTTGTTACAGTTACAGACATTTTTAAACCATAAAAAGATAAAAATTATACTCATCATATACCAAACTACTTCTGTTTGTTCTTCTTTCTTCAATCTTCCTTCACAACACTATGCACAACAAATAAACTTCTGAAATTGATGTTAATCCTTGTTGTTCAGCACTTTTCACTGGTACGCGTTCCAATATGATAATTTGCCTTTTACCATAAAAAAATACATGCATGGACTTACCTGAAACAATAGAAAAAAAAACTATTAATTACACAATAAAAATATCATGAAAATAAAATATAGTTAAGTGTAAAATAAAAAAATCATAAAAAGTTTTCACCTCGTAGGCAGATATCTTTAAAAGTGTTGTTTTTAAAATTTAAAATTTTCATAGCACAATTGAAAAGTTGAGTAAAAATTTGGGTAATTATTTAGATTAAGTCAAATATAGGAAAAGCACGTTTTGAAAATTCGTCCAAATACCCCCTATTTCTAAGTCATAGAACACGATTCTGGCTTTGATTTTTCAGCTTTTCCTTATGTCAATATTGTTACGAATGACTAGGAAAAACTTATTGATACGCCCTTGTATAGAAATATTCCGATGTGATGAGTCATGTGCCGAAAGGAATATCTTATCGATGATTTCTAGGTAGATCTCAACTTTTATGTTCTAAATTTTTATAAGAGATTCTATAGGTATATAAATAGGGATATGACAAGCGTAATATAGTTAGTTGTATAGTTGTATTTGAATAGTGAAGACATTAAGAAGTAGTAATAAGAGTTATGATTTAATTGGGTTAAGAAGTAGTTAATATAAGTATTGGAAGTATTAGTGAAAGGTGTTGTGTTTTATTCTGCGAACCCAGTGAGCGATTTTAAAGAGACAAACTCGTAACAATTGGTGTCGAAGGATTATCATCGGGTTTCCAGGAAATTAGAAGAGATAGAGAAAAACTTATTTCACTGTTGGATTTGTTATCAAGTAAGAAAAGAAGATTAATTTCCGATAAAGGTCTAAAACGTTCTGTTTTTAAACTCAAAAACTTGTAAATTCAAAAAGATATCAAAAAACTGACATCACCATCGAATTTGTCATCAATAAACAAGCTTATAATCGAATTTTCGACAAAGTTGCAGAACATTATGTTTGAAAACTAGAAGAGATGCCGAAAAACCGACTTCACTATCGAGTTTGTCATCAATAAAGCAACTTAAAACAGAATTTTCGACCAAGTTCTAGAAGATTCTATGTGAAAACTAAAAGAGAGAGCGAAAACGGACTTCACCATTGGATTTGTCATTAAGAAAGAAACCTAGAACCGAATTTTCGACAACATTCTAGAAGACTTTATGGCAAATACTAGACATCAAATAGCCGAAATGGAGCAAACACATAAAACATTGACTGATTTTATGGAACTTACAGAACAACGTCACCTTAAAGACAAACAAGAAGAAGGAGAACGGCGCCAAAAAGAGAAGCAAGAAGAAGAAGATCGCCGCCAAAAAGAAAAGCAAAAAGAAGAAGATCTCCGCCAAAAAGAAAAGCAAGAAGAAGATCGCCGCCAAAAAGAAAAACAAGAAGTAGAAGAACGTCAAAAAGAAGAAGACCTCCGCCAAAAAGAAAAGCAAGAAGAAGATCGCCGCCAAAAAGAAAAACAAGAAGTAGAAGAACGTCGTCAAAAAGAAGAAGAACGTCGTGTTAAAAATGAAGATGAACTTTTCAGATGGATACAAGAAGTCCTTATACAAGGACAACAAAAAGTCGATTAAATTGTACAAGTGTAAACGCAAAAGTTTAAGGAAGAGATAGGTGAAGTGCTAAAAGACATAGAAACATGACAAAAAGTAAATAGTATAGAATCAACCGTGCGACAAGACATAGTTGATGTACGCCAAGAAATGTGACAAGATATCGGAAAGGTGAGACAAGAAATGAAAGAAATCGTAGACGGGATAGAATCAAAGGTACGCCAAGTAGTAGCATTTAAAATAAAGGACCTTCAGAGAGAAGTCAATAAAATAAAGAAGCGTGGCTCTTCTGATAAAGTAATAACCTTCAACTTACGATGGTCAAACATCTTGCATAATGTACAAATGACAATTTGAAGCTGCCACTAGTGCAAATAACTGGAATCACAAAGAAATGACTAGTGCATTAGTAATTGCACTTCGTGGACCAACACTAGAGTTATTGCAAACAATTCATATAACCGAACAAAATGCCATGAAATCCTTAGTGCTGCGCTAGAAAGATTTGGAAATTAGAATCGGGGCCTGTTATATCAGTCACAACTCAAATCAAGACACCAGAGAAATGGAGGAAGTTTGCAAGAATATGAAACAGACGTCCGACGCCTTGTATATCTGGCTTACCCAGGAGCTACGGAAGAATTCCGAGAAGAGCTTATGATCCAGTATTTTATTAATGGAATCAGAGAATAGGAAATACAGCGTATGTTGCGTGTAAGCAAGTTTAATTATTGCAGTGAAGCGTTGGATAGGCTTTGGAAATAGAAACAGCTTATAATATGTCAAGACCAAAAATAAGAACTGTTACCATAGAGAAAAACAAGAACTTACCGAACCAAACCATGGTGACAATGTTATCTGAAATTCTTGAGAGGCTAGACGAGAGAGATGATACTTCACGCTACAGAAGAAATCAGGAAGAACTGAACACAATAGATGATATTCGACGTTATAGCAAAAACCAGATCGAGGGCTACAGATGTAGACGAACTGGACATATGAGATGGGACTGTCAGGTGCAATTAAGGCTTAGTTCACCATCCAGAGATAGCATTGACGAAAACCAGGAAAAACTACAACAGTTTAATTTTAAAGTCAAACGTAGAATAAGTAATACTTCACGTGTAGCAGAAACCAGATCAACTGCTACAGATGTGGACGATATAGATACAAGATAAGGGACTGTCGGATGCAATTAAGAGATCAGATAAAATGCTACAGATGTGGATGAACTGGACACATGAGAAGGGACTGTCGGGTGGAACTAAGAAGGCTCATAAAGTACTCCAGATGTTGGACGAACTGGGCACATGAGATGGGAGTGTTAGGTGCATTTAAGGTCTAGTTCATTATCAAGAGACCGCATAGTAGAGAACCAGGGAAAATTGCAACAGTACAGTTTTAATATCAAATATAGACCAGAAAGACTGCATAACAACGCAGATATCTTGTTAAGACCATCTAAGGAGGAATACAAGCACTGCAGCAAAATAGAAGAAAAAGAAGAGCTTCCTATTCGGAGAGTCACTTTCGACGTTGATTCAAGGTGGAGTACAGCTCAAATCAGAAAAGATCAACTTAAACTTAAAGGAAAAGTCAATGCTTCTCCTATTATCATAACTGTTGATAGGTGCTGCAGTATCTCTGATAAAATCAAACCTTTTTGATAAACTTAGAATTCTACCATTGTCCAAAAAAGTAATGTTGAAAACTGTAATTGGAAAAGCAGCTGATGTAATTGGAGAAATGCAAGTTAAACTGCAAACATGGAAGTCTAACATTAAACGATTTGGTGTTAGATGCAGACATAGAACGTGAGTTTATACTGGGAATGGACCTGATTCGTCAACGTGGATTCTCCTTTGACTGTGAAAGATACAACAAGCTTAACATTCTAAAGCTTGGAACCGGAGAATTTATTCTGTCCCAGAGCCATAATAGCGAACCAATCGGAGGCATTGCCGAACAAGCAACCAGAATAAAGGGCAGGACGGTGCGCTCTGTAACGGATTAGTTCAACACTCCAACATAGCCTGTAAATACCTGGTAGCGAAGCCAGTAGTCAATTCATATGACATCAAGGCAAACTCGACAGGCTTCCAGCAAGGTGACTCAGTTTGGTATGGAATCCACAAAGAAAGAAGGACAAATCATTTAAGTTGATGTCATCATGGGAAGGACCATATACTATTCTGAAAAGAATCAATTGCATTGTTTATAGAGTTCAGCTAAGGCCCAAGGCCGAAATGAAAGTAGTATATCTCCACAGGTTGAAGCCATACCAAGGAATTATCAAAGCTGATCGGGACTATCAGAATTAGGAGGGGGACAGTGTTACGAACGACTAGGAGAAACTTATTGATACACCCTCGCATATAAATATTCTGATGTGATAAGTCACCTTCATTATAATGTGCCGAAACGAATACTGTATCGATGCGCCATATTTCTAGATAGATCTCAACTTTTATGTTCTGGATTTATATAGGAAATTCTATAGGTATATGAATAGGAATAGAATAAGAGTTAAGTTAGTTGTATTGTGGTATTTGAATAGTGAATATATAGTAGTAATAAGACAGTTGTGTTTTAGATGTGTTAAGACTTAGTTAATTAATTATTGGAAGTATTAGTGAAAGGTGTTGTGTTTTAATTCTGCGAACCCAGTGAGCGATTTTAAAGAGACAAGATCGTAACAGTATATTACAGTTTCTAGAGCGTATACACATTATAAATACATGATTTTTTAGCCATTACATCAATATTATCTATTTTTTACGAGGATTTGAAATAATTCTACAACGACCTCAAAAAGGCACTAATACATGCAAACAAGAAAGACTGTAATAATGGGAGACTTCAATGTGAAGGTTGACAAAGGAAAGGTCGAAGACGTAACGGGCGATTGTGGACTCTGAATAAGAAGTGAACGAGGAGAGGCCTCACTTCAATTCTACAAAGAGATGCATTTTATAATCTCTAATACTTTAAACTGCACCCTCGTCGTTTATACACTTGGAAGTCTCCAACTGACAGAGGAGAAAACATCGTCAGAAATCAAATCGACTTTATTTTAATAAACAAAAGATTTCGAAATGCTTTGACATGGGTGAAAACATACCCCGGAGCAAATGTTTGATCCGATCACAACTTACTGTTTGGAAATCTGAAGCTAAAACCCAAAAAACTTAAACGGAGACAGAATAACACACGAATATACACACACAAATTAAAAAATGAGTCCATCAAAAACGATATTACTGAACATCTAAATAATAAGATCGATGAAATAAGCAAAAACATGACTGATGTAGAAATGAAATGGAATGCTGCCAAGAGCATAATTAAAGAAACTGCTAAAGAAAAACTTGAAACAAACACGAAAAGAAAGAAACAAAAATGGATGACACATGAAATCTTGGAGCTTATGGAAGAACGAAAAAAATACAAGAATAAAGATCAAACAAAATACAAGAATGTCCACAACGAGATTAGAAATCGAATAAAACTAGCAAAGGAACATTGGTTGAATAAACAAGGTGACGAACTAGAACTGTTAAATCGTCAGCATGATTTGTTTAATCTACACAAAAAACTGAAAGAAACTGCTGCCGTAGGAAGAAAAACGGGGAGGGGGATTATTACGGACGACAATGGATTAGTCATTGTAGAAGCCGAGAATGAAGTTAAGAAATGGAAAGAATATATGCAATCATTATTCAGTGACGAAAACAGAGGTGAACTTGCAAGAAAAAGAAATAATAACAGGGCCTCCTATCACAAAAGGAGAAGTAACAAATTCAATAAGAAATCTCAAAAAAGTAAAGGCCATAGGACCAGATGGAGTTTATGGTGACTTGCTTAAACTAATTCAAGAAGACCATTTAGATATCTTAACCGACACTTTTAATCATGTTTATGACACAGGAAATATTCCTGTGTCAGTTTCCTCCTTTATTCTTATCCACAAAAAACCCACAGCTAAAAAATGTAAGGATTGTAGATCCAAAAGTCTTATGGATCATATTCTAAAAGTATTTCTTAAAATAATTCGTGGACGAATATACCCGAAACTTGAACATGTGTGCATTAGCGATACGCTTCAGGAACAGCTTAGTCCCAAGAGAGACGCTATTTAGTTTAAAGGTTTTAATTCAGCGAAGTCGTGATGTAAATTGCGTTGTATTTACCTGCTTTATTGATTTTGAAAAAGCTTTCGACCGAGTAAATCATCAAAAACTAATAGAAACACTACAAGAGCATCAACTGGATGGTAAAGATTTACGAATTATTTCCAACCTTTATTGGAAACAAGAATCATTTGTTCAAGTGGAGGAAAAGGAATCACAATAATTCCAAATTCGTCAGGGTTATGTGTTATCTCCATTACCCTTTAACATCCATTCAGAAAAACTATTTCGGGAAGCTCTTGAAGAAGTAAAAGACGGTATCTCTCTAAATGGGGTTTTGATCAGGAATCTGAGATATATAGATGATACTGTACTTCTTGCAGACACAGCTAAGTGGCTTCAAAGACTGGTAGAAAGGGTAGATGAGATCTGTCAAAGATACAATATGCGATTGAATATAAGCAAAACAAAGGTTATGATAATAAGCAAAAACGTACACCAAAATGTACAATTTCGCGTCAAAGGTTCCATTATTGAAACAGTATCATCCCTCAAATATCTGGGCGCACAACTACATGATAAGTGGGAGCAAATAAAAGAAATAACAACACGTATCGAGAAAGCCAGAGCCTAATTCAATCGCATGAAAACACTATTCTGTAATATTAAACTTAATCTACAACTAAAAACTCGTTTATTAAAATGCTACATATTCTCTATACTGATGTATGGTGTAGAATCTTGGATATTGACGGAGGCTGCATGGAGACGACTTGAGGCTTTTGAAATGTGGTGTTATCGACGTATGATGAGAATATGTTGGACACATCACGTAACCAACGAAACTGCTTTACAACGCATGCGAAAGGAGAGAGAAATCATAAAGACCATTAAAGAAAGGAAGTTAGCATACTTTGAACATATAATGCGTAACCAAAAATAAGAACTCCTACAGTTGATTATGCAAGGCAAGATGGATGGTGAGAGAGGCCCCGGAAGACGACGAATTTCGTGGCTGCATAATTTGCGACAATGGACCGAAAAGACATGTGCTGAATTATTTAGAGCCACTGTCAATAAAGTAATATGGGCCAGGATGATCGCTAACGTCCACTGAGGATAGAACACAGGAGGAAGAAGAAGTGCTCTAAGCCCAAGCTACCAAAATAAACCGGGGGGGAGTGGGTTGAGCGAGATCCATGTTCCTAGTGCAGCAGGCAGGTGGCTCTATTTTTTCTGAATCAAAGCCCTTGGGGGAGAGGAGGTGACCGCCTTCCCTTGGATCCATCCCTGATAAATACATCAATTTCTAAGCAGACTGAGGGCCTCATTTAGTTTTACTGCCCCGCGCTACCGACGGGCTTAGTCCGCCACTGAGTACTACTACATTTATGTAATATATTTCAAACATTTTTGCACAAATTTTAGCAACCAAACGAAATAAAACTTGTATTTTCAACGAAAAAGCAAAAATAAGTTTCTCAAACTTCGTTGATACGTCTACTACTTAAAAAGAAAAATATTTGTCGCAACGTTGCCAGATGTCAAAGAGTTTCATAGTAATACACTTTTATTTTAAAAGACATTCTAAAATTTATCCACCTCAGACAACAACATATTTTAATTTTTTCATTTACAAACAAGTGTAAAATTAATGTTAACTAACATAAATTTTTGGTTTGTTCAAGTTTGTTCAGATTGAGCTTGATTTTAGTTAATTCAGAAAACTGAACCGAATTAAACTAAAAGTAACTTGAATTAACCCCATAGACACAAAAGTATATTGACTGTGAGTCCTTTAGAAGCCTCTCGCTTAGAAAGGAACAAGCGAAATAGGACAGTAGTACGTCTTTTTCTGTGGGTGGATCTAAGCAAGATATCCTTTTCGCCTGACCAGTGACTTTAAACCAGCATTGTGCCTGACCGCCACTAGAAAGAGAAGTCTACTGTCCGATTTCGCTCTGTTTCTTTCTAAGCGACGAACAAGCTAACCTGAATTAACCTAAACTGACCTAGACATATAGGTATATTAATTTAAACAGTTCTTGTCCGGCAGAAATCATGTGGAAGCGGAACGACCTTTGTCAAATGGGGAAACGGGTGGCCGAGTATCTGGTGTAAAAATCACTATAAATATATATATATATATATATATATATATATATATATATATATATATATATATATATATATATATATATATATATTATAAAGAACAATAGAGTATGTATCCTACCTACCCACAGTGGAAATATGATAACTTAAATTTGCTTACGAAATATACATCAAAATTAAATATCTTACCTTAGTGAACTCTGCAGACTGCTCTATCCAGCTTATGTCCCGAACATTTTTAGTTTTCACGATCGCACTTAATTGTAGTCCCCGAGACAGATCCAAAAAACAATTGGTTTTTGTATCAACTTGTCCCAGGAAACAACAATCAAACAGACACAGAAACCACTGCGTTACTAACCAGATTTAGTTCCATGTGAAATTTAGATTAAACTAATTCAAGAAAATAACTATTATTTGCATTTTTAGACAAAGAAACTGATCTATTTAATCCTTTATGTACGTTAGACTAAAAAGAATCAAATAGATTAACGCGTGCAAGGGTTTCATGTCTTATGCCACCCTGAAAAATTCGCGACCCGGTTTTTTACTGTCCTGAAACAAAGAAAATATATCATTAGTTACAAAATATAATTAAATTAAATGTGTATGTGTTAGCCGTTATTTGTCAGTAAATATATTCAACAATAATACCACGGAAAAATAATTTGTCTATCTTTGTCTGTTACTGCATTAATAAAGGATGCTAATTAAAGAGATTTTAGATCAGCAGAGGTCGTCAAGCCTATTTCAAACCATACAATTGTTTATAACTAAAACTGGTACGTAAAGAAAAAACTGCATCATTTTATGCGTCGCAAGCACGTCTTCTTTTTTTAAAAGATGCGTGAGCTCCACACATTTCTTTCTTTATTTATTCTTGCAAATTATCCATTATTTCACCATTATTCACAATTTAATTCGCTCTGTTTTACAAAGATAAACCAATATTTGTAAAATTGCATTAAATATTGATTAAAATTAATACAAATATGAGTAAAAAAAAGAAGTGTCAATTGTGATTAAATTAAATCCTAAGAACTTTATATCTTATTACATAGGGCGGACTTAGCAACAAGACATCACCTGACCGTTACTATAGCTACACGAGTACTAGTGATATTGGTCGGAAATTTTGGAAGGGTCTTTATTTGCCTGTTTCTGTTTTAACCTAAAATTTCTTTGTTCGCAACAAAAAATTTATAAAAACGTAGACTCCGCAATGTTACCTTTTAGTAATCCAAGGAACTAAAAACCCATTTACAACCATATAGATAAAAGTGCATTTCCAGAAAAATATTTGTTATACAGAGGGTTTCAAACATTAATGGAATAACATAGTTACATTTTCGAATCACTGGATTAAAAAAAATCAATTTTTACATATTTTAAAGAAGTTTTAACTTCTATATTCGAAACTTAATATAATCCTTAATTTTGGTCGACATTATTATAATTCCCACTGAAGTATAGAAACCACAAAGGAGTTAAACATAGTTATACAATGTTTCATAGAAAATTTTCAAGAAAATATTTTGAAAAAAAATCAAAATGGATATACCATGTTTGCTATCTGAACACGCTTGGAATTTGCAGTTTAAAAATTTGTGCCTATAATGTATTATTACATTTACTATATATGAACTAGCTATAAGCATAGACACAAAAGTATATAGACTGAGGATAATATAGAAGCGAGTTCGCCCTCGCTTGGAAAGGGACAGAGCGAAATAGGACAGCAGTGTCTTTTTTTCTATGAGCGAAGTTACATCGTTAGAAAGAAATGTACTACTATTTCTCTCTGTAAAAAGAGAGCCAACGCGTTTCTAGAGAACCAGCAGTGTATATACTTCTATGGCTATAAGGATAGACATAATATAAAGATACTAGAAAACGGATCTTATAGAAGAAAGTTGGCTCACGCTTAGAAAGAGACGACGTGTTTTCGATGAGTAGCTAAGAACGATACTCTAAACGTCATTCTGCACTTGACCGAAATTAGAAAGAGAAATACTACCTATCGAAAACTCTCTATTTCTTTTTAAGCGTGAGTCAACTTTCTTCTATAGGATCCGCAGTCTATATTAAGTACTATTAATTACTCGTATGTCTATGGCTATGTCACAATAACCTCAACCTAAGACATTAATAGCCAGATCCACTAAGAAGATTTAAGATTTAAACCCGACTAGTTGCCACGAAATTTAAATCTTCTAGTCGGCCAGTTTTGTTTTGCTTATGATATTGTCATAATTTATATTACATGTATCAACAAATAACCGCTTATATAGGCATATTAAGGATAGTAACCTTGCGATAAGGCCTTAAAATATGTAAGAGAAATAATTGTATACCGAAAATAAATAAAGTTCTCCATTTTTGCCGCTTCAGTAATAAAACAGGATGATTTTTTTATGCTTGTACTTTTAGAGTTTAAAACTTACTTGACTTATTGGTGCTCGTGTCAGTTAAGTCCTCTACTTTCAGTTTAGTGTAGTTTTAAATTTAAATCATGTTAGTGAATCTGACTGCAATTATTTTGGACCTAAATTTGTCTGGATTGAGAGCCCGTAAAAATTCCAAGTAAAGAAATTCAAAAATTATTATCAATTTGAACACAAGATTGTTTATGTTAACATACTCGTATATCTATTTAGATATATGTTTCTCTCCTGAAAGTCTTTCTTCGTGGGTTTTAATAACGTTGTTCTATATTTCTTTTTATAGTAATAAATAATATGGTAACACATACAGATGTTTCTAAATCCAGGCGCTTCTACATAAATGTGTACGATTACTTTACCTGTTCTAGTATTTTTGAATTGAAATACATAATCCCTTAGGAACCACCCTCTTTCAGCTGTCCGAGTGGACCCGACAACGAATAGATCCAGGGTTTCCCTCAATCAATCGTAGACGGCGATTAAATGGAGAAAAATTTCAGATTTTTAACAATGAATATGTCGACTGGAAAACATAAATTACCCCAGATGGGTAGGACCAATGGTCCAGAATCCTACACCGCAGAAGTAGTTTGCCTCACGGGCAACATTTCGACATCGCGACCTTTAAGAGGCAGGGTATTGACGAGGCGAACCCCTGTCGCACAAGAAACTACAGCCCAACAACAACATGACAGCCAAACAACAGCGAGAGCTCCACCCTCCGAAGGTGTTGCGCAGGAGCCTCAGCCAGCGCTCACTCAGGCGTCCAAGACAGCGCACGAAACGGACATCTTTCAACGAGACAATAATGTACATTTTTTATACGGTGATTCAACTAGGACGGGAAACGATCGGCTATAGACAACAGTGAATAGCTGGCCCATACAGAGTTATTCGCCTAAACAACCTAATTCCTGTAACTCGGCTTAATCACCATCAAAGCCGATATCGAACGTGAGACCAAAGACGCTGACAAGAACAACGATCCGAACGCTGAACCTGAGCCACAACCGGGACCCGAGGTCCAAGAACAACAAGAACAGCCTAATGACAATATCCAACAGAAAAACGCTGAAATATTTTTTCAAGAATTGTCAACAGAAATGAGTGCTGCGGTGCTCGAGTATGATGAAACCAATCCGTTACGCATACCAGCACTGCCAAAAATTAATTCATCTAAAAAATTGGGGGTCATGTTAGACATCATGAATAATCGAATTTTACCAACTTATGTTTCAGAGGTCTATACTATGGGGTCCTTACATATGACCATCTACTGTGCCGCGACTACAATAGCTAATGCCTTAGAAATTAAAGTTACAACAGAGCGCCGATCAGCAAGAACAGAACCCAACACACCACCATGGGAAAGACATCTGAGTAAGAAAATTGAAAAAGTATATCAGGGGCACGAGAACAACTAAATTGCAAAGATGAATAGAGGAAATCATGAATCGTGTCCGATACCATTCGCAACAAGATCCACCGAATGCTACTGCTCAACAATGCCTCGACACGCTGAAACAGAAGCTCTCAGAACGGCTAAAGAGATACAAGACCAGCAATAACCAAAAACGGAACAATACGTTGTTCCAACGATCAGAAAAGACTTTCTATTGTAAGTTAAACTCTTTACCTAACACGACATATAATAAATATCCCAATAGAGAGCACGTAGAAGAGTTCTGGGGAAGCCAGCTTTCCACACCCGCCAGTTGTAACATCGCAGCAAGCAGAAGGTATTACATATCTCTTATCAAAGGACCAACATAACACACCTGACTTAGCTAAGTATAATCCAACGACCTGCCTTCACACCCTATACAAGGTAATCACATCCTGCTTGACCCAACGCATCTATCCAAATTCTGAACAAAATAACATCATCGCAACTCAACAGAGGATGCACCAGGGAAGCAATGGGATGTAAGGGACAAATGATTGTTGACTCTGTCATATGTAACCAAGATTGTATCAACCGTAGAAACCTCTTTGCTGCCTACGTGGATTATAAGAAGGCCTTGGACTCAGTGCCACATGAGTGGCTCAAAACTATATTGAGAATGTACAGGGTCGATAATCACTTGGTTTCCTTTCTAGAACGCATCATGTCAACCTTGAGAACTAGGATCCAATTGCAAGTTCCATCCAGCGATACCATCGAAACTAATCCAATTCCAATACGAAGGGGAATATTTTAAGGCGATTCACTAATCCCATTGTGGTTCTGCTTTGCAATGAACCCACTGTCAGGTCGTTTGAACTTCACCATATACGGCTTTAGTATTAGAAATAACAACGAAGAGGTAGTAAAACTGAATCATCTTCAATACATGGATGATCTTAAACTGATGGCTGATATCAGAAATCAGCTGGAACAAATGCTCAAAATTGTGGAGAAGTTCTCCGGGGATATCGGAATGCAGTTTGAACTTAACAAGTGCCGTATTTTAAACATCGTTAAAGGAAATATACAACCGGGAGTATTTGAGATGCAGAAGGGTGAAAGTGTGGCTGCTATGAAATAAGCTAAAAAAAATTGACAACTGAATTCGTTAGAAGGGTAAGGCGTGTATTACGAACTGACTTAAATAGTGGAAATTTTATTAAGGCGTTCAACACATACGCATGCTCTGCATTTAGCTACTCTTTTGGAATTGTGAAATGGAGCAGGAAGGACATCGAAAACCTGCAAAGAAAAATAGGTACACTCTTAAAAAAAGCACGCAAACACCATCCTCGTAGTGCTATTGAACGTACAAAGCTTCCAACACATCAAGGAAGAAGAGGATTGCTGGATATTGGTAAGCAGTTCGATCAACAAATAATAAACTTATGTTCATATTTCCACAGGTTAGCGGACTCTTCCATACCCCATCGAGCAATATGGGAGGCAGACGACTCAACGCCTCTAAGCTGAGGGAACAGGATATTGCGTGTCACCACCAAACAGACCAAGAGAAGTTATAAGCCTGGCTATGGAAGCTACTTCATGGGCGGGATCTAAATGAGGTCAATTAGGACAATGTCGACAACTCAGAGTCGAACTACAGAGACAATCCAACACATAACTGGAGGATGCCAAACGTTTGCCGCAACGGAGTATAATGAGAGACATGAATCAGTCGCTAAGATACTCGACCAAGAGTTAGCAGATAAGTTAAATCTATTGGTAGGAAAAATACCTTATTACAAGTACAATCCGGAGCTTATTCTTGAGAACAACGAGTTCAAGTTATATTGGGACTGAACGGTTCTAACGAACCAGATAGTTGCTCATAATAGACTACACATTATACTAACAGATAAAATTTCTAGACGTGTAAATTCGAGGACAATGGGCAATGAAGAGCATCCAAACGACTCCCATAATTTTATCAACAACTGGAGTGGTACCAAAGAACCTCCTGCAGAACATCAAGAGATTGGGCCTTAGTGAGAATCTGTATAAGCCGATTCAGAAAGCAGTTTTTGCAACCGCGCGGACTGTCCGAAAGTTCGTAGGAAATACAGCAGACCACATCATCCAGGACCCGATAACATGGAATAAGTTCCCACAGAGCATCCTACTTTTGGTATCTTTGTATACCTGATAAGAGTTAATATTCCCTGGAGTGAGTGCGAAGCCGTTTGGCTTGAAATCATAAGTAAATGATCCTTGTGGTATCCTTGTATACCTGGGATGATTCAGTATTCTCTGGAGGGAGTACGAAATCATATGGCTGGGAAATATTTTAACTAAATCATGATGATTACAGCTATGATGAAATAATGAAGCTGCAATTGAAGTTACAGCGTATTCTAATATTCACCGTGACGAATTGAATTTAACGTGCTTTACTTGTTTAAACAATGGACTTAGAAAAAATCAACTTACAACCGACGGCTTCACACATGAATATTGAAATACGTCTCTATTTAACTTAATAATATTATATTTATTTACCTCTTTGGCCATCTCCATTTACCCGATGCAAGTATCTCTCTCCTTGTCTGATGACGTCGTTTTCTTTCTTCACGATCCTACTCTCCAGGTTACGAACAAAATTGGGTGTCGGAGTACCCATGGTAGTCAACCTTTTTCCAGACAACCAATTGTCTTCAAAAGCTAACTGCACCGCGCTTCTAAACTACGACGATGTTTAGGAAAAACGCGTGAAGAGTAGAATCATCACGCGCCACACCCTCGTTCTTTTTTAATTTTTACTTGTAGAACAAAAAATGGTAGCGGACGATTACACGCATCATCTCAATGATCTTGATCTTCGACTTGAATATATCGATTTCTCAATATCCCCAAGCTCTAGAATCAAGTCATGGAGGTGCCGCGTATAAAAGTGGGCTAGTTTAAATGTTGAGTGGTCTGGCAAAATGCACCTGAAACAAACAAAAACATGTTTAAAATACTTTTATAGTAGAATTTTATAATTCTTATTTAACGAGTGGACATTTTAAAAAAAGTGATGCCCTAAGACCAGGGAAGAATCCAGGAAAAATTTTGGTATACATATACACTGAGGAAGGTTACAACGAGCGCATTGTGTTCTTTTTTTGGCCACCACGCATGTGTAAACAACTCAGATTTTTCATCTGTAATATTATTTACATGGCTGATGGTGAATTAAAAGTAATTCCTACCTTTGTCTACAGTAAAGTTAGTAAAATTTTTTTGATGTATTTCCAGGAAAGTATGGTTGTTAATATAAATTAATTTCAAAATTTAAAACGCTTTTTTAACTTACATAGTTGACAAACTAGATACATGTAAAACAATCTTTCGACGCCCCATTTATTAATCATAAATTCTTTAAATTAAAATTAAGTTTATCAGTTATTTCTGATCATATAACTGAAACAATTTTATGAACACCGTACATTCAATATATGGAAAGATTCAAAAAACTACGTAGGCTCAGACATCTAAAGGGTGTTTTTTATAGAGGTATAGAACTTTTAAATGGAATAAAACAAGGATGAATTTTTTAAATTGACATGAAATTTACTTTATTCGAAAGATAACCTTCTGGCATTATAATTTAAATATGACTTCTGGCATATGACCGCCACGGCTGGCTCGGACGTAGTCTAATCTGGAGGTCCAATTTTCGATGGAGATCGATTTTCCAACATTTGTGGCCGTATATCGGCAATAACGCGGCGAATGTTGTCCACCAAGTGATCAATCGTTTCGGGCTTATCAGCGTAGACTAGCGACGTCACATATCTCCACAGAAAATAGTCCGAAACGTGAAACTATGCGGTTACCAAACGTTTCCTTCAATACAACAATTGTGGCACGAGCTGTGTGACATGTTGCGCCATCTTGTTGAAACCATAGCTCTTGCACATCATGGTTGTTCAATTGATGAACGAAAAAGTCAGTAATCATGGCTCTATAGCGGTCACCATTGACTGTAACGTTCTGACCAGCATCGTTTTTAAAGAAGTACGGACCAATGATTCCACCAGCCCATAAAGCACACCAAACAGTCAGTTTTTCTGGATGTAACGGTGTCTCAACATACACTTGGGGATTATCATCACTCCAAATACGGCAGTTTTGTTTATTGACGTATCCATTCCAACAAAAGTAAGCTTCATCGCTAAACAAAATTCGCTTATGAAAATCGGGATCAACGGCACTCTTGTTTTGGGCTCATTCACCGAACCTATGCCTTGCTAGGTGATCATGTGGCTTCAATTCTTGCACGAGTTGGATTTTGTAAGCACGCAAACCAAGATTTTTCCGCAAAATCTTCCATAAAGTGAATGGACACATATCCAATTCCTGTGCACGATGGCGGATAGACTGATTCGGGTCTTCCTCTACGTTACGCTCTACAGCAGCAATGACTTCTTCTGTACGCATTGTACGACGTCTCTGTGGATGCGTATTATCATTTAGAGTAAACGTGGTGCGAAAACATTCCATAGTTAATCGAATTAATTGCTCTGATGGACGATTATGTTGACCGTAAAATGGACGTAGTGCGCGATACGTATTTCGAACAGAACCATGATTTTCAAAATAAATTTGCACAATTTGGAAGCGTTGTTCAGGCGTCAGTCTAATCATGTTGAAATGCCAAACCAAACTAAACATAAATCACTTGACAGCTGACGAAATGGCCGCCAGTTAAAAAAGTGTTGCCAACTTAAAGTTCTATACCTCTATAAAAAACACACTTTATAAGCATGAAATTAAATCTTGATAATTGTATGAAGGGGCATACTTAATAACATGGTTATTTATGAGGCCGACCTCACACAAGGTGATTTTTAAATTTGTTGTTCGTAGACTTGTGATTACGCAGAAACCTTCAGAATGATAATAGTAAATATATAGTATCTTATGTCTCATTTTCTTTTTTGGGAAAAATTTTTTATGTAACAACTAAGATGTGAAAAAGCAGTTTTTTCGAGTTCTAGGAAAAGCTATTATTTTTCAGTAAAAAAGTTTTTAAAAAAATTATGGGGATTAAAAACATCTATAAAATGAGCTAAAACTCATCCGAATCGGATAATTTGTTCGTCAGTTATTGCAGAAAAACCAGCTAAAATGGCTGTTTTTTCAATTGTTTATAAACAATAGAAAAATATATTGCATTAACTTTATACTGCAACTAAAGGAGGCGCTTGTTGTATACAATATATGTGCAAAATTTCAAATAAAAATATTTAATAATTTTTTGTACAGTTAATTTGTTTATAACTTTTTATGTTTTTTTTTTAATTATTTATTCTCAGCGATCTAGAGGTCGTACAGCTGTCTGCGGGTATGCAAATGAAAGTTCCAGAGTTATACTAACAGTAACAAAAAGAATTAAATGAATTGTTGATTTTAAATTGTTGAAACAGATAAACAAAATTGGGGTTCGTTTTTTGGTTATAAACAAATAGGATAACTCTTCGACAACTATTGATATCAAAATGCCAATACGTGGACGCGATAGCTGAGATTTTGAAGCACATTTTGAAAAAAGAACAATTGTATACGACCACTAAAAGCTGAGATAAAGTTTTTTTTTCAAAAAATCGCAGCGGAGTTGTTTATTAACATTAAGGGATTATTTAAGTAGGAACTCATAGGGAGCTGGTTAAATTATTATATGCAGCAGTTTCCAACTCAATTATTTCAAAATTGTTGATGTAGCAATAGTTTAAAATAGCATCTACTCCAAAGGTCAGAAAGTGAGCAGGGGAGGGGGACATTCTTTCAGCCTGCGGCGCCGGGAAGAAAACGTGACTCGAACGCTTCAACTTCGAACAATGGATTATATGTTTTTGTAATCAAATTATTGTTAAATATAACAATAAACAAATTGTTGCACTTTTATACATTTTATGCATAATTATACTTTTACCGTACTTATGTGGTTTTCACATTGCGAAAAATTTGTTACAGTGGTCAACAATACATCATTAATTAGGAATATTAAAAATTGGACCGATTTTTAATGTACCATTAATATTGATCGAGATATAGCTTGAAACAAATAGCAATATTTGTTGATAGCATTATTATTTTTCGAGATGCAGAATAAACTACGTTTGACGATTATATTGTAAGCAATTATCCAATCGAGAATTATTGTAATATTACTTTCAAAGACGATGAAAGTAATAGGGGAGATAATAATTATGATTATGGTAATGATGATAATTATGTCAATGATGAGAGTGACAATGATGATAAGAGTAATAATAACGATGACGATGAGAGTGATAATGATGATGATAATTGTAATCATAATAATGAAGACGATGAGGGTTTCGAAAATGAGTGTCCATCGATGTCTAAGAAACGGAGAACGGAAAAAATGTTTTGTATAGATTAAAGCAAGAGATATGTATGTTAGCAAAAAATTTTGTATATGAAAAATATTAGTTCAATAAAATAAGCAAAAAAGATAACATGTGTTTTTCTGGTACAACCAATAATTTGGCGGCAAATGAGAGTCGCAATTTCTTTCATGCTATAACTACATAAATATTAATGGTTCATTAAAAATCAATCTGATTTTTAATATTTCTAATTAGTACTATACTGTTGACCACTGTAACATTTTTTTTTGAAAAGCAAGTACAACAATTTGTTTAACAATAATTTGATTACAAAAACATATCATTCATTGTTCATATCTCGTCGAGAAACTATGAATTAAAAAAAAAAGATTCTACGACTAATATTCCCCGAGAAAATCCAAATTTTTCCGGCGATACGAATATGAAGCGCCCGAGTCTCGCGTTTTTACCCGCGTCGCAGGCTGAGAGAACACCTCACTCCACTGCTTACTTTCTGAGTCTTGGAAAAGGTGCAACTTTAAACTATTGCTACATCAACAATTTTGAACTAATTGAGTTGAAAACTGTTGCATACAATTGTTAAACAATCTCCCTATGAGTTCCTACTTCAATAATCCCTTAATGACAACGCAGCAGCGATTTAAAAAAAAAATTCTATCCCAGCTTTTAGTAATCGTACAAAAATTTTTTTTTCAAAATGTGCTCCAAAATCTCACCTATCACATCAACTTATCGGCATTTCGATATCAACAATTGTCGAAGAGTTTTTCTATTTGTTTATAACGAAAAAACCAACCACAACTTTGTTTATTTGTTTCAACAATTTAAAACCCACAATTAATTTTGTTATTGTTTTAAAAAAATTAAATATGGCGGATCCAAGATGGCGGATTAAAGATTCTACATCGCTCGATTTTGTCCAAAATCAGTACTGAGGGATTTTTGTTAGTGGTAATTGCGAATTTAAAATATTTTTTGAAAAACTCAATCTGGGGGATTCAATATGGCGTCCTAAAAATTTTTCATTTTTCGATTTTCTCCAAAACTGATATAGGGGGTTCTTGAGAGTGTAAATTATGAATTTGAAAGTATTGATTCAGGATTCAATATGGCGAATCCAATATATCGGACTAAAAGTTTTACATTTCTTCGATTTTGTTTAAAGGTGGGACTGAATCGTTTTTGAGGATCTAGATAGAGAATAAAAAATTATTTTAAGAAAATTTCATATGTCAGATGCAATATGACGGTCTAGAAATTATCCGGATTTCATCCAAAATTGGTACTTGGGGGCTTTGAACGGTTTAGATTTAGATTTGATTAAGACGTTAAAATTATTTTTTCCAAATTCATTATGGCGGATCCAATATGGTGGGTTGTAAATTTTACCTTATTCGCATCTTTTCAGATTTAGTATTAGGGGGTTTTCGGAGTCGTGTATTACGAATATGAAGTTAATTTTTTACAACTATTAGGTTGATAAGATGCAATATGAGGGACTGAAAATTTTACATTTTCCGATTTTGTCTAAAAATGATATTGCGGAGTATACAAATTCAATATGAAGTATAAAATATATCGAGCTAAGAAATTTACGTCTCAAGTTGTTTAAATATCGATATTGGAAGGTCCTGGGGCCTATATTATCAATTTAAAATTAATTTGAATTTAAAATAGTGGATTTACTATGACAGACAAAATATTTGTTTGACACAATTTTACTGGTATTTGGAAAACTCTAAGAACCAAAGAATTTTTAATGGTTCATTTTAGGGTGATTTACAACTTTGAATAAAATGGGGAGTCATTGCGAGGTACACGAATCTCGATTAGCACTTAGTTCAAATAATTTATGAATATCATAATGAATTCAAAACTAAAAATCGAAAAATAAAATTTTTATAAAAAAATTCAACCGACTTCTGAAAGTGCGCTAAGAAGCGAAAAATAAGTATAAATTTTTATATGAAATTGACATTTTTGAAGTGGGCGCCAAATTATTTCTAAATGAAATAAATAACTAGTAATATATACAAATTATGGTAAGAAAGCAATTATAAATAAAGTATTTTTAATCTGTTTATGCGAATCACATTTTGTCAGGTATTAGTTTGGCGCCGACTTCAAAAATTTTAGTTTCATTTCAAAATGTATAGTTATTTTTAGCTTTTTAGCGCATTTTTAGAAGTCGGTTCAATTTTTTTTTATAAAAATTTTATTAATTATAAACAGCGTAAGCGTAACATACAAACAAATTCATTTAGATAATATTGAGCAAAGTAGAGATATAAAAACCCAACATTACAAATTAAGAGCTTGATATCACATTTAAATACGGTGTGTTCTAAAATATTAAAGTACGCGGCTGTTAACGACAACTCATATTAAAGAAACTTTCAAATACAAAACAGTAATGCATCAAAAATAAAGCATAATTTTAATATTTAACTAAAGAGAAAGTTTGTAAGAAAACTAAATGCGAAGATAATTTTGTGGAGTTTATTTAATGTGCGCTAAATTAATCATCAAAAGTATTCCTATCTCAAAGCAATTAAAGCTGAGATGCAAAGGAGAAGGTAAAAAAACTAGCCGCAATTTCAAAACAGTTTGTTTTACTCAGATATAGTGTATCCAAAGTATCATTTTTTGACATTAGGGAATCTACTAAATTTGGAAAGACCGAGAAAAAGAACTGTATGGACCGATAAACGCATTAGAAGAATTTCTCAAAACGGTCCTTGGAAATTAGCATCTAGAATTATTTGTGAAACTCCAAAAATTACGGTTAGTCCATCAACATGTCAGAAAAGGTTAGTAGATGCAAAGCTATTTAGTAAACGTCCAGCTAAAAAGCCCCTTATTTTGGGGATAAATAGTGGCAAAGCTTCCATTTGCACATCGACATGTAAAGTAGACAGTGATGAGTTTTATTTAGTGAAGAAACAAGTTACAAGATTTTGAATTCTGATGGAATGAAATCTGTAATATATATAGGATATAATTCAAATTGTTACGGTACCTTATGTAGAGGGAGAAATGTTATGCATTTCATTTGCTGACTGGATAACGATCCGAAGCTCTCTCCACAAGTTGTTCAAACGTGGTTTCAGGTTTCGGGTTTTGTAGTAGTCGGGACTCTTCAGGCCTTGACTCCATAGAAAATCTGTATAAAAAAAATCCAATATAGTGTGTTCTGGATTGTAAAATAAATTAGGTCACAATTAAATTTTCTTTATATTCCTACAGACTCTGTTCTAAAAATAACATTTTTTTTTAATCATGAAGCAATACAGATTGTTTATAAAAAAAAAAACGAAAAGAGAAAAAAATCCAATTTGTACCAAGATTTTTTGTTTTAACAATGCTTGTATAAAATACACAGATATTATTTTAATGAGACTAGAATATTAAATGCATTAAAAATATGTATTAACTCCGCCATTGCCTGGTCCCAAGTCCAGGATGAGAAAGGAGGAGGGTTAAGCGAGGGACTAACTAGTCCTCCTTGTAAAAAGCAATTAGTTATGAAAACGAAACACATGCCTCGGACAAGGACGGATCTTTCAAGACGACAAAAGCGACGACAAAGGACAATGAATATAGGAACCTGGAACGTATTAAGCCTATATCGGCCTGGAGCCCTAACCCAAGTGGTCAAAGAACTTGAATCTAGAAACATGGACATAACTGCCTTACAAGAGATTAGATGGACTGGAGAAGGCACAATGAAAACTAGTAAATCTGTCGTATTTTTCAGTGGAAGTGAACGGGAACATCAATTCGGCACTGGTTTCATAGTCAAGGAGAGTCTTGTGGGGTCAGTCATGATCTTCAAACCGGTTAATGAGAGGCTCTGCTACATCAGATTAAGAGGGCAGCTGCATAACTACTCTCTAATTGCCGCCCATGCACCGACAGAGGAACAGGAAGAGCAAATAAAAGACAACTTCTTTAAAAAACTGGAAGAATTAACAAATAATCTCCCCAAACAGGACATGCATATTATCTTGGGGGATTTGAATGCGAAAGTTGGCAAGGAAACAGCATATAGACCAACAATAGGTAACCATAGTCTCCATGAGGTCAGTAATGATAATGGAACAAGGCTAATAGACTTTGCAACATCTCACAACCTGCTAATAAAATCTACAATGTTCGAACATAAGAAAATACACAAAGAAACGTGAGTCTCTAATGACGGTGTCACAAGAAATCAGATCGATCACGTCTTAGTGGATGCCAGAAGAGGTAGTAACTGCTTAGACGTGAGAAGCCTAAGAGGGGCGGATGGAGACACGGATCATTTCCTTGTAAGAACGAAGGTGAGAACAAGAATAGCGTCCCAAAAAACCCACACGAATACGCCAGCAACCACATGGAATACAGAAAGTCTGCAGAATAAGGAGACAGGGGAGAAATAGACAAATAAAACTGAAACAGACAGAAGAAAGTAACAACATAGACTTGACTTGGAAAAATATAAAATCAACTTTAACAAGCGTATCTAATGAAATACTGGGTAACAAAAAGAGATCAACAAAAAAATGGTTCGATGACGATTGCCGGAAATCCATAGAAGAAAGAAACCTAGCTAGAAGAGACATGCTACAAAATCCAGCAGACGAAAATATTGAACGGTTCAAATATACTAGAACACAGACAAGAAAACTAATGAAAAGGAAAAAGAAGGATTACCAGGAACAAATAATCAGAGAAATAGAAGAAAATCGGAAGAACAACAAAGCAAGACAATTCTTTAGAGAAGTCTCTAGTATAAAAGCAGGGTACCAAGCAAGAACAGGAAACTTCCTTGAAAAAGACAGCGAAGAACTTATTACTAATGACAAGGAAATCTTAAAAACCTGGAAGGAATACTTCTGCCAACTGCTAAACGGTGGAGCTAGCACGAATACATCAAATATAGAGGTACATACAGCTGAAATAGAAGACCATTGCCCGACATATGAAGAAGTAACCCAAGCAATTAAAAAACTTAAAAATAATAAAGCCCCAGGCAGCGATGGTATACCCGCAGAGTGTCTGAAGCACGGAGGGGAAACACTATACAGATCTATATACAAGCTAATTCAAGGTATTTGGCAGGAAGAAACAATGCCAGACGAATGGAAAGAAGGTGTTATCGTACCAATTCACAAAAAAGGTAACAAGAAGCAATGTAACAACTACCGATGAATAACGCTCCTTAATACTATCTACAAAATCCTTGCAAACATTCTGTTAGAAAGAACCAAATCGTACACAGAAGAAATCATTGGAGAGTATCAATGCGGATTCAGACCCGGCCGATCTACTGTTGACCAAATATTCACTATAAAACAAATAATGGAAAAAAAGTTCGATCGAGAGCTTCATCAGATGTTCATAGACTTTAAACAGGCTTTCGATAGAGTATGCCGGATGAGACTGTGGACAGCAATGCAAGAACTTGGCTTTCCTAAAAAACTAGTCAACTTGATACGGATGAGTATGGAAGGACTACGATGTAAGGTAAGAGTTGGGCAACAGTACTCGGAGACATTTGAGATTAACAATGGACTGAAGCAGGGAGATGCACTCTCACCACAACTCTTCAACGTAGCTTTAGAACACATAATCAGAAATGCAAGAATTGATACACCGACTTCCATATTCCATCGAGAAGGACCAAACTTACTGCTGGCATTTGCAGACGATGTAGGTCTAATAGAAAACACAAGAATAAAAATGAAGGAAACTTTTATCAGGTTCGAGAAGGAAGCAGAGAAGATGGGGCTACAAATAAATGAAAACAAAACTAAATATATGTACACGAGCCGCAATATTCGAAACAGAGACAGAATTGGACAGAACATCACCATCCACGACTACAACTTTGAGCGCGTCAGAGAATTTAAGTATCTTGGAACAACAATAACTGAAGATAATAACGGATCACAAGAAATAAACAATAGGATCAAAGATGGGAACAGATGTAGCTACGCCCTTCGAGACCTGATAAAATCGAAACAACTAACAAGACGAACAAAGATAAATCTATATAAAACAGTTATAAGACCAGTAGTGATGTACGGCAGCGAAACTTGGACAATAACAAAGGCAAACGAAGAGCGACTGCGAGTTTGGGAGAGAAAAATCATAAGGAAAATCCTTGGCCCGTTACTGGATGGGGCAACGGGACAATATAGAATAAGAACAAAGAGTTAGAAGAGTTATACGCAGACGCCAACATAGTAAAAGAAATAAAGTCTAGAAGACTGCAGTGGACGGGCCACCTCATAAGACACTCTAACGAAAGAATAGTGAGACTGGTGTGGGAAGAAACCACAACTGGAAAAAGACCACTTGGATGACCCCGGCTCCGGTGGCGGGATAATATAGCAGGAGACCTTAAAGCTATGGATGTAGAGAACTGGATGGAGCTAGCAAAGGACAGAAACGAATGGAGGCATATTGTCAAGTCGGCTAAAACCCACACGGGGTTGTAACGCCACGGAGTAAGTAAGTAAGTAACGGAGTAAATTAAAAATATGTGTTGTAGAGTTTATTTCTTTTAATTTATATTTATTTCCATCTCAGTGTGGCTTCAGTAATATTCTTTTTTCTTTCTTTATAATTTATGAAGAAAAGCTACAATTCTACAAACTCAAAAATATGTCTAGGGTAAAAATAACGGACAAATTTGAAAAACAAAAGATTATAAAAAAAATTCGCAAATGCAACTTTTTTAATCAATTCTAAAAAAAAATCTATTTTGTTGTATAAACACTTGGTAGGCTCAATCTTGGTTCCCTAAAATTTCATGATACCGATGTGGTAAAAATCACGTATAGCAGAACCCAATTTCATTCCGTGCACTGAAAAAACACTATCGTGTCCCCAATAATAGTCTTATTATTGGTTACGTTCACTTTGCTTCAATTAAAGTAAAAATAGACTCAACAAAAAATGATTGTAACAAATGTAAATAAAAAATTGTGTCAAATATAGAGATATTATTGGATTTCAAAAATATCAGTAATTATGTAAAGATGAATGTAATATTTATTCAATAACTCAAGTATTCTTAAAATTCAATAAATTGTTATTATTTCTCTTATTACAGGGATAGTAGATTTAAAAATACGTTGTAAAGAATCAATTTATATGCTATTATTAATCTAAATAAAATTAAGTAAAATTAAACTAACCTTACCGATAAACGATTTAATATTAGTAGTCTTAATGTGAAATATATGTAAAATAGGATTCTAACAAACACAGAACGCATTAGAAAATGTACCAAATATTAATTCAATGATTGCTATTTTTGGTTGAATATTACAATCATTGTCCTATGCCGATATTCAGTCTCCTAAATCAAAGAAAATATATACCTCGTCAATGCCTAAACAAAACTAGATTAAACAGGTTCTAGTGCGTGTCGGTCGTTTTATTCCTGCTGGTTCAGGTGACGGGTGGCAAACACAAAATAGTAGAGAGGTATTTTATGATGGCAAAGAAGAATTTAAAATTGGTAAAATTTTATGAAAATGGAGGACCAGGTGACGGGTGGCAAACACAAAATAGTAGAGAGGTATTTTATGGTGGCAAAGAAGAATTTAAAATTGGTGAAATTTTATGAAAATGGAGGACCTGTTGACTTTGTGGGGTCTGGAATCTCCTATACCAATTTTTAATGGCAAGTAAAATCTCAAAATACATGCATTTATTGTTTATGCTGTGCGATATTTTGGATGTAAAAGGCAACGGCTCTGGGATCAGTAATGACTAATTCGTTACCGTCAGCCATATTGTTACAGATAATTATATTAGTATAATCAGAGTTATATTCTTTCTTTTATTTAATAAATTACCAATTTTTTAACGATATTCAGTTTTTGTGAGATATAGACCTAATTAAAAAATATTTTTTGATTTTCAGAATATTCCATAAAAATGGAATACTTAAACATTTTTAATTTTATTATTTAAAGGATTGCATTTATTTGTAATTTATAACTAATAAATCAGTGGGTCACTACTTTTTGTTTACTGAAATAAAAACAGTTAAGATGCTGTCAGCAATTTTAACAAAAATTTTGAATGTACAAAAACACATTTTTTAATAAAACTGAACTTTTTATGTTGTTTAATTGTGTTTTGAAAGACCTTAATTGTCAACCACCGCCGTTTTTAACTGGTGCTTTAAGGTTTGAAGTAATTTTAAAAATGTACAGGGTGTCTCAAAAGAAAGTACACATTTGTTTTGCTTATTGCGTGAACGCAACTATTCCGAGCGGCGCGGGGGGTATATCAATCGGTAGCCTGGCTCTTGGGAATTTAGTCGCTATGGAGCGTTTCTCGGGAGCGTACGTGAGTTTTACAAAAACGGTAATTCGGCGACTAGCGCGTAGAAAATTCTGCAATTTTCGACATATTCGTCACTTAAATGATGCGCCAAGCGCTCGGCTTATTGGAAAATGGGTCCAGCAGTTTGAAGAGACCGGTTCAACACTAGATAAACCAAAATTCGGGCGTCCGAGGTCTTCGAGAACGGCCGAAAACGTAGAGAGTGTTACTCAATCTGTTCGTGACGACCCTAACGTTTCGATTCGTAAGCGTGTTGTTGCTTTAAATGTGCATAGGTCATCATTATTCCGCATTTTACACAAAGATTTAAAGCTGAACCCCTATAAAATTCAGTTGGTGCAAGAATTGAAGCCTCAGGATGCTGGTCAGAGGCTTGACTTCGTAAACCAGATGACTGAACGCTTTTCAACGTTTACCAACATCTTCTTTTCGGATGAAGCCCATTTTCATCTTAATGGTCATGTAAACAAGCAAAATTGCCGCTATTGGAGTGTAAACAATCCAAAACACAAACATCAGAAACCTCTACATTCGCCGAAAGTGACTGTATGGGTTGCGATGTCGGCGCGAGGAATTATCGGCCCGTACTTTTTTGAAGATGAAAGGGAACTCACAGTAACAGTGACTTCAGAGCGATATGTGGAGATGTTAGACAACTTCTTCGTGCCTGAACTGCAAAATTTTCCTGGCTATAACCAAAGAACATGGTTCCAGCAAGACGGAGCAACTTCACACACGTCCAACATGTCTCTGCCACGAGTGCGTGAAATTTTTCCTGGCAAATGGATCTCAAAGAAAGGTGACATAACTTGGCCTCCACGCAGTCCTGATTTATCACCTATGGACTTTTTCCTATGGGGTTATGTCAAATCAAAAGTTTACGCCAACAAACCGACTTCCCTGGCACAATTAAAAGAAAATATCCGCAACGAAATGGCAGACATCACGGAGAATACCTGCCGAGCCGTCATGGGCAATTTTAGTGCTCGATTAAATGAATGCCGTGAGCGCAACGGATTACATTTGGACGATATCATTTTTAAAAAATAAATTCCCAAACAATGTATTTTAATATGTAATAAACATTTTTTCAATAAAGTCCTGACTTTTTTTTAAATCGATTTTTTAAATGTGAACTTTCTTTTGAGACACCCTGTATTACTATATTTTATAGAATATAATACGAGAAACAATTTTTGCGGATATATGCCGATTATTTTTTCCAAAAATGTATACTTCTTATTGGGAAGTTTTATGCATAAAAGATTTTATTAAATTAAAAAGTTGGACTTAATATGTATGAAGACATCGTTAATTTCCCATTCTCGGAGGTTTTCATACAAATAAAATTTTTATAAAAAATTGAACTGACCTCTAAAAGTGCGCTAAAAGTGAAAAATTTTTGTATGAAATTGCAATTTTTGAAGTCGGCGCCAAACTAATACCTGATAAAATGTAAACTTTCTTACCATAATTTGTCTATATTAGTAGTTATTTATTTCATTTAGAAACAATTTGGCGCCGACTTCAAAAATTTCAATTAACTTCCTGTTTACTTTTAGTTCAACTGGATGTTCAGAAATTATTAGATTCGGTTTTCCCGGAAGTTGATATCTTTGGATAAAGCATAATAAAAAACTAGAACAGGGTGTAAACGTCATGTTTCTTCAAGGGCACCGATGAGATGCTACAAGCTGTCAAAGTGTAAAACAAAATTTTTCATAACTTTATAGCTTAAAAACAATTGAATTTGGCACATAATGCTTTATACAACGTATATCTGGAAATTTAGGTAGAATTTAACAATAGCATAATATACATGCTTCCGTATTCTTGAAATGAGGGAACGCTCGCCGGTAGAACATTACCAAGGTAAAGCGATCGTGATTAGTTGTACCTTAGCAACGTTCTGTCGAGGAGTGTTCCCTCAAACTCAAGAATATGAGTAATGGTGTACTGTTTTTAAAAAAATATAGGTATATGGTTTCTCCATCTTTCTTGTGCCACCTTATGCATTTTCATAATTATAGTTTTCTAGGAGCAAGACAAATTTTATGAACAAACTTTCTATCTTAAACAAAAATTGAGGTATCTCCCATCCTCGCATTAATGGGATACGCTGTATATAGTATACCATATCATGTAAAAAAAGTAATAATAAAAAACGTTTGCAACAATTATGTGTCTTATTTTGCCTCAAACCTAAATATAATCCAATATAGAAATTTCATAGATTCTAAAAAAGCTAATATTCTTTTAAATATTATTAATATTTGATCAAAATTATTATTTTTTAAATCATATTAATCAAAAGTTGAAGCAAAAAGAACGTTAATAAAACTAATGCGACGATGACATTCTACCAACAAAAGTTAGTTTTAGAGCAAAAAGTTCGTAACGTTAAAATAAAAGCATATCTATTTATTCAACATTCTCGAATGTTTCTTTCAATAAACAGAATAATAAAGACAATATTAACAGTTTTTCCACAAATACACTTATGTTTTCTCAAATAAAGTATATAATTCAATCAACAATCAAATTTATATTGAAATAAACCTTAATATATTGTTCCATCCATACTAAATTCAATGAACTCTTATCATTAAATTAATCATAATATATGTTTGGGGTACAATGATATGATAGTTATTGCATTAAATAATATTATAATTGCGGAATACGGAATAGAGTGTATCATTGACTGAATGGGTATCATTGATTATACGATAGTGTTTTTTCAGCCATCCCTTAAATGAAGGGCATCAAGAGATATTGATATTTTTTAAGACACATCAAAATAAACAATAGTAATAAAAATAAGACTTACATTAGTTAGCATCAATGTTCATCCTGAAGAAATGCTCTGCTCCAAATTTAATAAACGAATTTATGGTCCAGGAATTTGCCGAGGCCGCCGTAAACATTCCTGGACCGGAAGAAATTTTTGCAACCCGTCGTGTCTCCTCCTCTTTCACCGGCCGTACTCCATCCAACTCTTCTGATGGGCCGGCAAAGCGCCTAAGAATACGACTCAGGGTGTAATAGTCCCTATGTTCCCTCCACTGCATGTAAGCCGCTACTGAAGAGTATCCCAGGGTACCCCCCTCCCCGATATCCTCACTGGGACTCATCCAATAGTGCGCCGAGGCTTTAAACACATCTGACCATGCAATAAGGTGAAGGGAGTTACTCCTACGTGAAATTGGGATTGTCCGCGTCGCGATGGATATGGATAAAAGATAATGTTTCGCGTCTGAAAAACAAATAAACGTTTTAAATTAGAAAAATTTCAACAGAATTGTTAGTTATACAACGACAAGATGTCAAGTTATTATACTTGAAATTTAGCACAACCATAGACTGTTTGCAAAAATAATGAAAATAATATATATATATATATATATATATATATATATATATATATATATATATATATATATATATATATATATATATATATATGCCCATAAAAAGTAATTACGTGGTCCCTATAACTTGTTAATTTTTTTTTGAAAACTATGCTACAATGAGATTTTTCAAAATTTCGAAAAAAAAATGTTTGTAATTTTGTAATTAAGGTAGTTCACTCGCAACAATCGCAGACAAAAGTATAGCCTTGAAGTAAGTACCAAAAGTTAAAGATTCTCAGGCCTAAAGAACTTTGTTTTTGTATGAGACTGTACCCAACACACGCTAACTTTCTATATACAGACACATTTTTATACAGTAATAACTTTAAATATAATAAATCTGGCAGCGCCGCAAATATCTATATTGAATGGTCTAGAGTAACCGTGTGTATAGTAACGTTCATATAGTGTGAGTCTCATACCATTACAGTTTGTTATGTTGACATCCCAACATATTGAGAAAGTAAATAAAAATATCGAGAAATATATTTCAAAAAATGTCACATTCTGAAGAACTAACCTAACTAACTTAGGTTTGAATTATCGCGCATTGCTAAGTTGTGATCACTGTACCCCACTACGCGTTAGATGTTTTCAAATTATTTTTATTTAAAAAATCTGTATTTTCTAAACAAAACCGTCAAGAAATTCCGTTTTTTTTTTCTAAAAAACTGACGATTTTTGGATCTACGTTGCATTAGTTTTTAAAAAATATGGTAAAAACAATTTTTGAGATATTCCAAAATATATTGACATTTTGTTACATGTAGTGACCCAGATTGGCGGCTGAAACTCACCAACACGTCTAGCCAGCGCGGTATTTTAAAGGCTAAATACCCCTTATGAAAATGTAAGTTGAAAACACACAAGTACCCCAGGTAAGTAGGAGATCATCTCCGGAATCTTGCACTGATAACCTATCAGTCTGTCCCACGGATTCTGGGGGGGGGGGGACAAAAAACTGACAACGACAGTAAAATGCCACCCGAATAAGACGACACTTTATATTGGAACATACAATGCACGTTCCCTATTATCAGATGAGAGAATTACTGAACTTGAGTGCGAACTAGAAAACATTAAATGGGACATAGTCGGTCTCAGCGAAGACGTGGCGAACCATTTTTAAAACTAAAATCCGGACATAGTTTTTACCATGTAGGTGACGACAATAATTTCGTGGGAGGAACAAGCTTCATTATACAGAAGCGCCACGAAATAAATATTGTATCACTAAAGAAATTCTCCACAAGAGTGACTGGTCCTACTCTCAAATTAAACACCAGGTATAACTTGGGAATAATACAAGTTTATGCACCAACAACAGACCATGATGAGGAAGAAGTGGATCTGTGATGGTGATTTTAACGCCAAAATAGGAATGAAATCTAACCCTACAGAAACGCCACTGGGAAACTTTGGCTCGGACGGCAGAAATGAACGAGGTGAAATACTGTTAAGATTTCTACTGCAACATGAACTATACCAAATGAACATTTTTTTCCCAAAAGAAACCACATAGAAGATGGACATGGTAAAGTCCCGATGGAAGAACAAGGAACGAAATAGATTTCATTATCACCGACAAGAACCACATAGTTAAAGACATTACGGTATTAAACAGGTTTGCTACCAATAGCGATCATAGAATGGTACGAGGTAAAATAGAAATATGTTTAAAAAAGGAAAGGTATAGGATGATCAAGAAGAAGAACAAAGGGAGACCATAGATGAAACTAATTAGTAGCCCTGAAGCAGAAACTGACGCTAACGACCTAAATAATAAATTAACAACTGTCTTGCTAGAAAGTCAGAACAAATTTTGTTCTAAAACCCAAAAAGAAGAGAAACTAGTCAAAATACTAGACAACTAATGCAGAAAAGAAGAGGAATGAGAAGTGAACGGACATTAAAGATGACGAACTACAAAAAAAAAATAAAGAAATATCCAAAGCTGTTAAACAAGACACTCGAAAATACAATCAAGAAGAGATCGAACATACCGTTGAGAACAATAAAAGTATGAAAGTATTGAAAAGAAAACTAAGAACGGGAACAAGACAAATAATCAAAGTGAAAGATAAGAATGGTCAGTTTTCAACAGACAGAGAGGAAATCCTTAAAATAGTCGAAGATTTTTACAAATTACTATACAGAAGCCAAAACAAAGAGAATAGCAAAGATCAAGTACCAGAAATATTGACAAGGAAAAAGGGCATTATCAACCAAGGATCAGAACAAATGCCGGAAATCACAATAAACGAAATAGGTAGCCCTAAGAAAAACTAAGAATAACAAATCTCCAGGCGAAGATGGTGTAGTTACTGATGCAATCAAAATCGGAAGTGTTTGTCTATTTAAGAAAATAAAAGACCTTTTTAATATGTGTCCTTTGGACAGTACAATACCCGACAAGTGGCACAATGCTGAGGTAATTTTGATTTACAAAAAAGGAGATCCCCGTGATTTGGAAAACTACAGACTAATAAGCCTATAAATTCCTAACAAGAATAGTAACGAATCGACTTGAGAAAAAACTTGATTTCTACCAACAAATAGAGCAAGCGGGGTTTTGTACTGGGTTTGGAACAAACGATCACCTGCAGAGCATCAAAACGTTAATAGAAAAAACTATCGAATACAATCGACCACTCGTTCTGGCTTTTGTGGATTTCCATAAGGCCTTTGATACGGTAGAGCTTGACAAAATTATGAAAGCATTACAAGTATGCCGCATTGACTATCGATACACAAAGTTAATTTACAATATATACAGGAATGCAACTATGTCGGTGAAACTACACAGAAACACGGATCATATCCCAATTGGCAGACGGGTCCGACAGGGTGATACCTTATCGCCTAAACTGTTTACTGCAGTACTAGAATACGCCTGTAAAAAACTTAACTGGGAAAAAAGAGGCCTGAATGTAGACGGCCAAAGATTAACAAATTTGAGATTCGCGGACGACATAGTTTTGTTTTCTGATAATCTCAAGGAGATATGTACAATGTTACATGAACTTCAGCTAATGTGCGTCAATATGGGTCTTAAAATAAATATATTAAAAACAAAATTTATGACCAATCTGGTACCTAGTGGAAGTATCAATATTGGAGACAACGAAGTGGAGCTTATGGAAAAATACGTATACCTTGGACACGAAATAAAGATCACAAGAGATAATCAAACATGCGAGCTACGGAGAAAAGTAAATCTCGCATGGGCAGCCTATGGAAAACTTAAAGACATCTTTAAAAGCGATATACCAATTTCTTTAAAACGTAAAGCATTTGACCAATGTGCGTTATCGGTTATGACCTACGGTGTCGAAACTTTGACATTGACAACAGTAACTTCTAAAACGCTGCAAATAGCTCAGAGAAAGATGGAAAGTAATTTTTCGAATTGCCACACTCAAATGGAACTGGGCCGGACATGTCGCCCGAATCAGTGATGGAAGGTGGACGAAGAGATTACTCGAGTGGAGGCCGAGATTAGACAAAAGAAGTAGAGGAAGACCCCCCTACTCGTTGGACTGACGATCTCAAGAGAATTGCTACAAATTGGATGCAAATCGCTCAAGATACAGCACAATGGATAAGAATGAGGGAGGCCTATGTCCAGCAGTGGACGCAAAGGGCTGGATGAAGAAGTGACCTGGAGCATGTTAATTATGCATATTTTAATTGTTAATATTTCGTCTCACAAAAGATTAAAAAATTTCGTTTTTTTTTTAAATTAATTAAGACACTTTTGTAAACTATATATTCAAATTCGATCATATCCCTAAGAAAAGCCATTTCACGAGTGAACTACCTTAAGCACACATTTTCAAGCAGCTACGACAATTTTGATTTTCTTGTCGGTTTGGCATGATAAAATATAAGTATAACAATATTAATAAAAAAATAAGATTTTACTATCGTGTTTGCGAACGTTGTGTACTGTGAACTTAATAAAAAAAATTGAAAAAACATAGTTCCAATTAAAATAGGGGCTTATGAGTAACCGAGTCATTAAAAAATTATATAGCATAAAATTCCAAATGGGTAATTTGATAAATATTAAGGTGGAAAAACAATACAAAATAATTGTTGGTAGGGCAACTTTTTTTTAGAAAACCACTCAAAATTTTTATATTTTTTTACAAATGTTTTTGAAAACTTACTTGTAGGTCCAACGTAAATTTCAATAAATCAAAATTAAGATTAGTCCAATTAGTAGGTACAGAAAATGACGTTGATTCATAAATGGACCGGGACCAACTCTGAGATGTAAAAAAGGTTGAAAGAAGATTCCTCTATATGTTTGCAGGGGCAATTTAAGTACAGAGACTGAGTCACGAGCATTCAACGTTCCCAGAATACAGTTTTTTAAAAGTAGAAGCTAAAGTAATAATTTTAGACAAAAATATTTTAGTACAGAGTTAAGATCAATGAAATACTTCTAATTTGAACCCTCATAAATTAATTTTCATTTATTAGTTATTGCAAAAAAGCTAAAAAGAACTTCGAAAAGTGCTTTTTTTATTATATATCAAGTAATTATTGCAAAAATTTGTTGTTGCTTGAAGGGAAAGCCTTTCAATATCTAAATAAAACTTTTCTTGGTCATAAATAGAACTGCAGCGTTGGTTATACGGGTTTCTGGTTTAATTTATCAAAATGTGGTTTGTAAAGAAAATCATTTCTCTACAACAAGAATCCGAGAGAGGATTTTTTTTTTAAATCACTGCTGCTTTGTTTACAATAATTAGGAAACAAATTCAACGGTTTCGAATAGTGAAAGACATATTTTTTGTGTTTTTTTTTGCAAAAAAATCTTTCCGTTGATGACAGTAGAAGCCTTAATGAGTAGAATGCATTCTGATCGAGTCGAAAACTTTGTTAAAAGTCGGCACATTTAATTTTGCGATAAGCCTATCGGGATAAACAAATTAAGCTATCTCGGCAGCCAATAACATTTTTGAGATAATCAAAAAGAGTTTTGTTCCGAACTTCATGGGATTTCTATTCAAGCAACAAAAATCGGATAATTGTTATCTTTACAATAAATATTTAATTGTAAAAAGGTAAATTTTTGAATTTTTTTTACTTTTTTGTTATAACTAATGGATGTAATTTAATCTACGAGAGATTAAATTAAAGATCTTTCAATTATCTACAACTTTGTACAAAAACATTTTTGTCTAAAATTAATATCTTAATTTTTAGTTAAAAAACAAAACTGTATTTTGGCAACTTTCGACTCTCGTGGATCGTCAAGTTGCCCCGACAAACCTATGAGGGAATTTTTTTTCACCCCCTGTACATCGCAGAGTTGGTCTCGGCTCGGTCCTGAATTAACTCGTTTTTTTTTTATTTATTGATTGGTTTTAAATATAAAACATAGAATGTCAATTAATTTGAATTTTAATCAGAAAAAACAGATTTTTTGATATTAATTAAAAATTTACAAAATTGCATCCAAAGTAAAACAGCGCAGAAAGATGACTGAGAAAAATCAGGATAATTATCCCACCGTTTAAAATTTTTTTAAGATATAATTAAAACAAAATAGCAACAACGCAAGGGCCTTTAAAATAAAAAAAGGGTCTAGCCGATTAAGAGGGTCGAAACTACCCCTTCGGTAATAAAAAAATTAAAAACACCCGGTTGTTCTACAGCAAAAAGTACCCATACAAACAAAATTTTAGCCACTTTTATCGTCACATAACCTCAAAAAAAAATTAAAACGTCTTTTTTCGTTTTTTGACGATATCTTCGGTTCTAGTTATCGTAAAAATTTTTTTTTTAAATTTTGTAGGTTTTTTTATTGCCTACAACGAGATATTTTTTACAAAAATTTTTGGTGCGAAATTCAAATTTTTATGGGTGTTTTTTTTATTTTTAAATTCAATAAAATAAAAACTAGGACCATAGCAGGGCCGAAAAAAAAATATGTTGCTTTTTAGATGCCTATGTCCATGAATTTTTTCAGATTTTAAAAGTGGTGAAACATATATATATATATATATATATATATATATATATATATATATATATATATATATATATATATATATATATATATATACATAATATATCGTAGGTTTTCACGGATGATGGAATGAATGGTTTGGTTATTCTGGGTTTCAATCCGTTCGTTCAAAAAATCGTTTTCACGACGTTTCGCCAAAATCTCATTTGGCATTTTCAAGTGCGATTCGTCTTGTTACTCGCTGAGAATTCTCAGGTTATGTGACGATAAAAGTGGCTAAACATTTTTTTTTGTATGGGTACTTTTTGATATAGAACAACCGGGTGCTTTTTATTTTTTTATTACCGAGGGGTTTTATAGATTCTGGAAGCCGATATAATAATATTGTAAAGTAGTAACTTAAACTGTAAATACAAAATAAAAGCCAATAATTATTTTCGTTTCATTCACTATTTTTTTTTCGAAGAACGATCGAAGGGCTTCTTGCGGGAAGACCGACATTTTTATTAGTTTTAAAATTATTTAAGAGATCACCAAATTGTTGGAAAACTATCAAACAGGTTTCCTGTGAAAAAATGAAAAATTTCTTGAAATAATTTTAAACAAATATTGTCAACTCTTCATAAAAAAAAGTTACTGAAAGATCTTTCATTTTCTTAGAAGATTATTAAAGAAGATAGGGATTTTTAATAATTTAGTCTTATTCAAATAATTTAAAAAAAATGTTTCCAAAACAAGAGGTTGTTACGCTTTTTTGGAAGTTTTTTCCAAGTTTAATGCAAAAAGCTCCCTTTCTCTTCCCGTACTAAAAAACATAGAAGAAAACTATCGTCTCATTAAAAATCAAAGTTTTGTTCCCAATTTGTATGTATGTATATTTGCAATATTTCAAAAATAACATGTATCTGATACATGAAGTCCCGTCTATCGTAAAAAAATATAGATATAAACTATGAAAAACTGTATTTTCTGCTTTTTTTAAAAATAAAATTATCCCACTCCCAGTAAAAAGCTTCCTTCTTGCACACATACAAAAAATATTTAAAAAAAACTCAAAAATCTGTCTTTAATATATTTTCTTTAAGTTATTTTCTAGTTCTGTAAACTTTTCAAAAAATTAACGATATATTTACAACGCCTTTCCCCCCACCCCCTCTCTTAACAATTTGAAATGAATTGAAAAATAATAAAAAAAAACGTTGGCTATAGAACGCTTGTCTAACTTTCGACCATACCAGTAGATTTAGACAATAATAAATATGTTTGAACGTTGTTTATGGTCAGTGAGGGCTTCTATGAGGTTTAACACACCCAAATATTTTTACTTACAAATGCGTAATTTACAATTATTATCAACAAAAAGAGGATTTAAAAACTTATTTTTATCCGTAAATATTATTAGATATTATTTACATCTTCGATCATATTCTAGATTTAAACAATAGATTTGTCTGAAGGCTGTTTATGGCCGGTGGGGGAGACGCTTTTTTGATGTTTGACAGACATAAACATATTTACTTATCTTGTCTTTCAGTTTAATTGCTTGTCGTGACTATTTTCGGTGTTTTTAAGTGTTAGAAATTACTATAAATGCGAAGTTTACAATTAATATTAACAAAAAGGGGCTTAAAAACTTATTTTTATCGGTAAATATTGTTAGATTGTTTACATATTGAAAATAACAATAATAAAAATTTAGGCAACCATATATTCATACTTTATTTTCAGAATTGACGTTCCCAGGGGTATGTTCGAAGGACGTACCGATGGTACTCGTTTAAATAATGCAATTAGAAAAGGATAGCATAAAATCGGTATGTCTGTACCAAGAAATTAAATATCTACTGTTTATCAACACTTTTTCAAATATAAATAAAAATATTATTACGTTATTCAGCGTTCAAACAACCGGGCCCTAGTTCTGACGTTATGCTACTTTTACAGGGGTATGTTCGAAGATTTACATATTAGACCAGGGCTTATCTGTTTTTAGGTGGAGGAACATGGAGATTTTTGCATGAGAGCCTTCATAATAAACTGAATAACGATAATTTTGATATTGGTCATTTCAAAAAGTTGGGCAACATTGTTTTTATTAATAAAAATATAAAATTAGCGAGAAAAAAACGTTTTTTTTCAACTTTTCTCTCGTGTAACTTTGAAGGTATTCATTTTAGAGGAAAGTTGAAGAGGAAAAAAGTTTCATAATTAATTATGCCATAAGATAGGATTCTTCGAAAATCTCAAAATATATTTCCGTTATTACAAAATAACCATAAATAAAAAAAAGGTAAAAAAGCTGTTTTTTACTCAATTTTTTTTGACCATTTAAATTTCTCTGAGGACCTTCCTATTAGAGCAAAGAAAACTTTATGCGATGATAAAATAACACGCTAAAATTCGTCAGAATCGAATGTATAGTTTTTGCACAATAATTTTGCAATCCGATGTCGTTTACAAAAATTCACCATTTTTCAAGTTTGTCCGAGTCCAAAATATCACGTTAACGTATTTAAATTTATTTTCGATATAGTAGGAAACTCAAGTTTTCCAACACTTTTTCAAGAATCAAAATCGGATGATTTAAACGCCCTCAGGAATTGTTTAAAGACATTGTTGATATTTTTGCTTATAAACAAATAGATTATCTCGGCGGATTTTCATTGGATTTTTTTTTCGCAATACATGGTTTGAAAGTACTTGGAAAGACGCTTCTTTTCGTGAAAAAAATTGGAAAATTGTCAATTGGTTTCCGAGATACAAACTGTTAAAGTTGACAGCCTGTTACGGTGAACCTATAAACAATACAGACCTGATTTTTGAACCAAAGACTTTGTCCCGCCGAGTTCTTTTTTGATACAAATATTTAAATGTTTATGTTATCGGAAACTTTAATAAAAAATGAAAAGAATATCGCACACGCGCGTGAAAAATGAAAAAAAGTGGGGTGTGAGCTCTCATTTTAAAATTGAATTCGAAGATTCAAAAAACATATCTGAAAGAAATTTTCATTTTCTCGGCTACTAATGGTGCGATTTTGATCATTTTTTTAAACCGATGTACCGCGAATAATGGAGCTCAAATATCATAATGCCATGTGCCCATCATGCATTCATTTTGTTATAAATACGTTATTTATGCATCATACAGCATACTGCACCCTATAGTATTGGACTTTCCAAGCGAATCTTTATTAATATAATTAAGCATACTATAGCGATATATATTTACTTTAATTATCAAAATTGTTGGAAAGAAGCTTTAATTTTCAACCAAACTGATTCTTTCCAATACGAAATAAAAAATGCGGGCTTAAAAATCATAGCTGTAATGTACGGTGGGCAAAGAAGCATTAATATAAATTTAAATGAGCATGCTTTGCTTGTGTTTTAAGAAGGAAAGTAGAAAGGAAAACTTTAATTTGACCAACCGCCGACAGAATCTGCAGCTGCACAGCATTGCTGCAGAGTTTACTATCAGGTGCAGCAATGGCTTGGTAATAATGAATTGGACCCAAAAGACTGGGGTTGGGAAGTGCAGAAATCATGTTTGGAACCAGTTGAAACCACAGATATACTGTTGCCAGATATTCTATTGAAAAAAATAAGCTGTAAATGTATAAAAGGGTGTTCCAAATTATGGGGGTATATTAAGCATGGATTAAAATGTACTGATTACTGCTCAACTTGCAACGGAAAAACTTGCAAAAATGAACAAAACAAATAAATTGACGTAGAAGAAATTTCTGAAAATGTAATTGATTTTGAAGAAGTTGACAGAGAAACAGAAAATGACTGTTTCAATATCCGTATACGATTAGATGACGAAGATTTCAATGAAAATGATGATCCGGACATTCCACAGTATAAGAAAGCCCGATTCGAATGAAAAAAAAAATTCAATGTTAAAAAAAGTGTTTTTCTGAACTTTGTAAAGTTTGTAATATAATATTTAGTGTTAAGAGTGCTTTATTCAACATTTTGAACATATTTTATAAATAATATCTGTTTTATTTTTATCTGTATTTTACGAATAAAATAATTTAAAACCTAAATTTTTTTCAATTTGTTTAAACAATGATTGTTTACACAATTTTGATAGTTAAAGTAAATATATATCGTTATAGTATGCTTAATTATATTAATAAACAAAGATTCGCTTGGAAAGTCCAATACTATATGCTGTAAGTATGATGCATAAATAACGTCATTTGTTTAAAAAAAAAATTATGGATGATGGGCACATGGCATTAAGATATTTCAGCTCCATTATTCTCGGTACATCGGTTTAGAAGCCGAGAAGATGAAAATTTTTTTTAGATATCTATTTTGAATCTTCGAATTCAATTTTGAAACGAGAGCTCCCCACCCTCTTTTTTCATTTTTCACGCGTGTGGGCGATATTATTTTCATTTTTTATTAAAGTTTCCGATAACATAAACATTTAAACATTTGTATCAAAAAAGAACTCGGCAAGACAAAGTTTTTGGTTTAAGAATCAGGTCTGTATTGTTTATAGATTCACCGTGTCAACTTTGACAGTTTGTATCTCGGTAACCAATTGAAGGATTTGACATTTTTTTCACGAAAAGAAGCGTTTTTCCAAGTACTTGCAAACCAATTATTGCAAAAAAAAGCCAATGAAGATCTGCCAAGATAATCTATTTGTTTATAAGCAAAAATATTCCACTTCCTGAGGGCGTTCAAATCATCCGATTTTGATTCTAAAAAAAGCGTTGGAAAACTTGAGTTCCCTACTAGATGTCGAAAACAAATTTAAATACGTTAACTTAATATTTTGGACTCCGACAAACTTGGAAAATGATTAATTTTTTTTTAACGAAATCGGATTGCAAAATTATTGTGCAAAAACTATCGATTCGATCTTAACGAATTTTAGCGTGTTATTTTATCATGGCATTGCTCTAATATGAATGTCCTCAGAGAAATTTAAGTGGTCGAAAAAAAAATTGACTAAAAAAAACCTTTTTTACCTTTTTTTTCTTAATTATTGCTATTTGGGAAATATATTTTGAGATTTCAGACTAACCCTATCTTATGGCAAATTTAATTACGAAACTTTTTTTCCTCTTCAAAGGTACACGAGAGAAAAGTTGAAAAAAAAAACGTTTTTTTTTCGTTAACTTTATACTTTTATTAATAAAAACAATGGTGCCCAACTTTTTGAAATGACGCATATCAAATTTATCGTTATTCAGGTTATTTTACAGATAAGCCTTGGTCTGTATTAAAAATAACATAATAATTTAACAAATTAGAAACTCATACTTTTGTTTATTGCCCGGTTATTTTATTCTAGAATTGACATACCTATTAGCATGTTATACAAGTAAAAGAAATAAAAGAACTCGCAGTATCTATTAACATCTTTTGAAATAGAAATATCTCATTATTTGGCAATGGTACAACGGGCCCTAGTTCTGACGATATCCTAATTCTACGGGGGAATTTGTTGCTTTTGGTTAACAAATCAAAAATACCTACGAAAACTTATATTTAAAAATACTTTCTTAATTTAATATTTTCGAAAGTTTTTTTAGTAGTAGTGTATGTAAAAATCTTAAACAAAAAAGTATCATTAACACTTTCTGAAACTTTCAGAAACCATTAACAATACAGGTATAAAATACCCAGAACAAGTAACATATTTTTTTTTGGAGGGGGGGGGGAGAAGGTAGAGCCAAAATATAATTATTTTGGTAATTATTGCCAGTAAGCACAGTATTAATTATCTTAAATTTTAGTTTGACTCCTACTCGTTAAAACGCAGAAGTAGTCTTGGTGAAAATAAAATAAAAATTCTATTAATAATACTTTGGGAAATTCCCTTTATTTTGAGTAGTTTTAAAGTTTAAAATACTTATATTTTTACCACTTGGAAATTGATTTAAAAATTCTTAAAAAAAACCTTGTCCCTTCGCAAACAGCTCCTTTTTGATTTCAAATATATAATGTCCAGACCATAAGATATTTACAAAAAATAATACTATTTTATTTCTTTTAATGGGTTGCGGTCAATATTTAAATATAATTTGTTCATCTTAAAAGATATTTACTTGGAAACAACTTATTTAACTAAAACTATTTAAACTAATACTTGTTCCATTTTTCTTAAAAGTAATATTTCATAAGCTTCTGCCTGGTTGCTAGGGCGGTGGTTCCCAACATTTTTCTTCTTGCTAACCCTTTCTAAAAAACGGATTAAATTGGCGTGCCCCCCGTGTAGTTATTAGGAACAGGGTACTTTCAAATCATGTTTTCAGAAAAATTTTTCGTTGAAAATTCGCGGAGATATTTAATTTGTTTATAAGAAAAAAAAATTAATAATAAGTTTAACAAATTCCTGAGCAGATCCTAATTATCCGATTTGAATTTTTAAAAAAGTTTTTTGGTTATTACTATTTTGCAACAAGGGTAATCAATTTTGAGATTTCTAACCAAACCGATCTTATAGAAAATTTAATTACAAGACTTTTTTCTCTCTTTAACTTTTCTCTAAAGTAAACACTTTCAAAGTTATAAGGAAGAAAAGGAGAAAAAACGTTTTTTTTTCACTTTTTGTTAAATAAATAAATGTAGCGGTATTTTTTTTAGATGAAATATGTCTTAGTTATTGTTATGGGTATTATTCTGGAGGGTTTAGAGCAAAAATTAGGTTGCCGCCTCTTAACAGCCATCCAAAAACAAATCAGCCCCGGTCTAGTGTTTTTTATTCTTATTTATACCATTAATATTGTTTATTGTTAATACTGGGGGATCTACAAAAGATAATTGTATAGAATGTTAAAGCGCCTATTGGATTTATTCTTCATATAAAAAACTAGAGTTGGTTTATATTCTTGTAAAAGTAATAATGCATTAGTAAGAATCGGTAATTTTTCTTTTAATAACAATTTTTTAATTAACTATTTAAGACAACCAAGTTAGTATCAATTCAAAAATATATAAATGCTCGATCGACACATGGTATTTCGATCTAAAAAAATGGCATAAAATGGAATTGAAAATATCGATATTTAAATAATAATGTTGGACATCCTGTATAAGAAAAACTAGATATTGGACTACTGTAAGATAAAATGGTTCTTGCTTAGACTTCTTACAAATTTTTACAAAAGAATTATGAACCATGGGGTGGGAATTAAAATTTAAGTGAAGTTCTGATTTCGGACTGAAATATTTAAAAACTTAATAATTTGGCAACGTCGAATTTTAAGACCAAAAAATCTTAAAATAATTTAAAAAATAAAAGATACATTTTGGCTTATATAAAAAACTATCTTTCGTGTATCATTTTTTAGGAAAATTTCCAACATTTTAGGCATTTTAACATAATTAAAAAATATATAAATAACCTCGGGCACCCCAACAGAAACTTCCCTTTTATTTCCACCCTTCAAAAAATTACATATATTTTAAAAAGATTTAAAAAATTTCAGTTTTATACTTTTGAAAATTTTTTCTTAGTTTTATGCACTGAAGAGATTTTAAAAAAGCAAATAAATATAGGGGCTCTCATAAAAACGCCCCTTTCGCCTCCCCAAAAAAAAAGGTAATATATTTACACTTTAAAATAATTTAAAACGACAAAAAAGTCTAGCGCCCTCTAATGGCATCACTTCATTTTATTTTCCCACGAAGCAGTATAAAAATAAGACAAAAAAGGGTAATGATGTTTTTACGAAACTTTCTTTTTAATTGGAAGTATTTTTAAATATTTTCAAAAAATAAAAATATATCCGACTCCTCTCCAGGGATTCCTTTTATTTTCATGTAATAAATTTATGAAATAATATTTAGGATTCAGAAAATACCTCAACGCGATTACATTCTAAGTATCAAATTCTCTAAAACCATTTATTATGTTGTTACTTAGACTATAATTGCACTACACTATAGGATTACTTCGACATGTAGTTACATAAGTATGAAAAGGTCCAAATAGGCAAATCATTTTAAATTACAAAATTAAAAACTTACGAATAATGAATTATTAATATAAAGGTGCACTAAACACCTTAAATTAAAAAAAAATAATCGGCCTATTTGGAAATTTGGAAACGCAAAAAGTAAAAAATCTACTTACAAATCCAAGGAGCAGAGCAGCGCTTTATTTTAGGATGATAAACGGTAAATTTAAATTAAAATATTCGACGGGAATATCCGTGACCATCCCGAGATGACCTCCTCTAAGACGAACGCGGGACCGGGAGCGAGAACTTTTCCTCGCAACACATTCGATACGAAGTTTCGGTATGAAATGAACAAAGAAATTAAAATACGCAGAGAAAAATGATCCCTAAACACTCGGATTTGTATAAAAACAGTTGAAAAAAACAATGAATCACGCTCCTTGCCTTCGGTAATCAAAGGTATCGGGCTATTTTCTACCTGAAATTTTGCTAATTTTTGATTAATATGGAATTTTATATATCATATTATAATATTTTATAATGAAAAAATACAGAACTGTTATTTATTTTTAACTTTTCTTAAAGGAAATATTTTTCACAGAAATTTTGTATTGTTAAAAATAATAATGAAGTTGTAAAATTTAAATAAATTATTTCTTGTCCCAACACATTGAAATTTCTAGATTACTTTTTTATTTATGATAATATAAATTGTTATTATACAGCCTGGCTACAAAAGCAATGGAAACTTAATAAATAATTTTCTTGAAAATTTTATGTTTATTAAAAGTTTATTAAATATCTGAAATATGCAGGGTTAAGAAAAAACTAAAAATATTTAAAGAAAAGAGCATCTAAAATTTTCATTTTAATGTATTATCTCGTCGAACAATATATACAGGGTGTCTCTGAAAATATTTATCTTAATAATAGCTTGATTTGCACTAAATTTGTTTATTTGGTTTTTTTTTCAAGATGATAAATCAAGGTCTGATAACAGTTTTGATGAAGGCCCAATCTCTTATCCAGAAATCAATAAATCTGGGACATGCCCCAAGATGAAATGAAATAGAAATTCAAATTTGTGAAAAACTTCAGCACCAAGTTGACTCGCAAAAGCGAATGGGACAGAAACACCATTGAAGAACGAGAGATTCATTATATGGTATACAGATCGCTCGAAAACAACCGAGAGACCTGGAAGAGGAGTGTATGGACCCGGCATCAGACACTATGAAAGCTTGGGTAACTCACCAAGCATTTTCCAGGCGGAAATACATGCCATTAGAAAATGTATTCAATTCAACAAAGAAGAAAACTATCAGGGCCAATCATGTTGGATATTCAAGTAGACATCAGTGCGCTGAGCTCTCAAGTTACCAGCTCTAAGATGTTCTGGGAATGTCTAGAGGAATTAAATGACTTGAGTAAGAATAATAAAGTCACCCCCATGTGGGTACCGGGACACATCGGGAGAGAAGGAAATGAAATAGTAGACAGGCTCGCGAGGAAAGAGGCTGAGACACCATTTCTGGGGTCAGAGCAACGTAATGCTGAAAGAACTAAAGATAGGAGAAGAAAGCAGGAAATCCAATTATTGGACTGAGCTGCAAGGATTGAGACAAGCAAAGATACTCCTGGGGAACTACGACCAGAAGAGATTCAAAGAATTCATAAGCTTGCGTAAAAACCAGCTCAGAGTTCCGATAGGGGTCTTGACGAGGCATTGCCACCTGAAGGGTCACTTCAAGGAACTTGGACTGGTAGAAGGAGAAAAGTGCAGATTCTGTGAGGAGGAAGACGAAACCTCTATTCATATCCTCTCAGAGTGCAGCACTCTAAAAAAACCTAGGATGCGGTTCTTGGGAATATACCAAATCGAAGAAGGGGAGCTACTCACCTTGAAGCCGTCTAACATCCTAAGGTTCCTGAGGGAAATGGGACTGGAGGTCCTGCTCTAGCCGATAAGGTAACTCTTACTACTTGGCAACAGTAGGGGGGCACAATAGGTCTACCAGGTCGCACTGTACAGACCCCAGTTCTACGCACATTGATACAACAATTTTGATGTACATTGCAGAGGGCGCCACCACTTCGCCTACATCTTAAGCTTCATAACTTTTTTGTGGTTGGGTATATTAAGTTTCTAATTAAAAACTCTGTTTTTTCCTTCGTTTGACGCGAGAAATTGACAGTTGGAGTTTTCTGCTCTCCCGAAAAATTGTGAAAATTGTTCATAGTTATATCTAATAGCAAGGCTTTAGTAAGTCTGAGCGTTTATTTACTGCCCGCTGGACTAGAGGACCTGCTCTAACAGATAAAGTAACTCTTACGACTGGGCAGCAGTAAGGGGGCACAATAGATCTACCAGGTCGCAGTGTACAGACCCCCAACCCTACGCACATACATACATACTGCCCGCTTCTGCTTGGTTGGTAATTCCCTTTATCTTAGTCTGACTTAACCTCATTTATTCCTTATTCACATGGCCGAAAGCTCAGAGAGGGGGCCTTCGGGCACCCCATTTTTAGAAAATCATTCACATATTTAATTAGGGATCATGGCCCATTCCTATCATTGAAAATAAAAATATTTAGCAAAATCTAGGTAATCTGCATCCTATGGCTATAGGAAGACTTCTCAAATAAGAAAATATACAGGGTGTAATCAAAACTTCTAGGAAAGAACGTAACAGATTTGGCATTAAATTTGATATATATTTAAATGCTAATGCTAATCGAATTTTTAAATTTTCATGCATAAATACCAGCAAGCTTGGTTCCTTGTAAGGGTGTTGCCAAGGGCATTTTCACCGGAATATCTATAGATGAAGTAGTCCAAGATACCATTTCCACAATCAAGATATTGGAAGCGCGTAGAAGACAGAAAATGATTCTGAATAATGGTGAAGTTAGTTTTATTGACACCGAATTTGTTATTTTATTTTTCCACGTACATAATAGCTCAGTCGTGGCGTGGCTTAAATGCCTGAGATATGATCATACTCAAAAAGAATGTAGAAGTAAAATTAGATGTCCTAATTGTGCGTAGGAGCATTCAGAAGAGGATTGTTAGCATACCTACCTGCCTATATTGCAGTTCCCAGCACAATATCACAGATAGAAAATGTAAAGACATTCACGATAGAGATAAAAAAAAAACTATGGTCTCAGAGAATATATAGTACTATGAAACTAGGAAAAAATATCTCAAAGGCAAAGGAAGTAGTTTCAGGTAGTTACAGATATTTCCCTAACTCCTTTTTTAACATTAATCTTGATTTGGATATAACAGTATTGAAAAGGGGTTTAGAAACTGTATCGCAACAGCCCATTTACAAGAAGAATCTCTTATTCGAATACTCTGAAAAGGAAATAACTTGGTTTTCCAGGTTATGACAAGGAAGAACATAATAAATGACTCTTTCCTAACTTAGCAAGAAGCTCTTTCTGCAATTCTGATTCCTCTAACAGTGAGAAGGGAGGTGAAGAATCAGCTTACTTGAGAAATATTAGAAACACTTTAAATAGAACCTGTTGCTGGCTCATTATCACTGAATGCGGGGAATACATTCATTCACAAACTTCCGAAATTATAGAAGATACGTACAGTGAAAAATTGCTCAGAAAGTACACACAGCATGTTTAATCAATCCCTTCACGTACTTCAATGGAATGCTAAAAGCGTGGTTAGTAAGCACGCTAAATTAATTATGGTATATACCAAATAATAAACTGGACATTATTCTTTTTAATGAGACTTGTCTTAAACAATGTCATTTCCGTGTTAGAAATTTTACGACTATTCGTCAGTATAGATTAGATGGCAAAGGTGGTATAACGGTATTAATTAACTCATTTATACCTTTTAATAAGCTTAATTTTCAGTTTAATTGTAATAATCGGTTTCAAACACTAGGTATTAAAATTTCTAATTTGTCTATAATTACTTCTTATTGTCCACCGGATGCTACTCTACAACCGGAAGATCTTGATAGCTTTCAACGTTCATTTTTATTCTTAACTTACAGAATATAACCTTATTTTTCTTAACGATGGGACCCGTACGAGAATAACTCCCCTAGGTCGAAACAAGTTGGAGTGTCATCGGATTACTGCTTCCTGTATTATAAATGATATAGCTGAAAGTAGAGACATAATCCTATTTATAGGTAGAACCTAAAAGAGGTAAATTGCAATCAGTACACGGTATCTTTTCCCAAGGATTATGATCCTTAAACGTATCAAAGTTTTGTAGACAACATAAATCGAACAGCCGAACTCACCGTTACCAAAACATAACATTTCTACTTCAAGAATAAAGTTGTCTGGTGGGATGAAGAGTATGAGTGAGTCAGAATAGTCAAATCAACGGTACTTAAGGAATACAAAAACAATGTAAACGATGCTAATTTTTACGGTTAAATGCTGGACGGCAGAGTAAGGAAAATACTAAAGAGGAAAAAAAAGAGAAAACTTCATTTCCTTTACGGAGTCCCTTAATAGAGAGACACCGGTTAATACAAATTTGGAAAACTGTCGAGAATTTTGCTAGAAACACTCGTCACACAATGAGGATTGGTTACTGGATTTTCTGAACTCTCTGACTTCAGGACGTATCCTAAGAGACATCATGCAAGAGGTCTCAGAAATTAATAACCAGGAGTTTGTAGATATCGCTGACACCGACTTCAATTTTGTTTTATCTGCAAGGAAATCTACTACTCCTGGAGGAGTAATATTACTTACCCAATGAACAGAAATTTGCCTGGCACATGGAAAGGAAGTTTAGTGAGGATTTTCAATAAAATCCATAAGCAGGAAATATATATGACCAAAGAATGGAAAACGTAGATTATTATACCATTGTTTAAACCCTACAAAAACCTTCAGGTCAGGGATTGTGCTACTTATAAAAATTTTAATAATCTACATCGAACTATTTAGGTAAACAGGACACACAAAATTCATATTTTAAATACTTTTTCATTTATCAAAATTATTGAGTAATACCCAGGGTGGCCCGTAAGTTCCTAGGTGATTTATAAAGCTAATAACTCTTTTTAAAAATACTGGTATTTTGAAGTATGTTTCGTACAAAGTTAGTACGCTAAATGTAGTTCGCCTCGCATTATCAATAACAGACAATACCTTGCAAACGCCTCCTTTTTCACATATTCTGGCTCTCTCTAACGTGTAATTCCATGACTGAATATAAAATATCTTGCTATAAGAGCCTGATTTCCGCTTAAATATTATTCTTGCGCTGGTCTCGGATTCTAAGTTTATTGACGCAAACTCTCTCTTTAAAATAACCCCAAGCAAAAAATCAGCGGATGTCAAGTCAGGTGAATGTGATGGACATGGAATTTTGAATCGTCTTGAAATTATTCATTTATCAGACGGTTCCGTTAGAAACGTCATTGTTTGCCTGGTCATGTAAAACGTCGCTCTATCTTGCTGAAACCCCATCTCAGACTAGAGTAACAAAATTTAACAGCTTGACCCTGTGCCGTCCACAATTTATGATCAATGGAATTCTGTTCTCAGTTTCGAAGAAATAGGTTCAGCGTTTGCCCTGAGTTGTCACTCTACACCAAATGATACATTTTATGAGATGCAATTGTCTTTCGTGGATGACTCTTAGAGTCTGAATTCCTGAAATCCTACTGTATTCCGTATCTATTAAACCATTCAGGTGAAAATAGGTTTCGTCACTTATACTCAACTAGTTCAGGATATTGGGTTCTTTTCTATAAAGGTGTTGAAAATGAACAACGTATTAGAGTCGTTGTTGGCAATTTTGAGGATAAGGGTGTAATTTTGTGTGAAAATAAACTCTTGTCCACGATAGTTTTTTTTTCGTAAAATGAATACATTTTCTAATGACATGTATTTCTGTCTGGAAGATGCTTGGTAACTTATTCAAGCTTTCGTAGTGTCTGGTGCTGGGTCCATACACTCCTATCCAGTTTCCTCTATTGTTTTGGAGCCATCTGTAGACCCTTTGATGGATTTCTTGTTAAATTTTTCAATGGTGTTTCTGTCCCATTCACTTCTGCAAAGTTTTTCATAAAGTTGAACTTCTTTTTCATTTCATCTTGGGGCACGTCCCAGATTTGTTGATTTTTGGATGAGAAATTGGGCCGTCGATTTATGATCCCATCTCTCATCATCCTATAAACTGTTCTCTTTATCGTACTCTCCACAAGTATATGTAGATGTGAAAGGTTTAGGATTAGTTCCATGGCGACCGTTCGGCAGGTTTTCACTGCCCCAGTTTTACACGCACATGCTAGTCTTTGAACTTTCGAGAGGTGGGCTCTCGTATTAGCCAGACTGGTTTTTTTACTTCATATCACTGCCCCATATGTGATGATTGGTCTCACTATTGCAGTGCACATTCACTGCAGGATTTTTAGGTTTGTGTCCCAGCTTTTCTCGCAAAATTTCTACAGACCATCAAGGCGTGTGTAGCCTTGTTTGATTACTTCTTTTTCGTGTTTGTTCCAGATAAGTTCATTATCTAAGGTCAGGTTTAAATATTTAACCTCTGACTACCACTCAATAACGTTCTCATCCATTTTTATGGTTTTCAGATTGAGGTTTCTTTTCCTTGTGAAGGCTACTAAGGTGGTTTTGGTGGGGTTGATATTTAGTTCTATCATCTAGCACGATTCCTCAGTGTGTTCAAGCCCATTCTGGACTATGTCACAGGGGGTATTCTCATATTTATGTCATCGGCATAGTTCTGACAAGATATGCCGAGATCACAGATAAGTTGCTCTACAATTGAGCTCTATATAATGGGAGAAGCTACTCCCTCCTGAGGGCATCCTCTGGGGGTACAGAGAACGATAGTGTCCTGTCCTATCTCTGTATCTGCTATTTTAGTGGAGAGAAGTCGAGCTATCTATTTGGCCGTCGTTTCGTCCACCTCATGTCATCAAGTGCTCTTTTGACTGCTTCGTGTATATTTTCAAAAGCCCCCTCTATATCAAGAAAGGCCCATATAATGGTTTCTATACTGTTCAGTGCATCTTGAATCTCATCTGTTATTTGTGTCAGTACGGTTTCCGTAGATCTACCCGCTTGATACGCATTTTGATGAGGGTGCAGTGGCGCGTATTCAAGAATTTCTGTTCTAATATAATAATATACTGCTTTCTCCATCGTTTTTAAAATAAACGATATGAGACTGATGGGTCGCAGGGATTTAGGGTGTGTAGTGTCCTTTTTTCCCGCTTTCGGAACGAAGGTGACTCTAGCTCTTCTCCACATTTCTGGTATGTATCCCAGTTCTAGGCTACTTTGACGGATGTGTACTATGTGTGGTAAAATCTCTTCCTGCCCTCGTTGCAGCAGGGCCAGGATTATTCCATCAATCCCTGGGGTTTTAATTGGTGGAAGGTGCCTTTGCCCATTTTAGACGACCGCTACTGCATATGTGTCTGCCCATTGCTATAGCTTCTCTGGTAGGCCTTTCGTGATTTCTATTGCATCATTCGCGGTGCGAGGCTTGCTCCCCGGAAAGTGAACTGGATGGGCTTTTATCTTCTGCTTTCTATTCTCCTATGACACTGATGTGTTGTATTATCTTTTTTTGCTGAAAAAATCAATTCTGCTCGGAGTAACGTAGAGTGCGCTGAAATAAATGGATATGTTTCTTAAGGGTAATAATAAAGACTTAATATTATTATTGAAAATAATTTATTTTGTAGAAAAGATCATCTACGTACACATTTACAACATTTAAAAGAGAATTAAATAACACTTAAGACTACAACTTAAAATACAGAAAAATCATCAGCCTTTAAAAAATAATAAATAATTACACAACAAAACATTAGTTGTATTTTTAACAATTTAATACTGGAGCAAAAGGTGTCATAAATAAGTCAGTGCTAACTTAATAACATAAATTATATACACAAATCACTTAAACACATCATTTTCTAAACAAGGAACCTAACAGTACAGTACTAACACGGATTTAATGCAATAATATAGTGTTTAGAGAAATGTATCAAAAATAAATGCACCTTATATATTGTAACATCTTACAACACTGGATTCTGAGCTTTAATTACATAGAAATTTTAAATAAAAGAAAATTATGGCGTAAAGTTACATCGTTATAATAAAGTATTAGTCAATTTCGAAAATAATAAAAAGAAATGTACTACTTTCAATCAAAAATAATGGATTTTTGTTATATAAAATTATACTCTACGAATTTTCATTCTCAAGGCACGAGAAATTTAATTTAAAAGAAAGGTAGTTGCTTAGCAACTTTTACACAAAAGATTATTAAGCGTTAATTTTGTTGTACCTTTATTTGGTAACAATTTATTAGCAAAGAAATATTTTAATCCAGCTGGCGAGTGTATAAATAAGTTCGTTATATTTTGTCAAAAATGTGTTTTTCTGATTTTTCTAAGCCAAAAATGTTGTGAATTCAGTACTAAACCTACTACTTCTATTTTAAGAAAACTACATGAACATGAAAGTGATATACGTCGCAATCGTTATCATACCCTGGTACTTGTAAAAACACAAATTACGCAAATTATAATGTCTGGCCACTTTAAGTCTGATGTCTGCCGTAACTATCATTCCCAATTTATAATTTGAATTGTGCAAAATAATGTTAAAAAATTTCGAAACGAGTGTAGTCATATGTAGATTACGAACCTCTTTTAATTTAAATTCTAAATTCTGAAAGCCAATCAGGACCTCCGGGCGCAGCTTTATCCTGAAAAAAAAAGATGTTTGCATTTTCTGTAGCGTTATTCTATAATTGAATATTTTATGAAATACTTTTTTACGTTTGCTTATAATAACAAAAATCCATTGTCCGAGACTGTTTATTTTCCTAACCGTGATGTGATAATCTAGATGGAAATTCGAAATATAACATATTTCGGTTTTTGTTGTATGGAACCAACAGAAACTTTCAAGAAATTAACTCTGGGTCTATTCACTTTTCTCTAAATTTATAAAAAGAGTTGCGTATTTTATAATATGTATGTTACATATTTTTTAAATAAAATGTGTCATCGTTTAATAAATCCAAAATCAATGCAAAAGTATTTAAGTTTTTCAAGTTCAAGTTTTAGCACTGTAAAAATTTCGAAGCAGTGACGAATTACACAGCTCCATAAAAAAATATTTCAGACCCGCGAACCAGACTCATGTATTTTTGGTCGCTGAATCCAAATACGAGGTCGAAAAAATCGTACACTCCCAAAACCAGTAGCTAGAGCTAAAACACGTTTAGAATGAGGTGAAAATGAGATTAAGCTACGACAATAGCTGTTCCATCTTAATAAATCAAGTTATACAAAATTTTGAAGTGCACTATATGTTAAATTAAGGTTAAACAGCAGGGTCCATATACTGGATTTGTGATATACCCCAAGAAGGGGTGATAACTACCCCTCATATATAGAAAAATTCGAACGAAAATAGCTAATGGCTGCTGAATAACTCACTCACGAAACACGAAAGTTTTGTTAGTCATAAGAAACTGCACTGGGTCCGACCGTAATACTTATAAACTACCCGTATACAGTTGAGATAAACTACCTAATGTCCTGTACTATACCCTCAGACAGGAGAAAAACTACCTTCATTTAAGATTTATTAGGAAAATAGCTGCAGTGACTTTTGAAAAAGCTCGAAACTACAAAGGTTTGTAAAGGTGAAGAGAATCTATAGTAGTTTTGGTTTAATTTCTTAAAACCATCCTTACAGTGCTGCCAAAAACTACCCTTTATCTTCGATTACACAGAAAAAATAACAAAAAATATTGATCTAACAGAAGTTTTATTTTTCCAGCGCAATAATTGGTTAAATTTGCTTAGCACTCAGAATTAGGCTTAGGATCTAACGTCAAGCAGTTTTTTTTAAATTGTACTTCCCCGGGGGTAAAAACTTCTTCATATGTTAAATCTACACAATATTAAAATAATTCCGTTTCTTACTTTTCTAAGAAATCATTTAGAGGGGAAATTAGCCACCAAAAACGGCCTTTTAGCCCGAAAAAAATGACTTCAAACGGTAATAAACCGAATTATTTTAATATTATGTAAGTTTTTACACACGAAGGAATTTTTACCCGTAGGGGAGTAGAATTTAATAGAAACTGTTTGACGTGATATACTACCCCTAACTCACGCAAATTTAACCAATGATTGCGTCCGAAAAAATAGAAATACTTTTACATCAATATTTTTTTCTGTGTCATCAAAGATACAGGGTGGTTTTTGGCAAAATGACTGCAGACTCTCTTCACTTTTACAAACCTCTGGAGTTTCGAGCTTTTTCAAAAATCATTGCAGCTTTTATCCTATTAAATCTTAAATGGGGATAGTTTGGTACGTGAGATTCTAATTCTATTTGAAAGTACTACCTAATTTCAGCCACTCATGACATCCATGAAAATTAGAATCTTGCTAGATTTAAGGTTTTTTTGCTTGTTTCTTCGTGTCCTTTAAGCTTAGGGGTAGTTTATCTAAACTGTATAGGGGTAGTTTATAACTACTACATCGATTTCAGTGCAGTTTCTTATCACTAACAAAACTCAGACGTTTTGAGCTTTTTCAGCAGTCATTGTTATTTTGGTTCAAATTTTTTTATATATGAGGGGTAGTTGTCACCCCTTCTTCGAGGAGTATTGCAAATCCAGTATATGGAATTTAATATATAATACACTTTAAAGTTTTGTATAGTTTGATTTATTAAAATGGAACAACAATTCTCGTAGTTTAATCTCATTTTCACCACATTCCAAGGGTGTTTTTGACTTTAGCTAATGATTTTGGGGATAACTCAACATATATGAATACATGGGTCTGATCTAAAAAAATTTTGTTTGTGGGGCTGTGTTATTGGATAAAAACGTTAAAATTTCTAAACACATGTCACATAATTAAATCAAAACTGTACATTACTCATATTTTATTAGGCACCCTTAGGTGGTCATTACTTAAACGTTTTCTTTGTCATATTAATTCTAAAGTGACCTTTAGTCATATTCGTCAATTATATGATGAACAGATTAGTAAGATTCTGCGACATGGTTATAGAAATAGATATAAAAGAATTGTGAAATATAATGAAATTTTAAAGTTTTTATAGCCCAGATTGATTGATTGATTCGAGAAGCAAAAATCTTCGTCAAACAAGGGTTGTAAGGAATTTATATTTTGAAATTTTAGTTTGATATTCTTTAACAACTACAATGGCTCTGATAGGCCTGGTTAGTGATAATTAATTTATATTGATAAAAATTCCTTTTTTTTTTTGTCCATATAACTTTTATCTAATATTTCTATGTTTAACAGTATAAGAATTATTTAACTAAAAGAAATATAAGTATAACCATTTATAGAATCTTATAAGCATCGTTCGTTAGGCAGTAAGGTCTGCTTTACAAACACAATTGTTACACATTTTTGGTCAATTATTTTGCATTTTTAATATTTGTATTTACAAAATTTAGTCAATCATACAAGATTATATTTTTATCTATTAGAGGTAGAAATATGCTTTAGAATACAAAGGCTTTTAGATATGGGATAGGATATTATACAACTCTGTAAGACTTCCACGGTCTAGAGAAAGAAACCTTTGGGAAACCTAGATACAGCGATTTGAAAATATTAAAAATTTAAATGTTTACATAATACAGATTAACAGTTTCTATCCTAAAGCTTTGTTCAGTTTTATGGATTTTCGGTTTAAGGATTTATAGCCAGATTCATTAAGAAGGTATAAGATTTAGACCCGATCTAGTTACTTTGGAAATTAGATAATCTATCAGTTTTGTTTTTCTTATGATATTGTTTTAATTCTATTTTTAAGGTTCAAAACTTGAGTGACGTATTGGCACCCTTTTCAATTTAAATTCTCTACTGTCAATCTAGACCGGTTTTAAAGTTAAACCATGTTAGTGAATTAAGGAGTTTGGGTTTAAGATTTAATTCTTCAGTTTAGGAGTTTAAAGTTTATGATTCTTAGTTCAGGTTAATTGCAAATTTTAGGTACTTTTAAACATTTTAAATTGGAGGCAAAATATTGTATAATGAATCGAAGTGAGTGAAATTGGGTTTTGAAAAAGAACCTCAATACCGTGAAATGATATTATTGAGAAAGTTGCAAAATAAAAACTATTCATAAAGTAAATACATAAATAAGGCTAAACGTTATTTATCTCCAAAACTAGACATGATTGAATCCTGATTTAGCATAAAAATATGCAGAAAACAACTATTCTTTCTCATACCTTACAGGGTTGTGTTATCAATTAATACTAATCGACTCCTATTTACTTCGATGAAATATTACTTTTAATTTTAGGTATTACTTTCTACCGGTTTAATAGTTAAAATTAAATTCTTATAAAATGTATGTTCAAATGTACAGTATCTCGCCTTTGCCATAATAACTTAAATTGGTAATTTCAATATTTATCTCTTATTTTTCAACCATTTGATGACTTACTAACAGGTAACGTTCTAAAAACGACAAAAATAGCTTTTTTTAAAAAAATAAAAATTGAAATCGAGTTTTATGAGGGAGTGTTCTTGTTGTATAAGTATAGCTGCCTTAGCCTTTAATGTAATTCCATTACACTCAACATAAACCTACCTGTAAAAAAACACATAAATTATTTGTTTAAAATGCCCTATTTTATGAGATACTGTTTATATATTTTAAAATTACTATAAAAACTTAGCTACACATGAATCAGTTTAATATTGAAAAGCGATTTTTCGTTTTAAAATGTTAAAGAAACGGACCTGTGACATAAAGCTTACCATTTTGTTGGTAATGCCCAAACATACATACATACATAAGAAAAAAACTGCTTTTCATTTTTAAAGCGATTCTACTATACGTATATAATGGCAAGATCACACATAAAGGCTTTTAAAAGGAAGAACAAGTTTTATATCATCAGATTACATATACCAGAGGTTAGGTTCTTGTATTCATTTAAAAAAAATTGATATATCATTAAGGTATTACTTTTGGCTTGTAATACGACTATATGCAAGATCAAAATGGAAGGCAGTGGACATAAGAATAGGTACATACATTTTATTAAGCAAATTTAACAAGTTTTTCTTGATTCCTTAAAGTTATGTGAATGTAGAGTGAAAAATAACTAATAAGCAGTTTAAGAGAACATTTTACTGAAAATTATATTAATTTATTTGGTAATTTTGATGAGTAGAAGAAAAATATATTTTTTTAATTTTCATTTTCATCCTTCTATTTTCTGTTTTAATAACAAATTTTTATTTTTAGGCTCAACTAGCCCTAAAAATCTGCATATTCATATTTAACTTGTTCTGTTTCTACATCACTATCAAATTTTTGTTTGTAAATGCTTTAAGACATGAAAGCAACAGTTATACACAATGAATTTAGGGTTCGTACATCCTTTTTTAAGTTTACACATCAGTTTCATCGTAACTATCGGTATCACTAACAGCATTATAAATCTAACAATTGGTTTCCAAAGGTATGGATTTTGTGGTGTTAGTGATACTGCTGTTATTCGTCAACGTTTCTCCGCCAACAGATGGGAGACCTTGGGAGCTGGAAGAATGGTGATCATGATTCATCGTTCCTATTCCACCATTTTCCCTGTTTCTAAGAAGACACCATGATCGTTTTACAGCTGAGAGTACCTATGAATAGAAAAAAACTTTTTAGGTGTCATATATCAGGATGTTTTGGAATTAAGATAAAGTATCGCACGTATTTACTTATACTGTGTTTTAAAATTACTCGAGTGGGTGCAAAATTATGCAATATTGTAACATGTTTTTATCAGGAAGGAACTGGAATATAAAATGAAATGGAAAAAATTCAATTAAAAGTATAAAATGCTAAAATCAACTTTTTTTTATTAATATATTAAAAACCTATTTTTAAATAGATAATTTGCACCATGCAATAGAAAATTTAGTTTCCTAATATATACTCGTCTTAACAAGAAGAAAAGGAATACATGGGACTCATACTAGATCATATTATGTTACACCTGGGATAAATATTATTTTCAACATACCTGTGGTTGGCACCCAACAACAATAAAGATGAAGACTCCTTGAAGACAGTTGATAATATCAGTAACATACCATAAGTAATCAGGGCCACCAACTACCCAAGACATCACGTCGGTTATCCAGGTGACTCCCATAACTACTACCAGTTTTAGGCATACTCTGCCTAACGCAGCTCTGTAAAGAAATTAATTATTATTTCTTTTTTATATTAAATTATTCTTTTCAATAGAACTATTTCATTTACTTCGTAGTGGTCAAAGATCAGATTAAAGAAACAACTAAAGGTCGCCACAACTTTTTTTGTTCATACCTTGAACCTGAACTTCCAATAAGTTTATACAACTTTAGTCATATTTCATTTTCTACATCTGCTTATCTTGTTATATTGTAACAAATATTTATAAAAGTTGTATAATGGGTTAAAAACTTATGAATATGTTTCTTTTTCGTGTTAAAAGATTTCTTACGTATTTGCATTTGTATGTAGTAGTGGCTCGTAGAGCATTACTAGCAGTACCATCAATATTTTTTTTGTTATTATTTTTACTTTAAAGCTTTCCTAATATTTTTCTTTCTCCATATTAATAACTTGAACGTTTGGTACAAAACGCAAGGATTTTCTATATTCAACATAGGATTGTGCCATTTATCGGTACGGTACAGTGGAAAGACGGAGATCTAACGGGATTTCATGCTGCTAAAGTGCGTATAAATGTGGCGAGTCGGGCGCGTGACGCGCCCTTGATAAGCCTGTCTCGAACTTGTAAAACATATGTAAAAACATTTGGTTAGTATAAAATAAATAAAAATACATTACTATTTGTAGACAGAGATATTTATCAGTATTTGTAATTTTTGATAATTTGAACTAGGTGGCATTTTTGCACCAAATGTGTTTTGTATCACGGATACTCAAATTTATTTTCTAGTGAGTACCGTATTAGATTTTTACAAAGAATTTTTGTAAAGAATACGACTAGATTTAAAGTTATTTCTGTTTTTAACTAGGATTTATTGGTGATGAAAAACAAATGGCAGCCTTGTTTCGGTTGAAGTGGAGCACGCCATGCAAATTTCTCATGAACGTTTTAGTTAATACATAGTGAGCGAAGAAGCTAGACCTGCCCTGCCATGTCTTACGATGAAGAATAAATGGCTGCTTTGTTATTTTTATGCAGTGGGTTTTTACTATTAAAAAGTTTATGAAATAAAAAACGAAAACTTCGGCGATAACAGCGCACTACCTTGAATAAAAAAAGGTCAAGATTGGAAATTCTAGCAAATTTATAGTTCCAATATATTAGCGGACTATCTAGAAATTTCATCCTAATCTCTCCGTTAGATTTTGAATATTTGTTAAACAAAATAGAAGAGTCATTTCCAAAAGAGAAATATATTTTCAGCATCCCATTTTCATTTAACACTAGAAATTTTTTTTCGTTGCAAAATTTCCGACACAATTTCATTTCACACATCCACTTCTTTTCTTTTTTAAAATTTTTGTCCATAACTCACAAATTTTGGAATTATTTGCAGGTCTCCTCTAAATTCAACATATTTTCTTCGAACTACTCCATATTCACTTATGAGCAATTTTTGATCATTGCCAAGTACTAAATAAATTTCATTTTATTAACGAAAACATAAAAAAATCTCGTGTCATCAGTCTCACTGCAAAGTAACTTTTTTTTCGAAAGCGCGTGTCATAAACACTTCTCTCTCTTGATCGAGCTACTTGCAAACAATGGAATTTTAAAAAAATTGACTTACTGTGACCCAAATGCATTTATTACCTCCTTTGAGACCTGCCGCTGAAGGCCCTCGATATCAATAGAAGTCGGCAAAATTCAAAGGAGTCTCGCTATAAGTTCGCAACATACTCGTCATGGGCGCGTCACACCCGTTGGTGTCGCCATATTTATACGCACCTTAAGTCAACACTTTCGAGTTAAAATACATTGTCCTTGTTGCAGATTAAGATAGGTATTTATTCTTGAACACGCGAATGATTTATGTATGTATGTAATTTATCTTTTTATTTTGTGATCACCTATGTTAAACTATGATCTGGAAGATCATCGACTGGATGAGGAAATGAAAGTACTAAGAGGAGATCTATGTCCAGTAGTGGGCAAGAGAAGCCGGATAATGATGATGAATAATGTTGTTTCACCAATTAGAGATATAACCTAATCGAAACGTCGTACATAAAAAACAAAAATAAATATAATGCAAATCCGAAAATCACATTTTAGACAATCTTTTTTGTCATTGTCTACAACCATCAATACAAACACAGATTTTATTTTAATTTAAATCCTTTGTTCTCTCTGCATTTTGGTCTTACATTCGACGTGTTTCAGCCATTACTTTTAAATTGAAGTCAAATATTGCAGAATACCTCAACTGCATTTTAACATTGCGACCGCAATTCTATAGATAAAAACAGTATAAAACATTAAACCTACAACCAATCTAGAGATATAAAGTGAAATCTACTTCGAAATAAAAGGCAATAGTAATTGCTTTAAATGCCCGTCCTGACATTCTTTCCTTGAAAATGTTTAAGTGCCTAAGTGGTCATTTGTTGGCGTTGTCGTGCATAAAAAAATTAATTCAATAGAATTTATGGTTTCGATGGTTTCCGAGATAAAATTGCTTTCTAGCATTCCAAGGGGTCTTCTTATTTGTTGGAATGGATTGAAGTTGCGTGAAGGCGGTGTACTCAATTAAAATTAGATATAGGCTCGGAAAAAATCACTTAAATTAGCAATTTTTAGAAACTGTTTTTGACAATATAAAAGTCTTAATTTTCATATTTTCATAAGCTGTGCTGTGCATTAAGTTCTTATCTCTAGTTATAAAGAAAATGGCTAGCAACGTTGAAAGTTATTTGGGAAAACAGTCAGGGCAATATTAGTGTCGTTTGATATTGATAATAACAATAAAAATTAAACTAAGCAAGAATATTATTTTCTGGAAGATAATGATGGTTTTTATCGCGATGATTGTTTACACGGGTAGTGTGAATACGTGGGACAAAATATAAAATCATAATAAAACCTGTGAAACAAAAATTTCCTTACCTATAGTCATGATAAGAATAATTTAACTATATTTTATGTTTATCTTACCAAGCATAGATAAGCTAATTACAGTATTCATATAAACCTTAGATTTCCCAAATATATATTACTCCATATACGAACAAGATTATCGGTTGTTTTCTCAACAAAATCTTCTCACCCCTAAACAACATACATACAAAAACAAATAGTTTATGTATTTCATAATACCTATATATTTCCATAAAATTTCTAGCAGCCGGACTGTTCTCTATTTCTACTTTTTTTTCAATTTTTATATCAGGTAGTAATTGTCCTGTTTCTTTTATTCTGTTTTCCTCCAAATAGAGCACACTAAAAGAGTTCTTTTAAAAACTAGCTTTGTTTGTAGTCATAGCAGCAAAAAAAAACTTTTAGTAACAAAGCAAAAATACACGCTGATGTAGGAAAGTCAATATTATGAAAATACATTCCCAAAAAAACTAGTTTTTAGAGCCTCCAAGTGCAAACAAAACAAACACGAACGCCGAAATAAAACATTAATGTCACCTGAACAACAAGTGTGTTCTGTATTCGATTTATCTAACAGCATTCCAGTCGTTTAGCGCCTGATATAAAATTTCCTTAAACTTTAACTAGCTGTACATAGTACCATCTTTCTTGCTCGCATATATGCCCCGTTAGATCTTCGCCTTTCCATTGTGTCCTATCGTTAAATGGCACTATCCTATGTTGCCGATTATATAAAATCCGTGTGCTGTTTTGTTGCTAGATGTCCAAATGATTAATATGGAAAAAGAAAAAGTATTCAGAAAATTCTGAAGTAAATATAATTAAAAAACTGTTTTAGAAAAAATTAGGTAGTGTCATGGCACTGTGTCACTACCCTATGAGCCACCACTGAATAGCTTTGCTAAGCTTAGTTTATAATGTTTTCCCCATACACGCGATCTAGATGTATATTTACATTCTAAATTATGTAAATGAGCGAATCTACTCTAGTACGTATATTTTTAATCAATATAAAATAATTGATATACAAGAATGAAATACACACTTAACATGAAGTAACAACTTCCTGTAGATTTTCAAGTTCTTAGTACGTAGATTGTCAATATTTGCTCGCATTGTAATTTATAAATATAGAAATTTTTCTAATATAAATTAAATTTTTTAATTTGTTGAATATACCTTATTTATTTTTAGTGTTTTGCTCTTTTTAAGATAACTCGTCCTTTTTCTGATCGAGCATAGCTCTCAGTGTTTACGCTGACTGTTCTATTTTCTAGGCAGCTCGTGGTTTTTAAAGTAGGTTGTTTTTATAACGTACCATCTTCTGACATTAAAGATCGTGCACGTGTCGTAATTCTTGAAATTGAAATCAAACTTACTATCGATAAAGAGGTGGGGTTAGCGGCGCGTACAAGTTACTTAACGTATGCGTCCTGGCTTAAAAATAATTATAATTCCTTATTTATTCTTGAGAAATAAAAGTCAATGGAGAAAAAAAAGTACACCCTTACTCCGTTAATACAATATGGCGCCCGATTCAGCAATCATGTCCCAAAATTAAATAAAATTACAGATTCGGGTCAGAATTGTTCAGATGATGAAAGTTCTTGGTTCTAAGAACTAAACCCTAAATAAATGTTGTAGATATGGATCTAAAAAAGAGACCAAATTTATTATTTAAGCTGTGAACGCTTTTCTATAGAAAATTGGATAAAATAAGCTCTTATGTCATACTTTCATCATGTCCTTTCTAGCAAAAGAGTTAATGGAGCACAACGACATCGCCTCGTATAAATATCAAGGCTACGAGATTTGCATTAGTGGAGAAAATCAAATATGCAAATTCTATTGAAGAATATAATAGGCTACTTTCGGAAACCTACGGGATACACTAAAATCAGAACTTCCCATGTGTCGGAATATTTTCCACTAGTGCGTCCCGCCCTGTTCGCACATACGGCGCATAAACTTTAAGCCTGACTAAAAGAATTGTCAATAAAATACAAACCGCACAGTATGCACGGGAACGATGAATGTTGAGCCTATTCCTTAGAGATATAATTCCAAATACAGAAATCCCTAGAAGAACAGGAGACAAGATTTAGTGGCAAGACGAACCACTTTAATAGGCGGACTAAACGAATTACGAAGTGGAGACTTAGACACGATGCCTTTAGAAATAGGAGGCGTCCCCCAACAAGATGAACAAATGATTCGCGACGCGTACACACAAACTGGATATAAAGTGTACACAATAGAGAACTACAGAAGCATTCAAGGGAGGCTTACTTCCAGCAGTGGACAAACTTATAAACTAAAATGATGATGATTGTTGGAGTCCCCCTTTAAATCTATAAATTTTCCACAATGTTTAATAAAAACTCCACTTTGAAAGTATTCTGAATCTTTAGGGTCAAAACGGCTATAAACACCTTCTTAAATATCGTCATGACTCTTGAATTTTTGTTCTTCTTAAGTCCGACTTGAAATAAATAAAAAATAAACTAAAGGAGCGGTTACTGATCGATTTCAAAGAAGCCATATCCAATACCAGTGTACTGGTAACCGTGACTGTGTAAATCAGAGAGAGAGATATATGTTTTTTTGACGCATCGACAATTAAAGTCTTTTAGCGTCTATTCAGGTTAGTTTTCTTTAATGTCTGTTTGTTTGTATATGTTTACACACTTATATTCAACATATGGGTTCACACTTAAACTTTTTTTTTATATTTTACTTAGCAGTTCGATTTCATTTAGAAATGGATGGATATTATTGAGTTCTGTAATGAGAGCAAGTTTGTTGGGTTACCTGATATATTATATTTTTTACGTTTGGATTGGTAATTATGACAATCAAAGAGAATATGTTTAATAGTTGGTGGGAGGGTACAGGAAGGACGTTGGTGTTCGTTCTGGCCTTTAAGTATTCATTTGTGAAGCGCCCATTCAAGTTGAGATAGATTATAGAAAAGTTTATTGATATCCTTAATGTGAAGATTTGATCTATAAGGAGCGGATTTAGGGGATGTTTAGCAAGAAAGTCAGCCTTCTTATTTCTAGGTATTCCCCCATGGCTGGGGTCCACAGAAGGATGATAAGTATGTTTGTCTATGAGTCCCCTTTCATGGAGATATTTAATTTCTCTAGACAAGGGATGTTTTGGATGGTGCGGAGATAACATAATGTATTTGAAGACTCTATAAATGGCGTATAATTCAGCAGTTAGTATGCTGGCTGTTTTATGCATTCGAAAAGTTTCTTCTATATTGGAGGAGTAATATGTTGCAATGGTCTGAGTGGCAGATTTAGATCCATCAGTATAGATGACGTTGAATTTATTATATGTTGTTTGAAGCAAGAGGTTGAAATTTTTCCTGATTAAGAGAGGAGGCGTATTTAGTTTGTCATACTTTGTGAGCGTTAGATCGGGACATATTCCATGGAGGAAAAGTATAGCCGTTATTTAGTGGTTTGAAGCATGGGAGCAAGGTAATTTGCAGGCGTTCCTTGAGTTTGTTATCATCAGAGTATTGTAGTGAAGTGGCCGGACACACATAGGATCCGAAAAGCATTTGTTTTCTAAATGCCAATTTATTCAGCTATTTTTTTTTGTGTTTTCAGGAATAGTGGCAATTACGGGACCAACTTCACGTGGGTCTATTCGAAAGATTATCATCTCAACGAAGCAGCTTGGACCAATTTGTTATAGTTGCATATAAAGAACAAGAGTTCCGGCAAAGAGCATACATCTATCTACCTTTATTTCAAGAGATTCTTTTCGAAGCGCATGCAATTCATGTACATTAAAACTTGTTTGTACCTCGCACCTAGCAAAGTTTCGAAATTGCGAACTTTTTATCTTATGAGACCAAGAATACATGGATCGCATTGTGTATAAAAAGCGATGTGATTATTGTTTATTAGTAAGCCATCGAAGCTTATGCATAACATACGTCTAACATGATATAAAGAGCGATTGGGCTGATTTTATTTAATGACGTAACTGAAGACCCTAGATAGATTTCGTTTAAGGATACTAGGTAATTATATCCTTTGAACAAGACTTTAGTAGAAGATGACAGTCTGAATATGATGACAGTAACCAATCAAAAGTGGATATAATGGATAAATTGCCACTTCATTACGGCCCTGTTTTCTTTTAAATGTGAAAATAATATTGTCTGTATGTAATACTCGTAAATTCTCCATATTTATTAAGTAAATATATTATACCATACAAAGCTTACAATGACCAATAAGATTTTTGTGTTGAAAATGCAATTAATATTTATTGACAAGTATTTGTAAAAACTGGTTTAATGCAATTTAATGCCGTACAAACGTCAATGCAATCGTTGCAATCTACGTTTTTATGTTTATCGCAAAAACCGTTAGAGCTTATATTACATCAGCTTAAACGAATAATTAATTAAGTTTATTTTTAATTAATTTTAAATAATTAATGCTTAATTGGGTACGAGGAGAACGTGCAAGTTTGCATTTTAAACGTTTGATGATAAAAGTATAGATATTTTCTTTGCATTGCTGATACAATCAGTTATAACGTGCGTCTATGATGAGGACTTTAAGGATTTGGGCTTTACTAGCAAGACAGTCAAGTAACGTTAAAGAAGTACACCGGTTTTGCTTAATGTGTTGTTAAGTTATATGATAGTGGTGACCATTGTGGAAAATAGATTTTGATCTTTCGCTAGCCCAAAAAGTACTCTAGAACTTCAGTTTCCGATCCACTCACATGTTTGGATAGTAGGATTTTAGTTATTTGCCCCATCGATTCTTAATTTTGGATTTCACCATAGCCTGTAGAAGCGAGGATGTTTCTCCACATACTCATCTATGTAAGATGCTTTCAATTTCTTAATGGTGATAAAAAAGTCCTAATACACTTGCAGAATTCAGAAGTGACACACGGCTTTTCTTTTTATTAGAAATATTTTAAAGAAAGAAAGTTATAATTGGAGAAAAAATTATGAACACGAAATAATCATAATATCCCAATATGACCTTAGCCTACGATTATCTTTTATTTAAAAGGTTTTTAATTGAATGTACGAATTTGTTCTAAAAAGTTATATATCATGCGACAAAAATAAATAAATAATATTTTTCTATAAGTGTCAAAAATATTTTTTTCATAATTAATACTAATCACGAAGATATACATTAATCTATAAGTATTACAGTTGAAAAATACGTCGAAGGCTTTAATTTTTTACCATTAGAAATATTAATAAAAATAATAATTCGACTCTGTACCACATGAGTGGCTCAAAACTATATTTCAAGGCGATTCACTTAGCCCATTGTGGTTCTACCTTGCAATGAACCCACTATCACGCTGTTTAAACTCCACCAGACACAGCTTTAGTGTTAGAAATAACAACGAAGAGGTAGTCAGAGTGAATCATCTTCTATACATGGATGATCTTAAACTGATGGCTGCTACCAGAAACCAGCTGGAACAAATGTTTAAAATTGAAGAGGAGTTCTCCGGGGAAATCGGAATGCAATTTGGACTTGACAAGTGCTGTATTTTGAACATCGTTAAAGGGAAGATACAACCGGGGTCTTTTGAAATGCAGAACGGTGAAACTATAGCTGCAATGGAAGCAGACCAAACATACAAATATCTAGGTATGATACAAGCTAAAAGAAATGACCATGGCACTATGAAGACCAAATTGACCACCGAATTTCTCAGAAGGGTAAGGCGGGTATTACGAACTAACTTAAATAGAAGAAATTTGTTTAGGGCACTCAACACGTATGCTTGCTCTGCGCTAAGCTACTCTTTTGGAATTGTAAAATGGAGCAGGACGGACATACAAAACCTGCAAAGAAAAATAAGGACACTACTAACAAAAGCACAAAAACATCACCCTCGGAGTGCCATTGAACGTGCAATGCTTCCAAGACACCAAGGAGGAAGAGGATTGGTGGATATTGGTAAGCAGCTCGATCAACAAATAATAAACTTACGTTCATATTTCCACAGGTTAGCGGACTCTTCCACACTACATCGAGCAATATGCGAGGCAGACGATTCAACGCCGCTACAGTTGAGGGAACAAAATATTAATTCTCACCACCAAACAGACCAAGAGAAATTATAGACTTGGCTGCAGAAACCACTTCATGGACGGCATCCAAATGAGGTTAATCAGGACAATGTCGACAACTCAGCTTCGAACTACTGGTTGATTTCAGGACAGATGTTTCCGGAAACGGAGGGCTTCTTGTTAGCTATCCAAGATCAGGTTATTCCGACGAAGAACTATCGGAAGTTCATCATTAGAGACCCCTCAATAGTAAATGACCAATGCAGATATGGCTGTCGAACATCAAAGACAATCCAGCGATTGCCGCAACCGGGTATAAGGAAAGACACGACTCAGCCGCCAAGATACTACACCAAGAGTTAGCAGAAAAGTTAAACCTATTACAGGTAGGAAAAGTGTCTTATTACAAATACAATCCAGAGCCTATTCTTGAGAACAACCAGTTCAAGTTATATTGGGACCGAGCGGTTCTGACGGATCAGACAGTTGGTCATAACAGACCAGATATTATACTAATAGATAAAATTTCTAGGCGAACTACACTAATCGACATCGCTATACCTAACAACAACAACCTAAGGCCAAAATACAACGAGAAGATCGCCAAATACAGAGATCTGGAGGTGCAAATCCGAAGAAAATGGGCAATGAACAGCGTCCAAACGATTCCCATAATACTCTCAACAACTGGAGTGATACCAAAGAACCTCCTGCAGAACATCAATGGACTGGGTCTTAGTGAGCATCTGTATAAACCGATGCAGAAAGCCACTCTCCTAGCAACCGCACGAACTGTCCGAAAGTTCATGGGAAATACAGCAGACCACGTCACCTAGGATCCGATAACATGGAAAGGGTTCCCACAGAGCTTCATACTTTTGGTATGTTTGTGTACCTGGTATGAGTCAATATTCCTTGGAGGGAGTGCGAAGCCGTTTGGCTTGTAAATCATAATAATAATAATATAATAATATGATAATAATTACAAATGCCAAATTTTAAATACAACTACGGGAAACATACAACCGGGAGCCTTTGCGAATCAAAACAGTCAAACCATTGCGGCAATGAAGGCAGAACAGACATGTAAATACTTGGGCGTAAAACAGGTACAAAGAATTGACAAAAGATCTATGAAGACTGATTTAACCAATTAGTTCATAAGACGAGCGAGGCAGCTACTGCGAACCAAACTAAACAGACAAGATCTATTTAAGAAACTCAGCATATATGCATGCTCTGCACTCAGTTAATCTTTTGGAATTGTGTAATGGAGCAGCACAGACATTGAAAGTCTGCAGAGGAAAGTTAGAATACTCCTGACAAAGGTATACAAACATCATCCTCACAGTGCTACTGAACGAACAATGCTATTAAGATACCATAGAGGAAGACGATTGGTGAATATTGATAAGCAAATGGATTAATAACTGACAAACTTCCGCCCATATTTTCCAAGGTTATCAGTGTTCTGTGTTCCATCGGGTAATATGCGAGGCAGACGACTCAACATCGCCCAGGTTGCGGGACCATGAGCTGACTTCTCATCAGCAATCTCATCAAGAGAATCTTCAAGTCTGGCCACAGAAGTTCCTTCAAGGACGACACTCAAATGAGGTGAACCAGGAATATGTCAACAAATTAGCGTCAAATTATTGATTGATGTCAGGGCAAATATTTCCTGAAACTAACCTTCTACCCAATATTAGGTAATCCCAACGAAAAACTATCTGAAATACATAATCAAAAATTCTTAGATTCAGAACGATTAATGCTGATTTAGATATCGAATATCATAGACAATCCAGCACACAACAGGAAGATGTCAACCATTTGCCCGAGTACAAGGAGAGACACGTTCCAGTCGCCAAGATCATCCATCAAGAGTTGGCAGAGGAATTCAAATTGTTGAAGATAGAGAAAGTGCAATATTATGAATGCAGCCAGGAACCTGTACTGGAGGGCAGCAAGTTTAAGCTTTACTGGAATAGAAGTGTGCTTACTGTTGCACATAACAGACCACACCTCACTCCAGTAGATGAAACATCCAAGCGAGTAGAACTAACAGAAGTTGCTATCTCTAACAGCAAAAATATAAGGGAAAAAATCACCAAATACAGGATGATTTCCATAATTCTATCAATAACTGGCACAGAACCAAAGAGCCTTTTGTTTAATATCAAGGGACTGGAAGGAAATGAACACTTGTAAAAGACTTTGCAAAAGACAGTGCTACTTCGGGCCGTTTGAACTGTCAGGAAGTTTATGAGAGTATGCAGAGGATTTTAACATCATCTAGGGCGCAACGACAAGGAAAGGATCCTCACATAACTTCATCCTTATGAAATCAGAGCATATCTGGGATAGGTGAATGTTCCTTGGAGGAAGGGTAATAGCCATGCGGCTAAGTCTATGGGATAGCAATTAAAAGTAGGTAGAAAAATACCATATAAAACTCAAAGCAAATTACATCAGCTGAATCAGGATGATGAATCTTCACCGAAGTTTATATTCAAAGTCCCAAGTCGTTAGAGAGATTGAGAGCTTTAGGGATCGGAGCATTTGCATAACAAAATGGTATTGATTATAGTATCGAGAGAAGCTCGCATCCCCTTCTTTCCATGGTTTACCATTATGGAAGGATGGAAAAGAGCTGAAGAGGAAGTTGAAGATTTCGGCCTAATTGTCGACATCGAGAGGGACAGTTCATAATCTGTTACCGAGCGCTGAAACCAAGCAGAGCAAGCCCATGCACAGACTATTTTTCGGAACCTTACATGAACGAGGTAAGATTTTTTTAAAGGTAGAACGAGCTGAAATTGGAGATGATATATTATTTTAGCTTGTTCGAATGAAGTTACACTTGTCTATCGGAGTCGCGTTATGAATGCAGAGGTTCTTGACATCCATTGCAGAGCCTGCAATCAATCACCGAAATATAATATCTCCGCCTATTGTCATGGACAAAAGGCAGCACTACACATGCTGAATTACCTTTTTAGTTGGGTGTGCGCTAGGCAAGATGTCAATACTTCCGTATCTTCCTAGAGATATCAAGTCCATTGTGGAGCAAGAAAAATGCCAAATATACTGGAATTATTCATTTTATACTCTCCGGGTTTTACCAACAAATAAATCTGAACCATAACAATAACGCAATCTATGTCACATAATTTTCGGCAGTATCTGAACTCAATATCAATTTAAACGAGGAGAGAAAACGAATAAAATATCCAGATTTGTATTTCCAGCTTTATAGGCGCTACTTAAAATCATTTTGTGAAGCTAGTAAGTGTGTTACAATATGATATGATTGTATGATTAATAGTATGTCTCGAAGATATAAAATATTCCCTGCAGAAGTGACTATTATAACCACATATTGCGATGTTGTTGAAAGTCTTGATATCCAAGTCCAGACGGCTGTTATTCGGGAACAAGCACATGGTTGACGAAACTCGTTTATGGTTAACATCATTACGGAGTGAAGAGTCGTAATGGATAAGATAATAATAAAGTTTCAGTACGGTAAACCCATAACGCGTTTTTATCGTCGTTGCAACAACTTAAACCAGTAATTATTTATAAACTATTTCTGATTAATTTTAAATAATTAGCGTTTAATTGAGCTCAAGATGAACATGCAAGCTTGCGTTTTAAGTGCTTGAAGAGTTTTTTTTTATGAAGATATAAGTGTTGTCGCATGTTTGACGCAGGATTATTGATACAGTAATTACTGATTATTCCATACTGTAAATTATTTTTAAACAAAATAATTATAAATTATATTTCCTGTAGATATTCAGGTCTGAAAAACTCATTTTAATGTTTATTTTACCTATATTTGTAGCAAAATAATTGGAATTAAAATATAAATTCTCGTATATCTCATCTCATATATGATGAAACAGACAGTTGCAGTTGAGAAGTATGGCCTTACTGCAATAATGTAATAAAGCTGAAAAAGACAATATCGATTGGGATCGTGTTTTATGTTCAAATGACATTAATAATAAAGAGAAAATGGGAAGCGTTATGTCTAAAAATTGTGGCTTTAAGGATGCAATAAATAACTTTTCTAGAACTTAATATCGCCGACAAATGAAAAAACAAATCATTTTCTTAAGAGACGCTACAATGTCTTTTCAAAAGATTTTTTCTGCGTTTGATATTTTTAATCAGCTTCAGGATTAATCTTTTCCCTCTTTTCCAAACACATAGTGACTTTGACTTTTTATTGTTTTATTAGTCTTCGTGTTTTAAATGAACCTTTGATCCTTATGAATGCATAAATTCTTTATAATTGAATAAAAACAAAATATAAAGGTCAATACGGTTGTCGATTTACTCAACAGGTATCTACATCATCAATTCCCAACGACGTAACGCCTCCTAGCGGGCACTGGAGCTTTTCGTGACGCCTCCCAGCGGGCGCTGAAGCTTTTCAAGTGAGAGGCAACGGCAAGTAGGTTGAAGTGGACGACGGTGTATTGAAGAAACTAATAATATATACTCTGAAATTTTTCATCTTATTATTACCGCACACGTTGCTTGCTGCTTTACGCAGAAGTTCGGTAGCTCTCTAAATGTATTTGTCTGAATCGTTTTTATAGCCTGTGTTGTACTGATTTCCTTGAAAACACAGACGCAGAACTGCGCGTTACCTTCATTATATTCAAAAATCACATCGCTTATTTGAAAGACCTGTTGTCATGGTTCAAACTTCAGTTTAAGGTTACTATGGCTAATTCCGATAATTCTACCTTATTTTTGCAAATACTCACGTTATGGTCAAACACAATATCTTTTTTTTAAGTATATCTCATAAATTTTACGAATAAAAAAATACCATTCGTTGATTAGTCGCGTTTTTGGTTTTATTACGAACTCCCGCAGTTCTACGCCCCTGTTAATTTCTTTCTCAGTTCGGTTGTTTTAACTTCCTGAATTTTGGCTACATTCTTACATTACAAAGTACGGTAATTGTCACTGTTTGACCCCTATTTTGGTTGTTTTTCTGGACATTCAGTGAACTGTAGATGACTGTTGGTTGATATATATTGTTATTTGAACTTTATGTGACCTTTCTTTTCGAGTTAAATTTTGACTTTCCTACTTACTATTCTAGTGAAATTCATTCTTTTATCCTTTCTTATGGAAGTTTTCTTGAAATTATTTTGATAAGTTCCATGGATTTTGTTTTATTTGTATTGTCTTCATTTTGGGGTTAGGTCCCTTCTGTTACTTTGAAATTTTGCATTATCCTATTTTGAGCTGTTTTGATCTTATTATTTGATTCCATTGTGTAGTTAGTAATAATCATATCTTAATCAATTTCCTCTAGAGTCTAGTTTAATTTTCACCCCTGCCAATGCTTTTCTCTGTTACTATCGTTATAAAGTACCCAATACACCACCTATCCAGTATTCTTTTGGGTTATTTTTATTTTTGGGGTTTTCTACATTTCTGTTTTGTAACTTGTCCTAGCGACATCTAGTCGGCGGAACCTCCAAACTTTCAGGAAATCGATAATTGTTGCAAGAGAGAAATCCTTCTTGTTTGCTTTAACTTTTTACAGAAAACTTTTTCATTATCTGTTTTATATCGGTATCATTATCGGTGGGAAGTGTACTTCTTGAATTTAAAAATAGCTAATAAGTTACTTATTTAATTTTGAGCCGCAAATATTAATGATTAATGAACTGGTTTATTTTACAAACTCATTTCAGGCGAGTATTGTTACCCAAAAACTCGCATAGAGTTATTTTTTAGTTGCCATTTTTTTTAAATTCTGAACATGTTAGAAAGAAATAGCGCGGTTCGTATTCATATATCTCTGATATAAAACCGAGGTCATTCTGCCTTGACTTTGACTTCTTCTGTCAACTAAAGAAGCTGCAGATTATACATCTCGATTTGTATAATCCCTCCTTTTGAGTTCTGGGGTGAAAAATCGTTTAAATTATTTTAGCAATTAAGTGTAGTCGATCTTATTTTTTACTTGTTTGGAGACGAAGATTTTAGCAATTCTGCATATTTCAATGAAGGAATTCTTTTAATTCCAAATAAAAACTTTAGAGTTCTATCTGCTGGTTTCTTTCAACTGGTATTTTTCCTACTGTTTTTCTTATTGGTTTCAATTTACTGTTTTTTTTTCTTCCCGTTTTTTTTTGGTTTATCTTTTGCATTTACCTTTTTGGTAAGAACATTTAATTCTTAGTTACTGAGCACTGATGTTCCAATAGTACCTACATACCACTACGCAGTTGAGCAGTGTTGCAACCTGATTTGTTTCAAGCCACACAGCTAGCAGTCTCGCGTTCGGAATAACAGGTAAACGCGTGGAAAAACTAGAGTATTAGAGTAAATTTACAATTGCAAGGTGATAGGTTGAATTTAATTTAAACAAGAAAAGGTCAAAGCCACTTTTATGCGAAAGCATCTACTGTTCAAGAGAAATCTCGACAAAGGTGAATACAGTCACTGTCCAACATTATCTGCAGTGTCTGCAAAACAGGAAGATTTCCCTCCTTACTACCAACATTTGGACGTTATTCATGCTGATTTCACAGAGAGTTTCCAGGGTATTCTAACCATGAACATACCGAGTTGGGTTTTCGATCTCTTTTCAAATGCAATTTCAGTAGAAACATCAAATTTAGAAGAATAATCTGTAGTATTCACAACTTACGAAGAACTTTAAAAAAAATTCAGATATGGATACCAAGAGTTCTGGCTTCAAAAATTAATATCCTAAAATCTGCGAAATAGTCCAAAAAATTTTTGTATTCCCTTTATCATATTTAGCTGAGCGTGGGTTCGGTGCGGTCGTAAATTTAATTTCCAAAAAAAAAGGAAAAAACTTCAGATCATTGAGCGTGCTGGTTTGCGATTGTTGTTGTTAAAATTGAAATCCCATATTAACAATTTGTTACAACTCCACCAGTCTCAACCATCTCATTATTTTTTTATTGCTTATTGACTTTTATGTGACTTTTCTAATTTATAATAAACAGTTTTCTAGTGTGTCTGATAGTGTTTTAGTGCGATATTTTAATATTAAGTACAACTATGAGAAAAGGGGACATTTGATTCATTTATTTTTGGAAAGGCGGCGGTGGCAAAATGCTAAACGCCGAACTAAGCATTAATCACATCGACATCACGTTCGCCGAGTCACTAAATAAGATTACATACCACGGATTTCTGAAAATAAAATGGATGACAGATGGTAATGGAGCTATCAGACGAAAAATGTCCGGAGTATGCTCTGTGCCATTTTAGGTAAAAGCGACATTTTGGCACGTCAAATTAACCGTCAAAAGACAAAAAATAGTGTCATTGTTGTTATTATTGTGAAGTAATCTTTGTTTTTCCCTGGACTAAATTTATTTTATATAACTTAACAACCAAGTAATATGCACCAAGCCATCAGTCAAATATTTAGGTGTAAATATAGGCCACAAAATTATCTGAAATTGGCACTTTGGAACTGTTAAACAAAAATGTATACAAAGGGCCAAATACCTTAGGAGTCTAATATACGAAGAAAAAGGCATATCAAGAAAAACAACTCATATATACAAAGCAATATACTGACTTTAATAGGAATACATACCCCCTACATACAGTAATTGCAGGAAGCCAGCACTCTAACTTGAAACGGTAGAAACCACTGCTCTATGTAGTATGACTAAAATCAATCGTCCTGGCTATCCACCAATCAGCTATTGTATGAATTCACTAAACATCCAGTCGATTATTGCAAGACTTCCTGTCCTGACAACTAAGTTTGAACGAAAACCTGAAACTTGAGCGGTGATCGAGGAATTGTGTACGACCAGGGGCCGGAACCATAGGCCAGCCAGAAGACCTCCATTAATAAATAAATGTTTATTGACGGACCAGCCATTTACAAAGGAAAAAAATCAATACATAGGTATAATATAAAAAATTCCTAGTAGCATATATGATACTATTCAACCTTTAATATACTTTTTATTATTTTGTGAAGATTTGTAGGGGCTGGAAGACCAAACGTACTATAAATAAGCTTTTTATTCTGAAGGACCTCGTTTGTTGGCCTGTAGGATTGAAATTTATATGTCGTAATAAATTACAATCATAATAATATTTATTTAATTGCAGTGTAGTATAGTGTTTAACACAGCGTAAGGAAGTAAAATGTTGCATTTAACATTATTTGAATATAAAATTTAATGTTACTTATTTAAATAAAAGTTTTAAATATCTTACAAATTGTTATTTCTCAAATTTTTTATAAGTTGTGTTGACGAAAACAATTATGTTACACTTAACTGTTTCAAAGTAAGATACTCGACTGTTACGGATATATGGACAAAAGTGTTTATGTTAAATCCATAATTAGAACTAACCGTAGGAAAACAATTTTTAAACAGCACGCTCATACTATTAAGATATGAACAGAATTTAGTGTAATAATTTTGTATGTCTATAATCTCAAATTTACTTGAAATTTGCGAGACATTCAACTTTCTAAGGATATTTTAATTAGAAATTAAAATACTGAAAATAACTGGGTACCACCTAATTAACATTTCAACTGTTCTTTCAAAAAATAAAACGTTTTGAAGAAACGGTTGGTCAACATATTCCTTTTTTTAATGACTAGTTATTTTTAACAACCAAAAATATAATAAAAAATTTTAATCTATTTTTACGACCGACCAATAGTATGGCAGACATCCACACATAACAATCAATTGATACAAATTGGATAAGTTGGGTAAGGTTATAACGTAATACTGTCATTTTATCTCTTTCTACCATTTGTTTCGTTCAACTACTTATGTCGATGAAATTTCGGAAAGGTATGCAAATTGCTTCAAACCTTGTTAGTGGGAGGTAAACGATTACATTTAGTCGTTATAATTTTTTAGTGGCGACAGCATATTCACTGTTATTATAACTTCACTTTACCGCAAATGGCGCATAGCATGGTCCGACATTTTCTGTTTATTTGACGATCAGTATAGTTACTTTTATGTGTGCGTGGTACATACCCGTAAAACATGTTCGAGAAGGTAGGATGGATTTTGAAATTATAAGACGAATCCCGAATAGAGCGTCCCAATTACTAGAGCAAACAAACTTTTACCAACATGCTCACTGAACATGTTGCAATATATATAGGGTTTTAAACTACGTAATATAACAAAGAAATATAGTATTAGCTAATAAATTAATATTTAATAAATATAATACATTCATACCTTTCAGTAGTAGACTTAACAAGTTCCCTTTTCCATAATCCACAGGTAAGTTCCCTGGCAGTCAATATAAAAAGCAGTAAGTTGATACCTAGAAGAGTTCCCATTGGACCAAAGAAGTAAGTAAATATTTCAGCATCACCTGAAAAGACAGAAAGACATATTAATTGAATAAGTTTACAGGATGAATCAAATGTTGTAATAAGTATATTTACTATAATCTCAATAAAAACTTATTGGCTGAACACGATATGCAGGCCTAGTGTCTATATTTAATTTTTTTTTATTGTCCCAATGTACATGTACAGGGTGAGTCAACGATTGGATGAAGTAGGTTTGTGCCTTTTTGGTGAAATTAACAAAGAAACTATATTTATTGTTTGATACAGTTTATTTTTACGCAGATTTTAAAAATATTTAGGACTCTACAGGGTGAGCCAAAAAACTAGGACAGCATAAAGTTGTATTTTTTTAAATAGAACACCCTATATACGAATCGTATTTTCGATTTAGCTTATAATTTTAAATCTTTTTTATTAAGGGTTTACTATAACAAAACTTTATAGTTTCTGAGATAATTAAGTTTAAAGAAAAAAAGTCACATTTTCAAGCATCAATTCAATCCTAAATAACGTTTTCAATTTTGTGACAAATATATTCAAATTTGGAATTTAGCAAGGCTAAGGACAAGTTAACATAATTTTTACCTAATATTTGCAATAAAAGCTACAGGGTGTTGAACACATCGGCTCAAATTTGAACAAGTTTAAATTAATAAATATCTTTTTTTTTAAATGGTACACCCTGTATATTTTCATGTTATTTAATAGAGTAATAAAAACCCTAAAAGTTTTGTTTAATATATCCTATACCTATTTATAATAGTTTTTGAGATATTTCAATTTTTCTTATTTTCCATACTTTTTTACAGAAACAGTCTTCATTATCATAGTAGCCATGGCAAAAACAATGTAAAAGAACATTTTTCTGTGTGTCAAATTTATAACCGGAATCGCTTCTTTTGGTTTTTATGTAGTGTAGTTTGGTTTTTTTTTGCATTCATCTTATATTGTAACATGAATTTTCCAAAGAATGAGTTAATAGGTATGACTTATACAATAGGAGAGGCTCAAAAAAATTGCCTTCTTGCTCAAAGAATTTACGCAATGAAGTATCCTGATCGACGCCAGCCTAATACCCATACTTTTCAAAACTTAATGCAAAGATTTGATTCTTCTGGTACTGTTGATTATCCAAAACGTAAAGTGGTCAACAAACCAGTAACTAATGAAGAAAAAGAACTACAAGTATTGTTAAATGTTCAGGAAAATCCTTATATTGGTAGCCGTCAGTTAGCAGCATTATGTGAAACATCACAATCCACCACTAATCGTACTACCAAGAAATATAGGTATCATCCATATCACATGGAATTACACCAAGCATTGCATGGACAGGATTTTGAAAGTCGTGTAAACTTTTGTCGTACAATAAATGCGGAGATTCAATTAAATCCAAATTTATTATGCAAGGTAATGTTTAGTGATGAAGCTACTTTTAGAAGTAACGGTGCCGTAAATAGACGCAACATGCATTATTATGCCACAGAAAACCCATTTTGGATTAGAGAGGTGCAACATCAAAACCACTGGTCATTAAATGTTTGGTGTGGTATTCATCAAAATCGAATTATTGTACCCCACTTTTTTAATGAACCACTAAATGGCCATAGTTACCTGAACTTTCTACAAGAACTACCCCAACTGCTTCAAGGTCTCGATAGGGATGAGCTCGACAGTATGTGGTTCCAGCACAATGTGCGTGCATTACCATCGTGAAGTTCGTGCGTTTTTGGACCAACGATATCCGCAAAAATGGATTGGACGTGGGGGTTTCATTGAGTGGCCACCAAGGTCTTGCGACATCACCCCATTAGATTTCTTCCTATGGGGTTATATTAAAAATAAGGTGTATGTTAATCCACCAACAACAGTGGAAGATATGCGAAACAGGATTAGGGATACCTGTAGAACAATAACGCCACTAATTTTGTCCAGGGTCAGAGAAAATCTGCAAAAAAGACTAAATTTGTGCATTGCACAAGAGGGTCGTTTATTCGAACACTTATTAAAAAGAAATAATTAATTTCAGTATTTAATAGGTAATTTTTTGTTTCAATTTAGTATAAAAGTAAATATGTAATTGCCTTGTCGTTATTGTTGTGTTAATTTTTTCACATTATGTTTAATTAAACTATTGCCGTTGTAATATAACGAATAATGTATTTCATCATATTTAACCACATTCTGTTTGTTTATGTAGTTTCTTTTTATTATTTTACATGGCTACTATGATAATGAAGACTATTTCTGTAAAAAAGTATGAAAATAAGAAAAACTGAAATATCTCAAAAACTATTATAAATAGGTATAGGATATATTGAACAAAACTTTTAGGGTTTTTATTACTCTATTAAATAACATGAAAATATACAGGGTGTACCGTTTAAAAAAAAAAGATATTTATTCATTTAAACTTGTTCAAATTTGAGCCGATGTGTTCAACACCCTGTAGCTTTTATTGCAAATATTAGGTAAAAATTATGTTAACTTGTCCGTGGCCTTGCTAAATTCCAAATTTGAATATATTTGTCACAAAATTGAAAACGTTATTTAGGATTGAATTGATGCTTGAAAATGTGACTTTTTTTCTTTAAACTTAATTATCTCAGAAACTATAAAGTTTTGTTATAGTAAACCCTTAATAAAAAAGATTTAAAATTATAAGCTAAATCAATAATACGATTCGTATATAGGGTGTTCTATTTAAAAAAATACAACTTTATGCTGTCCTAGTTTTTTGGCTCACCCTGTAGAGTCCTAAATATTTTTAAAATCTGCTTAAAAATAAACTGTATCAAACAATAAATATAGTTTCTTTGTTAATTTCACCGAAAAGGCACAAATCTACTTTATCCAATCGTTGACTCACCCTGTACTTGATATCGGATAAATATAGGAATTCTCACATAACTTAGCAGGATCGAGTTTTAATGAAAAAGTCTGGATTCAAAAGTTGTAGAATTTTTCCCTAAGTATCTCTTGGTAACCTTTACGTTGATTTTGAGAGTGACCTTGAGGGTTAATTGAAGGTCAAGCTTTTTTTAAATGGGAACCCCTATTTTTATTACAGAAAAAGAAAAGCCGTAAATATAAGATAGATAGACTGCGCGTGCCGACTGCCTGGTGTTTCCACAGGACGAAAGAGAACGAAGATTGAAACAGGATTGTCAGGTGATTATTTTTATTTCCTTAGATTTTTAACGAAAAGAAAAATTCCCTAGATTTCCCTAGGCAAGTTCACTGGAATCTTTAAGTTAACGACAGGCTCAATTTTTAATAGAATTATTCTCTATTTTAGGATATTTCTCCTGTTTTCTTTACCCCCACCATATTACACGTGTTCGGCGTTCTATTTTAAGTTAACGAACTGACGCCCTACATGTTACGTCGCCGCAATAAGTGATCAACTGCCTGATTTTGATTACCACAACCAAAGGGATCACCCCCTCCCCCTTCGGTTGTCGTAAAATAGAGAGATTTCGACTAAAACATTGTCCTAAACTGGAGATTCCACTATTTATTTTATATCTTATGGGGGAAGGGATAGGGAATTATAGTTTTAATAATTTTCGATTTACTTTTTTAGTTTATTTTTTAACAATTAATGTCTAAAAGTATTCTAAATAAAATAAACATACCACTTTTTCTAAATTTATGATGGATTTTGGTTCGATTCAAAATTTCTGAGCTAGTAGAGAGATTAAAACAATTGCTTGACTTGAACAAACTTTTAGTATGCAAGATCCGACACAATCCGTTGAGTTTTTTTACCAAAACTGCATGATACATAAAGCGCTCTGGGTTTCCCCGGTAGTTAACCGAAATTTCTTGATACAAATACATCTGCGTTCAAGATTTGTAAGCTGTTTTATATGTCAAAGCGTAAAAACAATATTATTTACTAGTTTTTATATAATAATTGGGAAATATATATTAATGTTTGTTGAGAATTGTATCTTATTCAAAAATTCCCTAAAATTGAATATAATTCCCTTGATGTCACAAAATTCCCTAGATTTAGAGAAATTTTTCTAGGTCTGGCAATCTTGGATTAAAAGCAGTTTCTCTTGTGTTCCTGTTGGGCGGGCCATAGAACCATAAAACCTTGCAAGAAAAAGAAGAGAACGTAGCTTTCAATTTTCTTTTTCTTTTGCATTGAGGAAACGGTCAGTAGTCGAGACGTGCACTGCACTCTATCTTGTCATTGTATTGACTGTAATGGTTTTCTGTCTTCAAAAAACACCAAACAGGAGCTAGTCTTTTTGTGAATACGAGCCGAAGGGCACTACAATGACATCACTTACCTACTATAAAACCAAATTACGGTCAATGATCAAAAGCTTACTGGTTTGTGTCACAAGAACATTCTACTCCTTCATCACAACAACGCGGGAGTTCAATCATTTTCCGCAATTTAGTTTCATCTGCTAAATTCAGAAATATGAAAAAGCAATTCAAAAGACATTCTTTGCAGGCGATACCCGATTGAAAAATATATTTATACTAGTTTTGCATGTCTACAGAACTAATTTTTTTCTGACAATGCAATTTAATTTTAAGTTAAATTAAATTACGTATTTTGTTTTGTTATTAGCGACAAAATTTTTACAAAGTCTCTCTTATATTGTTTTTAAAATAATGGCTAAATTAAAATAGCCACATAATTATATTAATATTACCCAACAGCGCCTAACATAGAGCGCTCTTCTTCTTTCCTAGTCTTACAACTCTGGGTGAGTCTTAGCCGCATCCACTATCGCCCTCCAGCTCCTACGGTCTTGTGCTTCCATTTCCCACTGCTGGACTCCAATCCTATACAAATCAGCTTCGACGGCATCCTTCCATCTTTTCCTGGGATAGCACCTTGATCTTCTACTATCTGGTCTCTCAAAGAATACTGTTTTCAATAATCTGTGGTCCCCTGATCTTACCACATGGTCTGCCCATCTTATTCTATTGGTTTTTATACAACGGACTATGTTTTCACTGCCATACAGTGTCGCCAATTCAGCATTGTGGCGGCTTTTCCAATTTCCTGTTATTTCATCTCTTTGAGGACCAAATATCATTCTAAGAACCTTTCGTTCAAATATGAGTAATTTATTTATTTCCCATTGATTGAGGGTCCAAGTTTCACTGCCATAATTGACCTGTACAGAGTTAGTTTGGATTGTCTTTTTAACAGTTTAGATCTCAATAATGTTGTGAGGGAGTATAACGCCCTATTTGCTGCCGCTATTCTCGCTGAGACGTCTTTTTCAACTCAATTGTCGTCTGTAATTACCGCTCCTAGGTACTTGAATTTCTTAACCACTTCGAAGTTGTGTTCAGTGATATATTCTGCCCGATTCGAGGTCTTGGATTCTTGGTTCCTACCATGTATTTAGTTTTTTCTTCATTTACTCGGAGACCCATATTACCTGTTTCTTCCTCGAGTTGTGAAAATACCTCTCGCACGTCTCTTGTTGAATGAGCCACTGTATCGATATCATCAGCAAAGGCCAGCACCAGTTTTGAACCTTGGTTCGCAAAATCCTCTGTCAGCCCCGACGCAACCCTGCTCATTGCATGTTCCAAGGCAAAATTGAAAAGCAACGGTGACAGAGGGTCGCCTTGTCTGAGTCCTGATGTCACACTGAATGGCGCTGATGTTCTATTTCCTACCCTTACCTGTGCATATGAGTTTGTCACGCACATTTCTAGCATTGCTAGCCATAGTCTTCTTCTCTTCATGGAGTCATATGCTTGCTGGAAATCCACAAAGATTTGGTGGACATCTCAGTTAAATTCCCAGTTTTTTTCCAATATTTGTCTGATCGTAAATATCTGGTCTATTGTTGACCTTCCAGCACGAAAACCGCATTGGTAGTCGCCGATAATATCTTCCGCATAAGGCGTCAGTCTGTTTAGTAGAATAATTGCCAGGATTTTGTATGTTGTGTTGATAAGAGATATACCTCTATAATTTCGAAAATGTTCCTTGTTTCCTTTCTTATGTATAGGTACTATGACACTTCCATTCCATCCTCAGGCATTTTCTGTTGTTCCCATATTTTCAAAATGATTTCATATATTTTTTGATGTAGACCGTTTCCTCCCTTTTTTAGAGCTCTCCATTTATACCATCGCTGCCTGGCGCTTTGTGATCTTTGAGTGATGCTATAGCATTTTTAACCTCTTGAAGTGTAGGTGATGGCACTCTTATATCTGCGGAATAGAATGTAATGTCCTCTTCCTCTGTCCCATTTTCACTACTTAGTAACTGCTGAAAATATCCTTTCCATAGCTCGACAATTTCTGTTTCCGTCATTATTAACTCTCCTGTTTCTTTTCTCATGGCTTTCGTTTCTCCAACATAGAGCGCTCGTGAAATGCTTGTTGAAATTGATTTGTTGCGACGCCGGATCAGTTATGGAAAATCTAACTATTTTGTGAGTGAATTTTTGAGAAGATAACTTATTGGTTATTTTGGTTTTACTCTGGCTTAACTGTAAGGCCAAAATACTCCAAAAATGAAATGAAAAAAATTAATTGTTAAAAACGGTTTTTTGAAGAAAATATTTACTTACCAATATAGATCATTTAATACATAAACTTTATAAAAATAGTATAAACAGGATATTCCGTCAAAAAATATATTATAATAATCGGGTCTTAAAAATAGTTTTAAAGTCGCCTGTATAGATCATCAATCTAAAATCGTTAAATATTGTATATTATTAACTTCCTTTTTATGTTTCTAACCATATGGCAGAAGAGTGAACGTTTTACGAATGAAGTATTTTATTTTTAAGATATTCCACCTCCACTTTTTATTAATCTTTTAAACAAACCGATTTACAAATAATATTTGGCCTGGTTTATATGAGATTGATAAGTACGATTTTAAATAAATCAATATGTACGCTTTGTATTACAATAATCTTAACTTGATAATTTATTTCCCATACGGAACAAAATGCGAGAAATTTCGTATTAAAAGATTCCTTTAAACTTTCAACACAAAGTGCAAATTACCTGCATTTATCCATACATAATAAAAGTTCTATTGAATATATTTAGTCCTACACCCTCCGAGGAACAAAAATCGATAACAGCTAGAGTATTGCAAACAAGAACATGCCCATCGTATCGACTTCGTGCGCAATATGGCAAACACATGGATCAATATTATAAACGCGCTTCACGATTGGCCGGTTAAAATCGATGGCCAGGAGACCCAATGCTATCGATTTTTCAACCCCATGAGGACAGACCTTTAGTCCGTTATTGCCGCACCGCATTTCTGCAAAAGCCACAAGTTAAGTGCCAGTTCCTCGTGTATTAAAAGTGTTGTTTCTATTTGTTGACAACAGTTGAATTTGTTTGCAAAAACTAAACAATTTTACAAGGTAATTTTGTGATTTGAATATATTAATCTTTTTATTTTGGTTTTATATTAATTTTTTAACTGTTTACAAGCGAAGTTCTACCAGTAGCTCGTGATAATAATTTCACATTTGAATTTTATTTAGATCGATTTTACATTGTTATTAATATAAATATTTTTTACGTCTTATGGCCAGAGAATTCCTTATGTGTAAAATAATAAAACAAAAAATTAGCGGGCTTTTCTATCGATCAATAATCTCGATGCGATGCGATTGCCGGTTTGGGCTGGGCAGCTATTCTGGTAATCGGTTGTATCGGCGAATAATTGATCTAATTCAGGGGGGTGATTCTTGAATCATTTTGAAGATTATAGGTAAAATAAATTTAAAATTCCTTAAAGTATATTAAAACAAGAACACTTTTATGAACAACATTCTGCCTAACGATTCTCCAGTGTGCTTTATTTATACATCAAGGAAAATAAGTCGGTTATTTTATAGTTTATAAATAATACGATTTTCAATCAGAATAGTATAAATGTAAATTGACTAATTTATTTGCGTCGTTTTATAAAATGTTGCATCGCGCTACGTGTATAAATAATTCCAACAGTTTTTTTGACACAAAATAAAATTTTTATGAAAAAATTGAACCGACAGTATAAATATATTAAATTGAAATTCTTGAAGTCGGTGCCAAATTAATATCTGACAAAATGGGTGATTCAAAAGATAGAAAAATACTTTATTTATAATTGCTTTCTTGCAGTAGTATGTATCTCGTGTTGGTAGTTAGTTGTTTCATTTAGTAATAATTTGGTTGGCCTCTGTTTCAATAGTAAACAGAGAATGCACCTAAAATTTTCTTTTATTTCTACATTTCCTTCAAATTATATATATATATATATATATATATATATATATATATATATATATATATATTTATGAAGAGATATTGTTATCTCGCAAGTCGGTATTAAAAAAGTTTCCAATTTGGCACCTCTTCATAAAACATTATGCTTCGTGACAAAATAACATTGAGTTAGTAAAAATTGATATAGGACATACAGGGTAGTTTAAATTGAATTTGCATAGTTGATGTAACGTAATTTATGAGAAAATATTCTGGCGATTTAAAAAATCAATTAAAGCCTATAGGGAGGCTTAAAAATGAAGGTGGGAATCTATATTAGACAAGACTTTTCTCTAAATTTCATTTGAACTACATTGCTTTTATGTAAGAATATTAATCAAATTATAGGTTAGTCTATAACGCAGAGTGAGATTTACAGGATGGTTAAAAATTAAGGTGTAGGTAGACTAACTAACATTGTATTTCCTTTTAACTATATTAGTAAAAGATTAGTGTGGGTTTTTTCCAAGTGAATTTCTATTTTTACATTTTTTATTCTTCTTGTAGAACTCAAGCTAAATTTACCAATAGGTTTGTAGAAAAAAATTACGTTACATCTTGTTAAAATCACATATAGATTTCTTACATGACGGTAAAGTAGTAGTAGTAGTGAAATTTAGAATCGCTTTATATAGGATTAATTCACACTTTTATTTTTGAGCCTCCTTGTATGTCCTACTTCAATGTTTTCTAGGTTAAAGTTATTTTTTCACGAACCTGATCCAATCTGGACTTTTTATGAAGAGCTACTTCTTTATCTAAAAAAATTTTAAAACAGTGTCTCATTTGGCAAGAACTTTCCAAAGACATTTTGTATGTATATATGTATGTATGTATATGTATATGTATATATATATATATATATATATATATATATATGTATGTATGTATGTATGTATGTATATATATATTTCTTGAACCATTCCGTATATGTATGAATATATTTTTCTTTTATTCTTGAGGTTAGCTTCATACGTGGATATAAAAAAAACGTGCTTTGACGTTTCGCCTTTTGTTTAAGGCATTTTCAAAAAAGTTTTTTTTAATTATATTATTTTCTTTAATTCCATAATAATGACGCATTTTTCTTAGTCAAACAATATAAAATTCAAAGTACATAAATTATGCTTAATATCTTACACATTATACACCTTAATGGAAAAAGTCAAAAGACAGTTAAAAAAAAATTTTTTTCCTATACTACAATCGGTAAGTGTGTCTTTCAGTATCGAAATAGAAATAACAAACTCAAGGTGCGTACCTGCACATTTTTGGGAAATTTGAATATTTTTAACATTATATAAAGTTTTTAATTGTAAAATAAGATAAAAATTTTTTTTTTTATTCTTTTAACTTTTTCCGTTAATGTGTAAGATTTTTAGCATAATTTATGTATTTTAAATTTTAGGTTGTTTGACCAAGAAAAATGTTATTATTATTAAATTAAAGGAAATAATATAAATAAAATTTTTTTTTTTGAAAATGGCGTTAAACAAAAGGCGAAAGGTCCAAACTCGTTTTTTTTTTTAACATCTATGTATTAACCTAACCCCAAGAATACAAGAAAACATATTGATACATTATATATATATATATATATATATATATATATATATATATATATATATATATATATATATATATATATATATATGTATATGTATATACAGGGGCGGATCCAGCCTCTCTCCTTGGGGGGGGGGGGGCGGTGATATCACAAAAGTACAGTATGGCAAGCGAAAGCAAGTTGTCCCCGGGGGGGGGGGGACACCGGCAACATTCCCATTTCTAGTGTAAAAGGCAGGGACGTGGCTATTTTTTTGAATTTGAAACTCTTGGAGAGGGGGGGGGGGCGATCACAAAAAAAAACAATTTTTTGGACAGGGGGTGGGAAGATGCGATCAACATACACATTCCTTGTATAAGAGGCAGAATCGGGTCTCTTTTCCTGAGTTCAAAGCTCCTGGGGGGGGCGCTATCGCAAAAAAAAAAAACAAGTTGTCAATGGGGGGGGGGGGCGTTGCCAGCAGCAAATACATTCCTAATATAAAATGCAGAATCGGTTCTATGTTCCTGAACTCAAAGCCGTTGGAAAGGGGAGGGGCCATCGCAAGCATACACATTCCTATACTCTATTCAAGAACTAGAGAGAGTAATAAAACTGTTACCGAAACCTCCAACGTACCTGCTTCAGTGCCCCCGGTAACTGAGAACTGCCATAAATCTAATTATATTTAAATATTATAAGCTTTTATAAATTTACTGCAACAATAAAATTTCTGATAATTCAATTTAATTTCTCAGTGAGCAAAGTACACCTTACAGTGTGTCCTTAGTGATTTATTTTGTTTGTGCTTGTTTTTATATATTATTTGAGATTAGTGAGATACCCAAAGATGGAGGGCATTTTTTCCTCAACGAAAAACTTATTACGATGAATGTTTATGATGCCTTAAGATATTAATATCTAAATAATAATGTTAAAAGCTCTGTTGAGATGTATTCCAATATAACAGGAGTTCGAAAATCTATCATGTACCGAACACTGACGGAGAGAAAAACGATTGGAATTGTTAGTAATTCCAAGCTATATTCGATCACAGGCAGACGAAAAACCTCGTTGGAAGAAGAGATGTAAACTGTAATAAAAGGAGTTGTACATACATTTTATTATGAGAAGCAGATCTCAACCGTCGACAAAATTCTTACTAAAATCAATGAAGATCGGAATTTGCCTGAAATTTAAAGAACTGAGCTCTGGAAATTGCTCAGAGAACTTAATTTTTGTTGGGAAAAACCAGATAGGAAATCTGTTCTTATAGATCGTCCGGAAAATGTTCGTTGGTGAAGGAAATATCTCTCTCAAATAAAAGGTAGAGTTGCTGGAAATAACACAACTTACAAAATTAATAATTTAACTGGACTTTTGAAAGATTTTTTTGCATAAAGTTACTGCAGATAATTGCGAAAAATCCATATAATAAAAGAAAATGTGGAAACTCGATCTCATGATCGGTGAGAGAGGAATCAATTATAATTAATTTGTGCGAAGATAGCTTCACTGACTTTGATGACGAATAAGATACGTAATGTTTACCAGCGTTAACACAATTTATTATTTAAATTTTCTGTAACATATAAAAATTAATGACATTTGAATCCCTTTTTAGTGTTTAAATTGTAATTCTGAAGATGGTTTAAGAAATAAATAAACTGGAATGTCAAATATCCCAAAAATGTTTTTAATTAATAATAAAATGACCGATAGCCCCAAAAAAATTTTAATATTATATTGACGAATTTTTTTTTTATATATGTTTGACTTCTTGTATTTTTAATAATGGGTATTTTGTAAGTATTTAAATTATAACTTAGAATTTTTTGAGAGAAAAAGGCTACGTTTTAGTCTGAATGTGCCTAAAACGGTTTCTATGCCAAAATTAAAAATAATAAAACTACAGTTGTGATTTGTGTTAAATATGTCAAAATTATCTATATTTTCTAATATATGTGAATTATTAAAAAATCATAAGAAATAAAATAATATTATAAAAACTTTTTATTTTAAGTTTATTACTGAAATAATACTCTATGCCATAAATATTTAGTGATAAAATGGACCTTCTTTTGACGCCTTCCGATGCCTATGACAAGGATTAAAATCCGTTTTAACACTTCACACATCCAAATATCTATTGCTATCCAACCCAAATAGTCCATTATTATAGACCAGTATTTTTGATTATAAAATCTCTAACCCATTCCTATGAAAAATATATGTGTCTAACAGATTTTGCCAAAGACACCGGACTAAAGAACACAGGTAGTTTGCGAAGAAAAAAAAGGTAAAAAATGAAAAACTGTCCTTAGTTCTTGAATAAACTATAGTATAAGAGGCAAAATCGGGTCTATTTTCCTGAACTCCAAGCTCTGGGGGGGGATCGCCCCCACCGCCCCCCCTTGGATCCGCGCCTGTGTATATATATAAATAATTAGAACGTCCAAAAACAGTTGCCAAACTATTATTTTTGCATAGTCTTTGTACATTTTGGTTCACAGAACACTGACTGGTTTCTGACTTTTCTACGAACAAGTCTATTGTAGTTTTTTTAAGCTTACAGAATGTCTTTTAAATTAATGAAACAAAAAAAATTTTTTTTTGTTGGGTTCGGAGAGTTAAAATGTAACCTTTCCAAATTCTAGAAAACTTTCTTCATTAAAATTTTTTTACTTTTACACCTTGTACCTTGATTACTATTAAACTTTGGAATAAGGTTAGGTTTGGCTATATTGCAATTTATTTCTATTGCTCTGTGTCCCAATACTTATAGGACACCCTGTATATTACACTTCGTTAGTACAAAAATTTGACTTGATTAAAGTATCCCTTTATCATTATTTACAATTCATATCATTTAAAACAGCACTTATTAATTTCTCGCTAAAAATTTCCACGTACGCTGCTGATTCGCCAAGTTAATCTCAGTAATTGGAAAATAGTATGCATATTACAACATATCGTAAGTTGATTGAAATTTTAAGATATCAATACCAGCTAACTTTCATAATTAAAAAAAAAATAAAAACTGGCATAAGGGTGAATGATCGACTTTTCTAGAGAAATTGATTTATAAGATAGTGCCGTCTTTGAGAGTGTTGGCTCTTAAGCTTTTTAAATAAATTTATATTACATATCCCATAAATAAACTATCAAAAAAACGGGCATTTTTAATCTTCTTTTCAAATTTTGAGTGAGTTAATTAACATAATTTAATAAGGAACTCTTCAAAATAATCAATTGTTGATAAGTAGTAATGATTATGCAACTTTAAATAAACAAGCTCAGCCGGTCTCCCAAACTTGTTCAGCTCCAAATTTGATAAAAATTATGGTTTGATACGGTTCGTTTTTTTTTTTAATTCTGTGGATGATCAGATTTTAAATCAAGCAGACGTCAAAAATATAACAAAGATGGCACCAAAGACTGTTGCAAATGCTGGGATAGAGGAATGTACCTACTAATGGACAAATACTCTTCGCAGATTTTTAGTTTCATATTTAGGCTGGATTCTCACTATAGTGCCGCTCTCGATACGCTCTCGGTTCGCCTTCAGTTTGATAAACTATTTTTAAATGAAAAAGAGTCCACGATATCGAAATCTCCGTGAAACAAATAGTGTGTATAGGTTAATTTTTTCTCCTGTAAGAATATTTTACCGGACTGAAAGCGTATCAAGAGCGTCCCTATAGTGAGAATCTAGCCTTAAGAAGGTCTACTCGCTATCACAAGAGTCAAATGAAGTGTAGTACCTAATATTTGACAAATTAAATTAACATGCTAATAAAAAATAGTTTGCACATTTATCATTGAAATACTTTTTTTTTGACTCATTTAAATCAGCTGGTCGTTACTAGTGTGGGATTTTGGTAGAGTTATGTTTATGCTGTTTGTGTTTATCTCCGAGACAGTAGTATAACCTTATACTTTCATAATAAACAAGTTTACAAAATAGTAAAATGTTTATTCATAATATTCGAAGTCTTGTGACAAAGATGCTGGTGAATTTGTAAGTCTCAAATGTAAACAATGGCGTCAGAATATAGTGAATGCAAAAAAAAAACATGAATTAGAAGGAAATTTCACTCCGCAAGATGTGTATGTTCATACCAATATCTGAGTGATAGAAATGAAATGCACTGCTGATGACTTGTGGTATAAAAAATGTGATTTATCAATGTCTTTCAGACATAATTTTTAAGACATGTGTTAAAGGGGAAACTTTTAGGTTAATAAGCGTGAAAGATGAAGACTAGTGGGAGCAACGCTGTAGCCTAGGGGAGTCGTATGTATTATATAAATACGACTCCCGTCGGCAGGCGCGCTGCACCCACTACTCTTCTACTTTTACGCGCTTGGCTGTTTTCGGTCATGTTTGCTAGCATTTTTCACGTATTTCAGAAAGTTTTTAATGCAAAATGGAAATATCGGCGTGTAGAATGATACGTCTACTTTCAAAATATTTTTCTAAATTAAAATCGGGCCATTCATGACGCACCCAGGTGTGCTGATAGTGCACAAAAAATTTCAAATGGCAATTGTGCGGAAACTAATGAACCGACAGCGCTTCGTTTTGGCAGGTATAAAGTACATATAAATTTCTATTATTTTTCTTCGTTACAAATGATCCGATTAAGTCCATCCAGGGATGGTATTTTTATTCTTTATAATTTTTTTTTTAACCATCGAAATTGTATCATTAGTTTTGATTTTATAAGCAAAAAACGTGGTTTTAATTGTTTATAACAAATTACACCATAGTAGGGAGTGAAAAATATAACAAAATATCACAACGGATTGTTTTTATTTTAATGGAATACTCGGTATTCTGTGTATTTTTGTCACGAAAAAATCACTCGCCCCGGGCGGCAAATTTCTAAAAAAACATTTTTATTTTAAGTCGAATTTCTTTTAATTTTTTCGTTCATAGAAGGAATCTCCCATCTATAGGTGAGTAGGATCATCCCTTTTTTTTACAACCTTGGCACGTCGTTTTATAAATGAGGATTATTGGCATATATACGAATATGTCTGTATTTAAAGACTTTCGTTGTCGATGTAAATTTAGTCTTACGATTATATCTTTCAATAAAATGTGGGAAATTTTAATAGGATTCCGAGATCCCTTATCTGCTGGTATAATCGGAGTGTTGCGAAGGATGCTTTTAAATGAATTTCTGTTTTTGATAATTTTTAAAATTGACTTTACAAATGATTTTCTCAATGAAGAAATTATAATATTTTTTATGATTTTCAATTAACAAGAATTTTTTATAGTAATAATGTTGCTTTTAACAATCAAAACATGTACTTATAATTAATGTATAATAAATTAAATACACGAAAAAATCAATCCTTTTATGCAAATTTTATGGCAGGTGGAGGACGACGCACAGAATATAGGCAACTGTTTAAATACAACAGTAATAGATTTCTTTATTTCTCATTTCCCACTTCTCTGTTGTATACATAGATGTCGTTTGACTGGCGATTTTTTTCAGTTTGACGTCCAAAAAGTCCGCAAGTTTAATATCCTGCCGACATATCTCGGAATTTATATTTTATATAGACAGTTACTTTCTGTGAATGGTGCACTTGGTTCGTTACAGCTCCACTGATAAGCCAATTAGGTGGTCGAAACGTGTATGGAGAGAGGACCAGAGTTGCATTTTCAAAAATTAAACCGTCTGTATATTTTTTCTTTAACTGCTAGAAAAAGAATATAGGCAAGTTTTTTGATGCCACAGACTTGCATTTAATAACTCTGTAGATCTTGCGCATGGTGTGCATTTTTTTTTTATTTTAAAGATTTTGCTGTCGGGAAAATCCGTGTCTCAAAAAGTAGATTTCTTAAGTTTACTATGAAGATTGCTTACTATTCTAAAGATTTTTATTTTATGAAATTAAGCATGTTCTCAAAAGGTCGACAATAGACAGGGTCTTGAAAATAGGCAAGGTCAACCTCTGAAACTTTGTGAGTGGCTTCACTTTTTTAATTGCTAAAATTTTCGTATACGCTGCGTTTTCCAACGTGGAAAATTGAAAATTAGCTACTTACACCTCTTTTTATTTCACTCCTGATTTCATTTTATTTTAATCAATTTTTAGTGCTGTTTTAAAGATATTGGTTTGCCTTTTTGAAATAATTGTGAACAATGGTGAAATATTGTATAAATTGCAAGAATAAATAAATAAATGTGTTGGGTACACATATCTCTTAAAAGAAGAAGATGTGCATGGTGGAGTTTCAGACTTTGTTGTGAGGCATAAGACGGTATAGTTTTTTCTTCACGTATTCATAGCAATTTTGGCTGTCAATAAATGTATGGTTTGGAATAGGCTTGACAGCTTCTGTTAATCCAAAATTTCTTTGAGATCAACAATTTTGGTTTTTCAGAATAAAACATCAGACCAGTGCAAATTTTTTTCTAATAGTTTTTACAAAATTACATAGTACCTATCCTGCATACCAAGCTCTATCATCTATGCACCATCGCTTTGAATTATTATATTTCATTTTATTGAAAGCACTGCAAATTTTTATCTCTTTGTTTACTAACCGTAAACTATAATTTCTCAGTAAGATTTTAATAAAATTATGTATACATGAGATTTGTAACTAATGGTCGGATGCGAATACAGTTAGACAGACACCTGGTTAATTTCTTCAACTACAGATAATTTGTATAAGTAGAGTTTGTCAGTTTTGTTGATATTTGAATCAAAAGATATGCAATAGTTTACGAATGTACGCATTTAAATTAAGACAAAATTGATATTAGAAATCTAAATTTACGAGGAAATGGTTTGGAATGGAATTTACTAAAAAAATTAGATATATCAAAATGTCATTTATATAAGTTTATTCTACTTAATACGCATACCAAGTATGGGGTATGGGGAATTTTTCGAGGTCGTACATAACGAATCCAAAATTATTTAAAAAATTCTATATTACTAATTAAAGCTTTTACATCTCTCGATTTTGCCCAAAATTTTTGAAGGTGTAAAAACGAATTTAAAATTATTTTTAAATTCAATATGGCGGATCCAATATAGTGGACTAAAAATTCAATATTGCCGAATTTTATTCAAAATTGGTATAGAAGGGTGTTTGAGGGTGTAAATTACGAATAGAGGACTAAAAATTTTCCATCTTTCAATTTTGTTTAAAGTTGGTGCTGGGGAGATTCTGAGAGTGTAAATAACAAATTAAAAACTGTTCATAGGGCTGATGCAATTTGGCGGTCTAAAATTTTTCTATATCCGGATTATGTCAAAAATTGGTACTGGGGGGTTCTCGAGGATGTAGATTAAAATTATATTAGGGGCTTAAAATTATTTTTTTAAAATTCAATAGAGCGGATTTAATATGGTTGATTAAAAATTTTACGTTATTCACATTATTTAAAAATTGGTATTAGGTGGCTTTCGGAAACGTAGGTTACGAATCTAAATAAAACTTTGACATTTTTGATAGTGGGGGAGTTTTTGGGACGTATATTACGGATCTTAAATTATTTTCTTCAAAACCAATATGAAGGATAAAATATGTCGGACTAAAAAAATTTACATGTCTTAAGATCTTTCAATGCCGGTGATGGGGGCGGGGGGGGGGCGGGGGGGGGGGTTACGAATCTAAATTAATTAATTAAAATTTAAGATAGCGGATTTACTCCTAGCAGACTAAATATTTGTTTGGTATAATTTCATTTTGGAGAATTCTGAAAATAAAAAAAAAATTTTGTGATTTAGTTTAGTCTAGTCTACAACTTCAGATAAAATGAATTCTTTTATGCGACCTTAGAAACTCAATTCAATTCAAAACTAAATATCGAAAAATAAAATTTTTGTAAAAAAATAACATACATTTTTATATGAAATTGAAATTTTTGAAGTCGGCGCGAAATTATTACCTGACAAAATGTGATTGACATAAAAATGTTGAGAAATTTTTTATTTGTTATGGCTTTCTTACCGTAGCATGTATTATCTTGTGTTAATAGTTATTTAGTAAGAATTTGGCGTCGACTTCAAAAATTACAATTTCATATAAAAATTTATATTATTTTTTTCTTCTTAGGGCTTTTTTTGAAGTCGGTTTAATTTTTTTATAAACATTTTATCTTGGCTTGCTTCAGCTTACGTCACTTGCATAGAGATAGTATAGATAGAGTATTATGTTATATTTATCTGTAAAGCAAAAATTATATTAAAACTATATATGACAATAAACTACTAAAAAATTAAGATTGCTCAGGATTGTTCTAAACTCTCTAAATTATATAGTTGCTGCAAACTTTAAATTAAATTAAGAGATACTAACATTGAAGAAATTAGATTGTGTGTGCATTTTGATAGGCTCTAATATATAAATGGTGCAATTAATCTACCCTTCGACGTCTGTTGTGGAATTTGTAAAAATTAAAACATCTTGTGACTCGAATTTTCAAGCCTGTTTAGGTTTTAGTTGATTAGTAATATATAATTTTTTAGAACCTCTTTGGCTGATTGTTTATACGGATGTGTCCTTGAAAAAACTCCAGATTCGACACAGACGACTAATACGATTTTAATGTTCCTACAGCCCTTTTGTACGAGAACTTAAAACATAAATAAATCGCAACATACATTGAAATTGTTTTTCTGTAAGATTTATGCGGGAACCGAAGCGGAGCGCTTTGACGACCTGAATAGGGCAACGGAATATAAATTTTAAAATTTTTTATTAATGAATATTATCTTAAGAGGTTCATTAAATTATTACATCTGATAAATATAAATGGATTAAGAAGTGGTTTAAAGAATACTTTATCCTCTTTTCTGTCGCATGACGATTGTCCGTATTCATTAATAGCAATTTGTGCTTTAGTTTCGCGGTACCAATATAAACCGGATACATCTGCAACCTACGTGTCTATGTCTCTTTAAATTTAATTTAATCAGTTAAACACGTGTCTAATTTAGTTATCTCCTGGATAAATATTGGGATGAGTGGTGGTGACATACTACATACATATCAGACAGGTTAATGTCATTTTATAATTTTTTTTGGAGGCAGAGAGTAAAGGTAAATACCGATTTCGTCATAAAAAATATTTTTGTTTATGTCCCATAGGCTATTGGGAAACTTAAATTTTTGCTAAGCATATTTTAAACCTACTTTAAAAAATGAGTCAAGTACTTGTTGGGCCCGCATTATATTAGGGTTCCGTAGCAGTTATTGGCGTTGTTATTTTTTTCTACAGTTTCGATGTACTTCTGCCTTTGGATTAATTGAAAGCATGCACTGTTATGTCGAATTTTTTCGAATTTATAAAGTCTACCGTTGTCAAACTAAAGGGGAAAACGGTAAAATTTCAGATTTCTATCTAAAATTAATCAAGACAAAAGTGAATTTAAATATAAACCGATATTAGGTTTGTACTAAATACTAAACATAAATAAAATATAAAATACTGGAAAAAACTGGGCAAAAAAATAATAAAATTTATAAGAGTGCAAGCCAAGGAGACTTTTTTCAATGGACAAAGTTTGTTTATATTTTGACATCCGACAACAATGCGGAACAGTCTAATCTATAGTTGTTATATATGTATTCTCCTTTCAGGCAGAGAAAATGAAAAAATATATAAAGGGTATTTTTTATAGAGGTATAAAACATTAAGTTGGCAACACTTTTTTAACTGGCGGCCATTTTGTCAGCTGTCAAGTGATTTATGTTTAGTTTGGTTTGGCATTTCAACATGAATAGACTGACGCCTGAACAACGCTTCCAAATTGTGCAAATTTATTTTGAAAATCATGGTTCTGTTCGAAATACGTATCGCGCACTTCGTCCATTTTACGGTCAACATAATCGTCCATCAAAGCAATTAATTCGATTAACTATGGAACGTTTTCGCACCACGTTTACTCTAAATGATAATACGCATCCACAGAGACGTCGTACAGTGCGTACAGAAGAAGTCATTGCTGCTGTAGAGCGTAACGCAGAGGAAGACCAGAATCAGTCTATCCGCTATCGTGCACAGGAATTGGATATGTGTCCATTCACTTTATGGAAGATTTTGCGGAAAGATCTTGGTTTGCGTGCTTACAAAATCCAACTCGTGCAAGAATTGAAGCCACACGATCACCTAGCAAGGCGTAGATTCGGTGAATGGGCCCAAAACAAGAGTGCCGTTGATCCCGATTTTCATAAGCGAATTTTATTTAGCGATGAAGCTCACTTTTGTTTGAATGGATACGTCAATAAACAAAACTGCCGTATTTGGAGTGATGATAATCCTCAAGTGTAGTGGTGGAATCATTGGTCCGTACTTCTTTAAAAACGATGCTGGTCAGAACGTTACAGTCAATGATGACCGCTATAGAGCCATGATTACTGACTTTTTCGTTCATCAATTGAACAACCATGATGTGCAGGAGCTGTGGTTTCAACAAGACGGCGCAACATGTCACACAGCTCGTGCCACAATTGATTTATTGAAGGAAACGTTTGGTAACCGCATAGTTTCACGTTTCGGACCCGTGAATTGGCCTCCAACATCGTGCGACTTAACGCCGCTAGACTATTTTCTGTGGGGATATGTGAAGTCGCTAGTCTACGCCGATAAGCCCGAAACGATTGATCACTTGGAGGACAATATTCGCCGCGTTATTGCCGATATACGGCCACAAATGTTGGAAAAAGTCATCGAAAATTGGACTTCCAGATTATACTACGTCCGAGCCAGCCATGGCGGTCATATGCCAGAAGTCATATTTAAATTATAATGCCAGAAGGTTATCTTTCGAATAAAATAAATTTCATGTCAATTTAAAAAATTCATCTTTGTTTTATTCCATTTAAAATTCTATACCTCTATAAAAAAAACACCCTTTACAAACAGTTTATTTCCTGCAAATATCGCTCTGGTCCTCTCTCCATACGCGTTTCGACCACTTTATGGTCTCGTCAGTGGAGCTGTATCAGACCGAGAGCAACATTCGCAGAAAACAACTGATATATGAAATATAAGTTCCAAAGTATGTCGGTAGAATATTGCAAACCTGCCACTTACCGCCCTCGATTCCAGACTGAAAAATATCTAGTTACACTGTATATTTGTGCATACAGTATGAGAACTTTTTGGTTAGGATTTCTCGATTCTTCGGCTAAAAAAAAAACTTAACATTCCCAAACGATACGATCACCTGTTAAGTTCGGCAACATAGCCGAAAAACTGTTACGTTTATAGTATTTCAACTACCAATGAAATCTTTTTTGGATTCCCGATTGTGTGCCGAGTGCTACCGAGTACTTGCCGAGCATTTTTCGCTAAGTTTATCAGAGTCTAAATGTATTTTTCTTCATTTTTTAGTATTTATTGTAATTTGTTTAGTGTTTTGTAAAATTTAGAGCATGAACTATAAACAGGCCTAGGTAATGTGTATTGTATAGGAAATTTTACCATTTATATCAAAATCTTACGTCGTCTCACAGGTACACTGTGAGTAATTTATAGATGAATGATGATGTGCTGCGAACTACTACCCTACCCTCACATCCCCCTCACCGACAAACTTATTGGTGTGAGGCAGAATTCTATTCATAAATGACTGGCGGAGTCTTTTTTTTATAACATGCCATTGGTGCAATCAATTGAGTGGTGACGAAAGAATACGTAGGATCCAAACGAAAAAAATCATTTGATTACGTACACCCCCTCATAGAAGTATGGAAATAAACCATATCAAGGAACCCAATACGATCTGCAACTTATACAGAAGGAACAAAATTTATATTTGAATAATACACTGTTTCCCCCGAGGCACTCACCAAAAATCTCACTTTTAAAATAATGTGTAAGCAAGAGGCTTAAATTTTGTGAATACTACGACTTAATAAGAAATAACAATGATATCTTTAATTGAATTTTTGAAAATCTATTCGACGGTACGTTAATCGAAGGGAGTAACGGATGTGAATTCTTCATAATTACTTTCATTATTGTTTATATTTACGATGGTACTCGAATATATTTCGGGAATAACAAAGAAAAACAAATATTTATCATTGAAAGTGATTTTATTGTTTTTCAAAATATTCTCCACGATGATCAATACACTTTTGTATGCGCTTGAACCAAACGGAAAAGCCATAGTGCCAATGTGAAGATGGCATTTCCAGAACATGGTATCTGAATACATCAACCCCCTCTTTTGGGGTAGAAAATTGTTGACCACGAGTTTGTTCTTCATGTACGGGAACAAAAAGAAATCATTATGTACTAAATTAGCGCTGTATGATGGATGACCTATCAGTTCCACGTTTTGAGTGGTTAAAAAGTCTTTTGTTTGAGCTAATGTGTGCGACTCGCATTGTCATGGTGCAGAATGATCTCTCGTCTCCGGTTTGTTTTCCTTAATTCACCGAAGGCTTCCGGCAAACAAATAATTCTGTACCATTCACTGATTTTCTAAAGGCATACGTGGTTCTGAGTACGTATATCGTCAAAAATGTCAAAGTTTAGCAACGCCAGTGTTGCCAGTTCTCGAAATATAAACGGCTATCCTTGTACTAAGAGTAATTATGTCAATTTTTTTCAAATCTGGAGGCTCATTTTCAGCTAATGAAGCGAACGGTAAATAAAAAATGTTATATAACATATTTTATTGCATTTTTGGGGAACTACACAATGATTCCCCACCTAAACGAGTGAACGAAAAAAAGTGTGCGTTACAAAGGGAGGGAGGTACCCAAAATTTCTATACATATGTCTATAAAATTTCATTGCAGTTGAAAAACGGATTAAATTATAAGGCTGTAAAATACCGACGGACGGAGGGACGGGCATTGCGAAACATAAGCTGGCTAGGGGACCTAAAAAGGGAGATCCTTAGTTTAAGGCGTATATATTTTGTAATGTATGGGCTCTGAAATTATTGATTAAATTTCAATTACTTTTTCTTTGTTATGTTCGGGACGACGTCGGGCTGGAAGCATGAAAATTTAATCGAAATGGGTTTATTAGTTTTTCAGAAATTGTCTGTTTAAATAAATCTGAAAGATAAACATTTTATTATAAATTATTTCCATAAAATTATTTTACGAGATTAAAAATCAATTCATAAAATTGAACATACAAACAAATATGATTATTTTTTTGAATTACAAATTACAAATTTATAATTAATTTTTAAAATCCAAAATGACGGCTCATAAAAAATTTATGTTATAATCAGTTTCACCTTAAATTTGTATTTTTAAGGAAAAAAGTTATGAAAATTTTTCTTTATTTTAATAAATCCTATAAAAAGATACATATTTTTGCAGGTGAAGGCAATAAAGGTTTTAAGTGAAAATGGAAAAAGAATACCAATTTGCACCATTTCCGCTTGTTTGATAAAAAAATCAATTATTTCTTAACACTAGAAAAATTAATAAAACACTTTATCTTAATAATAAAAAATAAGACGTAATAAATAGACAAATGATAACACACATCTGCAAGGTTCAGCTATTTAAAAAGTTAAAGGTGTTTTTGACGTCATTTTTTGAGTAGAATCCGAATCTGGAATTTATCACCTTAGGATTTGGAGATATTTAAGGGTAAATGACCAACAAATGGCTTTTTGGGCTCGACAATGTTAAATTTGGGGATCGCACTGGCCATAGATATCTGTAAAATCTGCCGATCCATTTATAAGTTAAGGAAATTAGACTGTTACCAAGCAAAAATACCAATGGAAACTTTCTTTTTGGAAATACTTTTTCCAGAGGATACAAAATGACTCTAATCTTTAGAGTCTCGTTTTGTTTGGCAAAATATTTTTTATGAACAGTGAACAGCAAAAAATCGGTTTTCTACTTTAAAACGTAACATTACAGAGTTATAGGCAATGGGAAATCTTTGAAATGCTTTTTTGTTTGTCAAAATCTGTTCGATTATTTGCAAAAAATATAAAAAATTGCATTTTTGTTATTGTTAATAACTTTGCAAAAAATTGTTGAAATCGTTAACGAACCTATGGATAATACGTAATTAAAGATGGACTCCCAGAATTTTATAATTATTACACAGTGCAATTGGTTATTCCGCTAAGGTGAAAAGTTATCATTTATTATGGGTTACGAAAACATTTTGTCGAATCGTACAGAGACGCGATAGGGATCATTTTATTGCTAAAGATTTGAACTTATAGTGCTAATAGTTTTGCAAGATATATCATATAGAAAGTACCAGAAAGAAGGTAGCTCTTTTTCGGTTGTAAATAAATTAAATCAGTTATATCGAATGTATTTTTTTTTAAATATATAGCTCTGTATGACCGATAGAAGCCGCGATAGGTTTTTGTTACGAAAAATCGCTACATAGTTGTTTATTAACACTAAGAGTTGAAATCTAGTCTTTTCTAGATGAAAATATTAAACTAAAGAATACAATATTTTTTTTTGTAATAAATATAAAATAATTTGAATAAAAGTTGGTCCAAGTGATGATGCTCGTTCGCCCATTCACAAGGTGCTGGACTAACAGATGCCGCAGCTCGCACTTAACTAAATTTAGCCGTATCTCAGCGTGGTCTTATAAAACACTATACTGTTGAATGAAAATCAGATTTTTGAGGATGTTTTTCAATAAAGATATCTGCAGTTTTCCTGTTTAATTCTGATAGAAACAATTTCAATTTTTTCCCCGATAGAGAACATAGCTATGGTCAAAGTATTGAATAAACTTTGAAATGACATTAGCGACAAGCCTGAGTAGTTCTGGTTTATAAAACTCTTATCACTTGGTATCACGTTGGTATAAAGTTCAGGGCTGGACTTAAATAGATAGCATAAGAAATTAAAGTAGATGTGTGTATTAAGATGTTTCGGGTCAGTGGTATTTTCATTTTAAAGCAGTCTTTTTGGTGAATAATAAGATAAATTTTATTGAGAAAATAGTTTCTTATAATACGCGCTAAACATAAAATAACAATTATAATTCTAATTATTATATGTTCCAATTTTTATTTTATAAAAATAAAAATGCACGTTAGTTACTGCAATTTTGAAATGAAGGAAAAATGTTATTGTTATTTTTCATTATCAGAATATTTTATGGGTATTTTTCAAGTATTCGTTTCATAATTATGTTTTATAATTTATTATTATATAATATAGTTTATTTTAAGTATTCAAATGGGTCATTTGGAATCCTGAAATTGCCCACTCGGTGGCCTGCAACCACAAATATAGGAAGAATCAACTTTTTTGTGTATTTATACACAAAATTATTATCGAGTTCAAAGCACTACAATAAAATAATAATTTACTAATTTAAAGGAATTTAGAACTTCCTATATCAGAGGATCGATGTCATTTGTCTGTCAAATCCAAGAGTTCTGTCAATACTTTGAGTATATAAAAATTCATTTAAGTTTACATTTATCAAACTAAACCGTGGATTCGTGATTACTCCATTTGTTTTCAAAGTTTACTTAAAGTTGATATAGATCGGATTTCAATAACAGATGACGAAAAATACAGCTGCGGATTCCGGAGCACGATGCGAATGTATGCGTCGTGTATGACCTTAAAGAAAAGAAAACAAGTTTAGATAAGACAATTTGAATGATATATATGACAGACTATCCAAAGAAAAAAAAATTGACAGAAACAAACTTCTAAACTATAACGAACACTACAGTGCTTTGGGAGGCACTATAGTGAGAGCCTAAATAAATATCAGCAACTGTGAACCTAAATGTGTCAAAAACCAAATTTTCCATAATAGTTAATTGCGAACATTTTCCTCTCGACAGAATCCGTCACTGAAATCAGCTATTGAAATCCACTCTAGAATTTATGGTAAACATTTCTGTATTTCAAAAATTTCAAATCATAATTATAATAAAAATAACTTGAGTTTACTTTTATTCACATTTATGGTAGGGCTCCTACTATATTTTAATACTTTAGTCAATTATGGTCTAAATATTTATTAGTCCTGAGAATTAAAATTATTTCCCATAAAAAATATGTTTTTGAAATGAAACCAACTCTGTGTATGGAAGAAGTGAAAGTTTTGTCTTTCTAAGATTATTTCTGCGAAATCAATTGCAAAAAAAGATTATCAAGGTAAAATTTTCTCTCGAAGTTTCATATTTGGTGTTTTAGTATAAATACTTTTCTTAATGAAATTTTCCTGTATTCTAATGAGAGCGGTATTTCAGATCATTCCAAATTTTCAAAAAATAGAGAAAATAAAAAGTTTCTTATCCATGTACTTTGGCAAATTAAAATATCTATTCGATAATATTGAAATTTTATTAGAAAATTTACAATATTTTTAGTTTAATTTAGTTCAGAGCAAATAATGAATAATTAAAATAAATAAAAACTAATTAAATACACAAAAGGTGTTGGATATTAACTCTAAGTTTAAATAAGTAAAACCAGAAAACTTATATTTTAAAGTAACATAAACAGCATTGTCAGCAGATAAAATGTTTTAAATTGTTTGAATTGTAAAACCACTTGGATCAATAAAAAAAGTAATAAAAACGATATTATATTTATTTACAGGAACCGCATATCAGTTTTTTTTACAAAGAAATTTATTATCAAAAAGATATTAGTACTAAACATAGATCCAGGGCCGTAAATTCAATTTTTATTGGGAAGGATCAAATCTCGTTTTCACCTAGTACAGAAATTAACCATTGTTGCGCAATTGCTGAGAAATGAAATACAAAAAAATTAGAAAGGGATAAAAACAATCTTTATTTTTGTTAAATGAAATTATTTTATGTATTGGACTGTTGTACTTTAAGTTTTCTTCTTTGGCCACCTTGCGCCCAGCATGCGAACTCCGCAATAGGATAGAAAATAAATTTCTTTGCTATTTCTTTCTATTAAGGAAAATCATTCAAAACTTACTCTATAAGCATATTCGGTAACGATCGGGTATGTCCGAACAAGCAATCGTGCTATAGAAATAGAAACAGTCTTTGGCTGCTGTGTTCCGCATAGTCCCACTGGAGTTGCGTGGTCCTATTTATCACATCTGTACTGTATTGTATATGCCACTTTACCTCTACATCTCTATTTTCCTTAGTTAATGACTGTCCTAAATAAATGTACTCTCCAACATTATCTAACGTTGTTCAGTTTATTGATCCTTGTAGATTTTCTGGAAACAAGCTCTTGATCTTAGTTAAATTTATATTCAATCCTATTTTTTTAGAAGCAACATTTAGTTTCTGAAGCATCGCTTTCAGATTTTCTACATTATCAGGAAATAGAACGACGTCATTAGCAAATCCCAGATGATTCCTTTATTTTTCCAGTTCATAGGGTCAAAGTAAATAATTTGGGTGATAGATAGTGTGTCTTTCTCTATTCCTCTATACATTGGAATAATATTGGTGGTTTCCAGTAGTCGAATAATTGATATTGCATCTTAGTATATGTTTTTCAACAATTTTGTATATCTATGAGTAATTTTGGTATAGCTTGGGTCTTCTATTATTGCCCATTGTTTCATCGAGTCAAATGTCCTTTCGTAATCAACAAAGAACACGTCTATGGGTAAATTATATTCGGTTCATTTTTCTGCCGGTATTTTTATTGTTAACACACGATCTGTAGTACCATTGGCAAAAACCACTTCTAAATCCTTTACGCAAATATGCTTGTTTAGCAGGCTAACCTGAACATCTAAGTTTACTTTACTTCTGTTGGTTATCATTATTATGAATAATTTATATACATATGAAAGTAAAATAATAGGACGGTAATTTTCTAAAAATGATCTATCTCCCTTTTTAGAAGATTATCGGATGATTCTTTTTGTTAAAGTATGCGTTAATGAATGCGTGAGGCGGATTGATCAATCAGTGCGGAATTTTGAGCCTCGAGTTGTTGGAATCTAATATTTCGTAAGGTGTTTTTGGAAATTGACAGGGGATTGGTGTTGTCTTTCAGCAGGGGTCGAATTTGGTAGCCCTTTAGGATTTGAAAGTGGAGAGAAACCATGGTATGAGTAGGCAGGTTCCCGTACGTGAAGTTCTGCCGGGAACACAAGTGTGCCTACCAACCATCAGGTTTACATAGACAAAAATTATTTTTGACAAAAAAACGTTATTTATTCAGGGAAGCAAAATGAAGCGCAGAAAATATTGCTTATAAAAAACAAAATATCGAACACCTGAAGTATAAAAAGTATTGGAGAGTTAAGGAACAAAAAGTAACTATTTTTAACTATATGTTAATTTAACATACTAATTTTTAAAGATGCTTTAAAAATAATTTCGAATGGAGGTTCGAAACCCAAGTTACGGACCTGAAAACTTCTAATGAAACCTGTGATTCTTATATTTAAAACAATGATATTGTTTTATTTAATAAAAACAATACTATCACTGAAGAAAATACTATTTTATCTGTGATATACGAAACAAAACATATAAGTGTCTACTGAATATACTGTGTGTTGTTCTTGGCAGTAAAACAAAAATATTCTGTTGAAAAAGTCAAATAAAATGTGTAGTATTGACATAAGACCTGTAACAAAGTATTTTATGTGTTAGTTTGTAATTATTGTGACTACATATTATGTTTTTTTTGGTTTCATTCATAAAATGTGGAAAAAACTTATGACAGGACAGTTTGTAAAATGAATTAAAGTATCATGGTGCGTTTCATGTCATGTCTTTATGAATGAAATATTTTATCGATCTCTACTTATCCTCGTAGGAATTAACTCGAATAACTGAGTTACTGTTTTGCCGAAAAGCGTATCTGAATCTGCAAAGTTGTAAAACAAACCTGAACAAAAGTATATAGTGTCCGGAAATACGTATACAATGTTTGATGTCAGACCTTGACGTCAAAATAGATCGAAGCCAACTTAGTTATATTGGATAATGCTTTGTTTCGCACTAAACAAAATTTTTCTAAAAAAATTTGGATCATGAATTCGTTTGTTTCGAATTAATTCACAAAATGTTAGGCGAATGGGGGATCAATCGCTAAAAGTTCCTGAACCTTTTTAACGTGATGTGAATATAAAAATTGTTCTTTTAAAATATTTACAATAGTTTTAGGCATATCCAACTCATGTTCTAAGCGGCGGGTACTAACATTTGGTTCTTCTTGAACTCTTTCCAAAATTTCCTCTTCTTTTTCGACTGTTCGAGTTATTCGAGTACAACCCTTACCTTCAAATTTTTTCTTAAAGTGGAGAACGCTTAATATTAGAAAATGTGCGATAGTTTGGTATTCAGCGGTTAGGAAATCTTTCCATGTAAACCTTAACACTTGGATGTCCATTTCCTTCACAAAACCCATACACCGAGAGCATGTCAACGTTCACGGAGTGCGTGTAGTTGTCCATGTTTAATAGTAAAATGAGCGTAGAAATTTAGAATGTTGATCTTACGTTAGTAGACTTCTTAGTCAGCGATGGCAATTATTAAATGCCATAGCAACAAAATCAGTCGAAAAATTATTGTTACAGGTATTTTTTATTATTACAGTTAATTGATGTATGCATTGAAAATATTTCTTTCCTGGCGAAACCACTTATCTATCGAAAATTTTTCAAATACATGCGATTATCGGATAGAAATATTTAAGTTAATAGATTTAGCTGATACTTGATGGAAATTCCTTGTAACTAATGATAATAATACACTGGTTATAAATTTCCACTATTCTTTATTTTAAATATTCAAGAAAAACCATAACAATTGTTTCGACACATAGTGCCTTCTTCAGATGGTAATTTATTCTTTACCATAGTGAAAATTTATAACCAGTGTGTTATTATCATTAATTAGAAGTATTTAGGTCGCCATAAAGCTGATGACATAAAAAATCAGAAGCGATGTTTACAAATGACGTCACTTTATAGCGTGTTGCTACACCACTAGAAAACGTCATATTATAGCGTTAGACCACACACCAAAAATCATTAATTTCATTTACCCCATTTTCAAGAAATTTGGAAAAAATCAATATTTTCTTAAAACTTTGACTTTTTCAACCGCCTAAACGAAGCATTATCGGATATAAATGAGTTCACTTAAATTGACACCCAGTATATTCCAAATTTTTTAACTTTTTGGCGGGATATTCGTCTTGATGTATCGTGATTTTGTTTTCGTATTCTTCAAATAGGTAATAGAGGAGTGTAAAAATTGTCACCTGATCTGACTTTTCATTGTTTGGACGACGTAAAGGAAAATTCAGTTAAGAATATTTATTTCTTCGGCTATAAAAAATACTTATGAACTAATTTTTATCTTGTGTGAAAAAATTAAGAAATTTGATTTTATTTATCGTTATTATTTTCTCAGACATAAATCTGAGATTTTATCGTGCCCCCCATTGGGTTTTCTAATAGTAGACTTAAAAAATCTGAAATTATTAGATATAATAACAGTTAGTAAATTGCGAATGGCTGAATGTTAAAGATAACTATATGACTCTGTTAAAGTGGTTTTAAGTTAAAACAGAGACAGGCACAGACAAAAAAAACCCTGTCCGTACTTTCCGATCTATGAAAATACATAGTGTTTTACGAGTACTTGTGTAGCCATGATGGCCGCCAAGTCATGATCTGCCTTGCTGTTAAGTCCGCACTATGTTTGTAAGAAAATATGAAGTTCTTCGAATTTAAAGAATTTTTTTCTCTCTATTGCATCGATGGATCTAAAATTTTAACAGTAGCTTCACAATCACATTACATTTCTACTAAGTAGTCGTTTTTTGATTGGATATAAACCTTTTTTTTTATAACCAATTTATTGCTTTATTTTTTACCGAAAATCGACTAATTTTTTCAAAAGTGCGTCATTTTTCTACAAAATTCGATTACAAATAAAACAGCATGTCATCGGAGAGCCAATTATATATAAACTATAAATTTTTTTTGTTTTTTTTGTTTCAGGTTCACGTAAAATGTTTTCCCTGTTTTTCAATTTTTAAAAAAGGCGATTTAGAAGATCGGCTCCATTTTGTATCAAAATAATAATAAAAAATTTTTCCATACTTCAATATGTGCTGAATGAACCCTCTAAAAAGAATTTTCCTATTTCTCTTCCACACTCCGGAGAAAAATTGTCAAAATTAGCTCCATTTTTCGGCCGTGAAAATGGTGTTACCCCTCAAAAATATATAATTTATTAATTAGATTTACCCTTACAAACTAATAATTTAAATACCATATATCATACAACAAAATATTTTACTTAACCACTTCATATTATTGTTCGGAACAACAAGACAAATCATAAAAACTTAATATTTGTTACATGCCCCATACACAAATATAAACAAAACTAGGCTAAAAAGCGGCATTTTCTACACTGATATTTTATATGAATTTTAGCGATGTCTCAACTGAAAGCCGGTTTTTTTTGCTAATTAAAAACTTGGGCATCTCTCCCAAACGATTGCGAATAAGCTTAATGCATTTTGTTTTCTGACATACCGTAAAATAATAATCCTGTAGAAAAGAACAAATGTTTTTCAGTGGAACCACACTAGGTTTACAATCTGTTAAAAATTTACTTTGAATAATAAATTTTAGTCTATTAAGATAAATGTGTATTTAAACAGCAGATAAATCCAAGTTCGTCAATATTTACATTTTCTCAAATTAAAAACGCGTCGCTTCAGCCGAGAACCAAACGCGTTTTCCGATTACTCACGAGCTACAGCGAACCTGCAAACGCCATTTTTAGATCAGTCGGCTTCAAGCAGCCTTTATTGAATGTGTATTTCTCTATACGGCAGTCAACGTTGAGGTGATACCTTGAAAGGCTGGGTAAGAATATTTTTAATAAATTACACTAAATTCTTCCGAATAAAATATAAATATAATAAGTTATATACACGTTAAATAAACCAATATTTGCAATAACGATTTATTTACTTAGCAGGAATAAACTTTTATTGTTCTCCAGCCAAAAATCCTTGACTTCGATCGAGAGTTCAACGGAGAGAACGGCGCGCGGCGCGATATTACTTCGATTCATGCGGTCTGCATTTTCGTTTCAGAGTGAAAATGTGGCGGGAATCCTTGCAGTAGACTGGTTTTCATATACGGCGAATTTTATCAAGCGATTTTATTATCAATATAAAATATCTAATTATCTTAAAATTAATAAAATGAATTATTCTCCTATAATTATTATACAGTGTCCACAAAAATTTGTTGCTTTTAGTGTATCGTACCAAAATAGGAAAAAATTAATTATTTTTGGAATCAACAGACGTAGTTTTTATTTTTAGAGACTTTTTGATGTAAACAGCAAATATTCGTATAATTACAGTTAGAAACGGACAAAAATTTTGATTGGGTGTTCTCACTTATAAATGTTCATTCTCTCTGGGTATACAGCCCTTAATTAAGGGTGGCAGGCTTGTACGCTTTCACAAGTGTTTTAATCGCTAGCAATATCTTGGCATTATTTTGGAGATATTACGGACACTAGAGCATTATTTATGCTAATACACTACCAACAATAGTTTTTGTTAAGAAATAAAAAGTGAGGTTAATGGCTATCAAAAAATACAATGGCTATATTAGGTTCATAGACATAATATAAAGATAATAGACTGTGGATCTTATAGAAACGCTTTGGCTTTCACTTACAAAGAGACAGTGTTTTCGATGGTACCTCTCTTTCTAAGCGGAATAGAAAGAGAGATATTACTCATCGAAAATGGTTCTATAGGATCCGGGGTCTACATTATGTCTTATATGTCTATGATTAGGCTATGTTTTTTAAGTGAATTTTTGTAAAAAAAGTTCACCCAAAGGATTTGAGGATCGGCACCTCAAGTTTCTTAACAAAAATTGTGACGCAGAGAAAGAAACTAGTAAGTGATAATCGGTCTAACGATAATTTTTGATCGTAAAATAAGTAATCAAAAATAATTTTGTTCCTAACCCTCATGTGTGAGGTATTAAATGAAAGCTAACGAAATAAGGGATTTAAAAATATATTTCTATTCAAAATTTGTTTCAAACTAATCTTAAAAATAGTATTTCATAAATTAATCGCATTACAACGACTGCCTCATTAGAAATTGTAATAAATAATAAAAAAGCATTACTCTTATTAAAAAACTAATCTATCACTTTTATAAAGTTTGCGTCTTCTGATATTATTATTTTAAAGTCACATAAGTTTGGTATTATAGTACTTTTCTAAAGAAATTTTGAGCATATTAGGCCCATTTCTTGTTGTTTACGTTAATAAAACTTCAAAACACAGGTCTAAATATGTGAAAAATGGGTTAACTATAATTCATTCATTACAAGAATATTCTTTATGGGTGGTCTAGTTCTCACGTATATTCTCTTGAACGTACTTTTTTCTATGAATTATAGGAATGTATGTAAAAATATTAAACCTTTAAAAAAGTAAATATTTTTATAGCCATTATTTATTTAAACTCAACATTTTAACGTTGTACTACTAGATTAATTTATTTGTATACGAAATTCTTAATTCACGAAAATTTTCTTAATATTAGTTATGTTACTGTTATTATCAGTGTTTATATAATATTTAGTGTGTTACAATTATCATTTATCGCACTTTAAATTTTAATTTTTATGCTGTAAAATGGAAAAATTACTTGTTAATAATGGTTTTGGATTTCAAAACATCACTCTGATTTAATTAAATTTAGTATAAGGCCAAACAAAAGACAATTAAAATAAATAAGAACTTCGGCTTATTTTAAATACAGTAAAATTATTAGATATTAATTTGTAGTATACGTAATAATAAAAGTATCAGTAGAATCAGACAAAACATTTTAAATTGCAAAATCAATTGAACCAATAATATATGGTTGGTTATTCCGGGTTTCAATCCGTTGGTTTAAAAAAATCGTTTTAATGACGTTTCGCCAAAATGTCAAGCGCGGCTCGTCTCGTTACTCGCTTAGAACTGATGGGGATTTCTGGTTTCTCCCGAGCTTGTTGAAGTTGATTCGCTCTCTGATTAGTTGAGCTGCTTCGCAGGCTCCTTCCCTATGCAAAATGTGATATATTTGTTTCTGTGTGTTGTTCTTTGGTGTTTTTGTTGTTGTCTATAGTTGGGATATTTAAAGCATCATCCCGCTTATTCAGCTGTCGCGCTTTTTCGATTTCTAGGGCCTCTCTTATGGCGCGTACTTTGAAATTTTGTATTGATGCTACTTCTTTTGCTTTTTTGAAATTTATAGTATGACCGGTTGTTTGAATGGTGTTGAAATAAAGCTGAGGTTTTCTGTTTTTGAGACTATTTTTATGTTCCTGAATTCTTGCTCATAGGCGCTGTTTGTTTATCCTATATATGTTTGCTGACAATCTGCACATGAAATGCTGTAAACGCCATGCTTTTCAAGGTTGATCTTATCGTTGTGATTTCCCAGGATGTTGGCATTTTTTTTTTAAGTTTTTATAAGGGTTGTATATTGTGTTTTTTTAAGATTCTTCCAATTCTGTCCGTGATTTCATTTATATATGGGATGATGGCTTTGTTCCTTGTTTGATCTAGGTCTTTAGTTTCTGTTATGGCCTTTTCTCGTCTTTTTATGGCTTTCTTTATGTCTGATGGCGAGAAACCATTCCGTTCTAGAGATGTTGAGAGGTTTTATTTTTTCTTGTTTTGTGCTACTAATTAGAAAACTCAACGATACCAGGAATTTTAGCGTATATCAGAAACCCACACACCCTGATCGATATCTCAATGCAGAATCACATCGCCATCCTTCACAAAAATAAGCAATAGTCAACACACTAACATCCAGATTTCTCCGCCTAAAAGAATAAGATTATACGAAAGGTGTCTATAAAATAATGAGACTGATGCTTCTACAGAAGAGGTACGCATGCGCCAAAGGCGAAACACCGACAGTTGTGCAGTGTAAAGCCTTCTCTTTTGAATGCGGCGCCTCCAAATCAGTCTGGCCGTGGCCTTCGATTGTATAAGAGTTGTTTTTTTCATTTGCCGAAAAATTGATAATTATAATAATAGAGCAACGTCGTGAAATTTCACATGAAACTTAGAAAAACTGCTACTGAAACATATCTTCTATTAAAAAAAAGTGTAGAGCGTTTTAAAAATGGCCCAGAAATGTTGAAGATGATTTATGCCCGCGACGCTCTTTCACATTAAAAACTGTTGATTAACTATTCGTGTGATTGCTGAAACTGTAGGAATGCAAATTTTACATAACAATTTTAACATGCAAAAAATATGTGTGAAAATGGTGCCTCACAAATGAACAAAATATTTATACTTTGAATAACATTGAAAATGATCCGAACTTGTTGGAAAGAGTGATATGTGACGGCAATGACGTAACCGAGAGCTAAATCAAGATTTAAAGCGATGATGATTGCTTTTTTTTCCATATTCATGGGACTGTGTTCTTTCATTGAGTTCCTGAAGCTAAAAAAATTAATCAACGTTATTACCTTAAGGTTCTTGCTGAACTCCTTGAAAAAATAAGAAAAAAACGATTTGAATTGTGGAAGAACAAGTCATGGGTTCTCCATCCAGACAACGCATCGGCTTATTTTGCATTTTCTGTCAATACGTTTCTAATCAAGTATAATATTCCAGTATTAGATCATGCCCCTGATCTTGCACCATGTGACTTTTACCTCTTCCTTAAGGTGAAATCTGCATAAAAAGTCTTCAGTCCGCTGAAGCTGTGAAAGAAAAGGTATACGTGTCATAAAAGAGCTCGCAAAAGAAGACCTCTAGCACCGTTTCGAAAAATGGAAAATTCACATGGAATATTGAAAGTGATAATATCTAAATATGAATAAATTTAAAATAAAATGTTTTACAGTAATTGTCTAGTTCTTTTATAACCACACCTCGTATAATTCGATTTGGCGGAATGCGGAATAGACCAGGTCATTAAATGTTAGCGGATATTCGTTTAAAAACACTATACAATATTATCTGTGTCGTAGATGCTTAATTTTGAATTTTTTCCGACTATGTTGAACTGGCTATTCATAAAATTCTATTTCATTATTTTAGGGAATCATGGAGCCCCCAGTGGAAATTTGCGAAAACTATCAGTTAAAGTGGAGCTCTTACACTTCGTATATCCATTCCTGCATTGCATCATCTTTAGTAAGCGAGGATTCCTTTGCAGATGTAGCCTTGGTAACCATGGACGGTCATAAAATAATGGCCCATCGTTTTGTACTGTCATACGCAAGTCAGTACCTTAACAAGGCGTTACGGTTTCAACCTAAAGTCACTACCGCTTTGCCGGTTATGATTGTTCTTCCTCAAAGTATTACTTACAAGGCATTAAAAATACTTGTTAAGTACATGTATAGCGGTGAAGCTACAGTAACCAAAGATATTTTGAATGTGGTACTTAAAGCAGGGGATATTCTCAAAATTAAAGGACTCTATAGAGATCCTGGAGACGAAGAACAGCATAAGTTACAGAAAGCCGCTAAAGCTGCTTCCCAAGTTCCTAATGTTGAATCTCAAAAGCCAAAGGATCCAAAATTAGTTACAGAAAACACCGTTTCCAAAAATCCTCCACCATTGGTTGCTTCAAGGTATGAGTAATTTTATTTGTGTAGAAATGTTTCGAAGCCGATCACTACTTTATAACGGTTAAGAATTTGTCCCATAGGTTTTACTAAATATAAAATTAATTGATAATATATTTTATAGTTCTGTAAATCAGAAAATTATCCAGTCGCAAACAGAAGCTACGAAAGCTAAAGGAGCACAAAAAGTTCAACAGAATAAACTTTTACAATCGAAAATTCAAAATAAAATACAAGACAAACAGCCGGTAGCCCCTTCAGCGAGCAGTGTTAAACAGTATGGAGGACCACGAGTTCTCAATTTCACAATGACCAATTTTAACGGAAATATTGAAAAAGAAAACGCTTCACCAAAACGGACTATAATACTGAATCAAAAGGTAAAAATGCCTATCTTATTGCTTATAATGTTGAGATACAAACTGGCTAGGTAAATCACTGATTTTTTGCTTTGTATTTGTTAAAGGTCGCACAACAATCAGATAAACCTCATACCATTACATCGGCTGAGGCGGAAGCTCAAAATTCTTCTGACAGTACCACGCTAACAATTAAAACTGAAAATGGAAAAACAGATAATTTATCGTATTTGGTGATTAAAGATGAGCCACTAGAATGGACTGAAGCTGAAATGGAAATCATTGATGAGAAAGAAGTTTTTCCAGAAGAGGCGGTGAAAACTGAAAATTATGATTCCACTTCAAATGAAGGTAGGGGTATGTAGTTTTCAACGTTTTTCAATTTATTATATATATTAAAAGGCAAATGGTAATAATCTTGATACTACCCAAGTATCGTTAATTTTCAAATGAGTGTGCTTCTCGGATAATGCTTTGAAAAGTGAAGTAACTAATAAATTTCACTGTACAGCTTTAATGTATTGCAATGTAACTAAATAAGTTTATTTCTGAATAACATACATACTAATTCTAGATCTTAAACATGGAAAATTGAAGGGGGTACTAATTTCGCCCTGTTATGTAATTGTTAATAAATATCTGGATTCGATAATTTGTAAATTTCTTTTAACTGAAGTTAAATTAAAATTACATACAAATTTGTTTTAAAAAACTTGCCTTATAGTTAGGTATATTATTTTATCTATTAAATATCGTTAACATCAAAAAAAAAGTAAAGTCGATTTAAAAAAATCTATATTTAAATTATGTTATGTTAACTATATTATCCTTTTTAAGAAGAGCATGTCTAAAATCAATTTTTTTAATAATATTTTCAGTGACCCATGTGTTGTCTAAAGTTCAAAATTACCCCATTTAGATTTGAATGTTATTGATCAAGGAACTAAAATGACCATATTTTTTATTAACAATTTATGCTTTGGGACCACAGAATAACTCAAAATGCGGACTCGATTATATGCCCATATTTATTGGGATACTAAATCCTCAGTTGTTCGTACGTGGCTACCTATTATCAACTCTCAATTTTCTAAACATAGCTCGAAGCATCGTCGGGTCTGGATTTGCATGCACGGGTTATGGACTGTAATAAATTTCCACACATTTTAATCACCGGATCTCTCGGAGAGGCGCTACATTGAGTATTCTGTGGTTGGGACTAACTATTGAATGCTTCTCAGTTCTCCCGCTTCTTTAACTGTTTCAAACCAAATTAATATGTGGTATGGTGAATGTGGTTGTGAATAAGAAGAAAACGGAAAATACGGGAATCAAGGTAGGTTTAGATACATTTATACTAATATTAAAATTATACGATTATCTTTTTGTGTCGATTATGTACGCTTGTATTTGTATTTACCGTGTGGTGTATAAGTTTTTAAAATGTGAAGTGACATTTACGTTATTTAATGTTAAAAGGTGTAGGTTTGAAAATATTCCAGAAATAGAGCTCCTGCTTGCTTTAGTGTTGTCTATTATTTCTTAAAAAACATTTTACTTCTATGCATAAAATTATACTATAAATTTAATTTAATTTTTGTATCTTGCGCAATTCTCAATAAAGTACTACCATATTAAATTTTCTTTTTTTTTTGTCATAAAAAACCTTTCCCTAAATATAACCCATTTTTAAATTGTTAAATCAGTGGTTAGATTTAAACTAAAAAATTTAGCATCGTTGACGCGAAGTTAAGATACACTGCAAGGATTTTTAAAGTTTTCATGTAAAGTACAAGAAAATTTAAATGTTTATCCTATTTTGATTATCAGATGCACTTTCCGAGTAAACAATGCAAGCGAACGTAATGCAACACTTTTTGTAACACTAACATTCTAATTTTTTCACAAAAAACATACTTTATGCCTTATCGAAATTTTAATAGAAAAAATTCCAAGATATATCGTGCGAATTTTTGGTAAAAAGTAAATTTGCTACTTTTAGCTACTCTAAGTGAAGTAAAATTTAATTTTCACCCATAGTAAGTACAGGTTATTTCTTCTGTTTTAGGAAAGAAAACTGATGATGCCACCACAAGAAAAGACCAAATAATAAATGTAGAAAATGTAAGTAATTTAAATACTTTAATTACTTTTCTTGCAAAATTACTTATTACTTCTTAGATTTTTTTTATATATATTCAATAACCAAAAAATCTAAATATCCTCTAAAGTGAATTTATGTTTGTCTGCAGGAAAATAACATACAGTTTAGCCTAGATGGGCTACCTCGATCTGTAAACTTAAACAATGATAAAGACATCACAGAAGATATAGCTGAGTTAATAGATATTCCTGCACTTATCTTGAAAGAAACAAACGTTCATAAATCGAAGGAAACAGAGAAAACGAGTTTAGCACAGGTAGAATCCACAAAACAGGATGTAGCGCTTGCAGCACAGGAGTTGGAATCCACAGCACCTGTGTCAGATAACGTAGATGTTGCAGAATCTATAGTTGTGTCTGAAGATGATGATGTAGTATTTGTTGCTACGTCAGAGACAACTGAAATGCAACTAGCTCCAGCCGCTGCGTCCGAGGATGAAGATCTTCAATTAGCTGAGCCTTCTACTAGTTACAGCATGCTTGAAACACCCACTATTTCAAATATAAATTCTCTAAGTGCTTTCTCAGAATCCTATGACTCAGACTCTGATTCTACTAGACCAGTATTGAAAATAAACGAGCTCAAACAATTTGATTTATTAAGCTTTATACATAAAGATATGATTGGTCGAGCATTACTGCAAAGAGCAGAAAAAGGTATTCTTGGTAATACTGACAGAGACAGACTTGCGGATTTGGTAGTAACACACTTTACAAATAAATATGGTAATTTGAATATGAAACAATTAAAAATTTTAGCTAAACGTTTTGAACAGATACCAAATGAAAAAAGTACGACTTACTTTGTCGATCCTATTGGTAAAGGAAAATCTTCTAAAGGAAAATCTGAACCAGCCAGGGGAAAACTCATGGATAAATGTAGAAACCGCCTACATCTAATTAGAGCAACTCTGGGCATGGTTAGATCTAAAAAGCATATTCAGAATGCTGATTCTTTAGTAGGTAATAATATTTTCCCTTTAATTTAAACAACCTTTTTACTAAAATTTAAACTTATTAAACCAGAAAGAAAAATATACACATGACTGAAAAATGTTTCGTTTAAAGTTTTTTTCCGTTATGAGAAATCTTAATGTTTGTTAATATTTTTGCCACATTGAGATTGGGATCTAACTTGTTTTATTTCATGTTTTAGATCCAAATGTGCCTAGAGGTTGTGACTTGAGAAATCTTTTAAATGTAAGTAAAGCTTAAGATTAACATACGGTATATCCTCTATTTGAATCTAAAACGAAGTTAATAAGTATATAAAAAAACGCATCTGGTTTAGAGCCCGATTTTAATTTGCTTCTACATAGGTAACTAAGTACATAAGTTTTGTTGTACGGCCACTAGACTCTCGATAATGTTGATATGGATGTTATATAGAAGTACTAATCCGTTAAATATATATGATGTCCGGAAAATATGTGTACGTAAAAATAGGTCGATTTAAACCAACTTGGTTATATTTGATATTGGTTCGTTTGGGCAGTAGAAGATCTCTAAGTTTTACGAAATATTGATTTTTTTCCAAATTTCTTGAAAACGTGGTAACTGGATTTTATGATTTTTGGTGTGTGGTCTAATACTATAATATGACGTTTTTTAGTGGTATAGCGACCGGCTATAAAGTAGTGTAAGAGTTATAAATGTGACGTCACTTGTAAGCATTGCTTCTGATTTTTTATGTCATCAACGTTATGAAAATTTAGATAGATCTATCGGATAATCGAATGTATTTGGAAGCTTTTTTCCTCTTGAAAAATTTTCGTTGGATGGGCGGTTTCGCTGGGAAAAAAATATTTTCAGTTACATGCATACACCTATTAAGTGTAATAATAAAAAATACCTGCAATAATAATTTTTCGAGTGACTTTGTTGCTATGGTATTTAATAATTTGACTATTGACAAATTGCGATCACTGTATAAGAAGTCGACTAAAGTAAGATCACTAAAGTAAGATCACTGGTCCTGTTGTGATTCCAAACAGGATAAATAGAAATATTTATCTAAATTTTTTGCAAAACACATTACCAGTTCTTCTTGAAAATTTGCCTATTTTACTTCGGCGATAACTATGGTATATGCCTGATGGTGTCCCACCCCATTTTTCCGTTGTGGTTCGGCAATATTTACACGACCGATATCTCAGCCAATGAATTGGAAGAGGCAATGAGGCACCAGTAAGATGGTTTATGTGTGACTTATTTTGGAGGAGGGGGGGAGGCGCTCTTAAAATAGATAGATTCCAGTGAACACCCACGAAGAATTATTGATGGGAATTTTAAACGCTGGCAACCTTTTTAATAATCCTGATATATTAGAGTCCAATTTCATTTTTTAAAAAGTGTTAATAAGTATATTCAGCAAAATGGCAGCCACTTTGCCATTTTTTCTATCTTTTTAAAATACATACATGTACTTCCAACATTTATTTTAAAAATTGTTTTATTATCACAGGAAACTTGTATATTTGAAAATATTTTTTCCTGGCGAAACCGCTAATCCAATAAAAATTTTTCAAGAGGTAAAAAAACTTCTAAATACGTCACTTTTATAACGCCTATATTATTTTATATCCAATCGCTATACCACCAGAAAACTTCATATTATAGTGTTAGACCACACACCAAAAATCATTAGATTCAGTTACCACGTTTTCAAGAATTTTGGGAAAAATCAATATTTTCTTAAAACTTTGACGCCTTCTACCGCCTAAACGAAGCAGTATCAGATGTAACTAAGTGAGCTTAAATCGACCTATTTCGACCTTAAGAGTCATCAAACGTTGTACACGTATTGTCCGGACACTCCGTATATCGCGATTAATGAGATTTTTTTCTTCTAATTTACTTTAGGCAAATACTTTCTGTCCGGAAATAAACGGAACCTTTGAATTTAAACCTTGCACGTACGTAGAATTGCACGAGTCACTTTTTAAAGCTAGTATAACCGTAATGATGTGAAATTTTATGACAATATATACACTCGTAAATAAGCTATAGTGGTTTTAGTTACGATTTTTATTTGTCACATCAATTGTGTAATGAGCCTGTATCACTACATGGTATAAAACAAAGTCGCTTTCTCTGTCCCTATGTCCCTTTGTATGCTTAAATCTTTAAAACTACGCACCGGATTTTGATGCGGTTTTTTCAATAGATAGAGTGATTCAAGAGGAAGGTTTATATGTATAACATCCATTAAATAGTGGAGAAATACTGTTATTTTTGAGGTTTCTAATGTGATGTCGTTAATTATCATATTTTTTTCCGCTTACATTGCAAACGCAGGCTGAACCCTACGAGATTTATCAAAATAATGTACTAATTATTTGTACACATTGAAAAGGTCTACAGAAAACTCCGCGATGGTATATGTCTATCTCTCATGGATATCCCACAATAACATTTTTTTGTCATTTACTTTTTACGACAAATAATGGCAAATTTTGAAGCGATTTTAACCAATACAGCATTAATCCTTATCCAATTAAATAGCTTAAATACATTGTTGATTTAATATAGATCTATATGGTCCTTTACAGCACAAGATTTAAATGAATATTTTCGAAGATATTACAGATTTAAAATTGCGGGAAGTAGCGCTTGCGGCGGTACTGGCCGACCGGGGCGGCGGCAGCGTGCCTATAAATAGCGCGTCGGAGGCCGATGTAATAATTGTTGTAAAAATAAAATAAATAGTCACAGTTTTTCTGTAGTGTATTTAGTATCAGCATTGCACCCGTGCGAAGCCGGGGCGGGTCGCTAGTTTTACATAAAATTAACTTTACGTAAACCTACCATCATTAACTGACGATAATCACTTCGCTCATGTCAAAGCTACGATGTTCGAAAATTATTTTATCTGGGTAAGAGAGCTAGCATTGAAGTTGGGAATCTCCAAAACACAATATTATGTAATTTTGGTTGAAAAATTGGACATGAAAGGCCTCGTTTCTTACACAGTGGCAAAAATACTGAATTTTCTCCAAAAACAGTATCGAATGTCGAAATCATCGCATCATCGGAATAGAGGCTGAAAGAAGAACAAAGGCCAAAAACAGCAAACTCATTGTTTTTTTTTTGTATTGTAAGGCCGTGGTTCATCAAGAATTCCTCTCGGGGTGCTAAATGTTTAATAAGGAATATTGCTTGTTTGAAGGTCAGAGACAATGATGTTTCTTGCGAAGTAATAGATATCTGTTGGACTTCCATTGTCTTTATTTTTTTTGAATATCACGACGTTTCGGCTAGTAGTTTTGAAGTGAAACTAAATAAATCCCTTAGCTAGCTACATGACTATTTATACTAAAATTAAATGCAGTAGAGTATGACTGAGATGGGTGCAGTCATGCCTGCTATGGCAAAATCATATTTTTTTTATGCTGCATTTAGTTTTAGTTTACAATTACTAAGAAGTGGTTTCCACACTTCTCTTATATCTAAAGATGGTTTACTAAAACAACTCGGGTTCGGATGTATAACCGCGGCTTCTTTGAATTTCCGTTTTCTCCAATGTTGTTCTCGGTGTAGTATTTTAGCTTCAGACCATTTTATGTGGTGTCCGTGAGTCCAGGCATGGTTGGCGGCACCAGATTTTTCTGTTTCTCCTCGAGATGTGCATTTTTGGTGTTCTTTGATCCTTATGTCAAGAGGTCTCTTTGTTTCGCCAATGTAGGAATTGCCACATTTACATGGTATCTGATATACACAATTCTTCATGTCTCTTTGAGTTGTTGGTTTGACCCTAGTGAGCCGACTTTTCAGAGAGTTATTTGAATTGAAAACAACGCTGATTTTATATCGTTGTCCTATCCTTCTAACTTTTTCTGAAATGCCTTTAATATAGGGGATGTTCAATACTGGTTTTCGTTCTTCATTCGTTGTCGATATTGTCCTATTTCTGCGTTGTTCAAGAAATTTATCCACTAGATATACTGGGTATCCCTTGGCTTTCAGATCATATTTAATGTAATCTATCTCTTTCATCAAGTTTTCGTTGGAGTTGCAGAGAGTTAAGGCTCTATCTACGAGATTTCTTATAATTCCTTGTTTGGTGTTGTTGGAATGATTAGATGAATAAATAAGGTTTTGTCCTGTGTGCGTGGCTTTTCTGTAAATCGAAGTTCGAATTTGTCTGCCATTTCTTTCAACCAAGACATCTAAGAATGGTAATTTATTTTCTACTTCTTTCCCCATGGTGAGTTTAATAGTTGGGCTGATATTGTTGAGATGAAAAAGGAAGTTTCAAAGTTCTTCGTCGTTTCCACTCCAAATAATAAAAGTATCGTCTACGTATCTGAGCCATAACTTTGGTTTCTTAGTTGTGGATTCAATTGCAAACGTCCGTCGAACCATTCCATGAAAATATTTGTATATATCAGATACCATGTGAATGTGGAAATTCCTACATTGGCGAAACAAAGAGACCTCTCGGCGTAAGGATCAAATAACCCCAAAAATGCACATCTCGAGGAGAAACAGAAAAATCTGGTGCCGCCAACCATGCCTGGACTTATGGACACCACATAAAATGGTCTGAAGCTAAAATACTACACCGAGAACAACATTGGAGAAAACGGAAATTCAAAGAAGCCGCGGTTATACATCAGAACCCGAGTTGTTTTAGTAAACCATCTTTAGATATAAGAGAAGTATGGAAACTACTTCTTAGTAATTGTAAACTAAAACTAAATGCAGCATAAAAAAATATGATTTTGCCATAGCAGGCATGACTGCACCCATCTCAGTCATACTAGTATAAATAGTCATGTAGCTAAGGGATTTATTTAGTTTCACTTGATAATAGCTAGATATAACTACTAGTCGAAACGTTGTGATATTCAACAAAAATAAAGACAATGGAAGTCCAACAGATATCTACTACTTCGCAAGGAATATTGCACTACGACAATGCACCAGCTCGCACTTCACTCATTGTCGTGAATTTTTGTTCAAAAGCTTAACCGACTGATATGGAACCTTGCGGCTTCTAAAATTCAAGCGGTCACTACGAGGACATTGTTTTGGGATAATTGAAGACAAAAAAAAGCACTTATGCGGAGCCCTTTAAAAACTGGAAAAAAGTTGACACCACAGACCTGTGCGTCGTCTCGAATGGGAATTACTTTGAGGGGATAAAGGCAATATTATTGGATAAATAATGTTTGATGTATTCTCTTTTCAACCATTTATTTCCAGACAAAAAGTGGAAACATGATCTTATTTCTTAAAATTTTGAAAATATAAATCTTCACCTGTAGGTAATTTCCGAAATTTTAACACTTTCGCTCCGTTACTTACGGCGTCATCGTCTGTAGAATTATTCAAAATAAATTTAAAACTTTTGAAGCTTAATACCATATCTGTATTCGAAATGTATTGTTTATCTTTGCATCAGGAGCGAATATCGAGATGGGTAGTAATATATGTACCTTGTATACTTTGGTATTTCAGACAAAAAAAAACATTGTATTAAATATATTATATTATTCTTAAGTGAATGATCTGCAAATAAATTTATTTAAAATGATATGATAACTTCCAATATTTTGCAGTGTATCAAAAAAATATAACATTTAGGATTATCATTATTTACAATAAATTAGTACCTGTCATCAAAACAAAACTGTGGGTTCTAAACTGGGTGCCTAATTTATTTAATTTTTCTGACAACTGATATACACCCTAAATCTCTTTCTTTTAGGAATCTAGTGACAATGACACTTTAATGGAAATGCCCCCAATTAAAAAAATTAAATTAGAAGATATAAATCAGGACCTCCCAACTTTTCTAGATGATAGTTTTTTGGATAATTGTGATATAGATTTAAAAAACTTTGATTTAATTGACCTTATTAATCAGGACCTTTTAGGTCAGGCCTTGTTAAAAAGGGCATATAGAAATATTCTTAACAATTCAGACAGAGATCGACTCGCAGATTTAATTGTTACTCATTTCTTAAATAAATATGAAGGTAATATGGAAATGAGTCAATTGAAAACCTTAGCTAAACTCATAGAGTTGTACATACCATTTGAAAAAAGCACAACGTATTTTATCGATCCTGTTCATAAGGATAAGTCCAAAAAGGGAAAATCTGAGCCTGCAAGGGGTAAACTTACTGACAAATACCGAAACTTAAAACATCTGATTAAAACTATTTCTGGTCAGGTGAAAAAAATGAAAGGTTCTAACATTGAGTTGGAAGGTACGTAGCTGCGATGAATTTGTAAAATCACGAGAAATATAAATATAATTATATTTTTTAGAAAGCGATAGTCAGCAATGTTTCTCAGATAATGCAAAAGAAAGTCAAATGTGGCTTAAAACTAATACAGAACCAGAAAGTGATGTGATTAAACACTGGCAGGAATCTTCAGTAATTCGAAAAAACGTAGATTCAGATATTTCTACAGTTTTTGAAGAGTGGCCAATTTTAAAATCACCATTGGCTTTTACGTTGGTAAGAATATATTTTGTTAACAAAAGTTTCCCGAACATTTAGCTTTACGTTTTCTTTTTGAGAAGGTTTTTTTTTGGAGTTAGTGTTTATTCAAAATTTTAAAATAATTCAAACAAAAAAACTAAAATTCAACGTTAATTTTAAACTTTTTCGTTATACGAAATTAGCTACAGACATGAATTATGGCTAATAATTTTTTTAGGTATCGTATGACTTCGACGATATTTGTAAAACTAATGAAGATTTTAATTTGGAAGTTGAGTTTAATGCTGTTTTTACAAGAGTTTGTAATAGTAGGCTATTTTCTCTTAACGCTTCAGATCACCCTATTTTTGATCTTCTTCAGAACGATTTGACAACAGGTAAGTTATTTCTAAATATGCATATGTCACTTTGTAACGCATGCACGCATCAAGATGTTATTTTAAGCAATCGATAGACATGAGTAAGTTTGTCTTAACAATTGTTATTAAATGTAAAAAATACATGCTATGTAGAGTACAGATTTATTACATATAAATTAGACTCCACTGTTTCAAAGTTTTAAATTAGTATTTGTTTATAGCGTGTTTATTAAAGGAATAATTGTATAAATATGTTTTTAGATTCAAAAACGGCAATACAGCTATATCTCTTACCAGCTTTTATTCCCGCAAGAGGGAGAATGTTTTTAGGAAAAGTACATTGGAAACCTTCAGTATTGGAATCTCGAACTGGCTTCGTGATACATTTAAGCAATCCAGAAGATGTCAAGGACACTATTAAAAATAGAATTGAATATAAAGCTAGCAAAGGTTTTCCGGTACATCCCTATATCATAATTATTGGCTCAAACTTAGAAAATATCACGGAAGCCTTAGTTATTGTTCATGATCATCCTTATAAATGTTCTTCTGTTTTAGAGGCATTATATTTTTGTTTTAAAATTTACCAGGTATTAAGGTTAAAGTATCCCTATGAATGCCAACATATTTGGTACCTCATTCAATGGGAAATTTTTAGATATCGGACAGCGTCCGATGCACAAATTGCGTTTATGAACGATGTCCTAACTTAATTTTTCTGTTTATGAAATATTTTGATTAAATCTACTTTTATTAATTAAATACAGTGAGTGGTTAACTAGTTAGAAACAGAATGACACTAGTTTATTCACTCTTATTTATTTACATGAATTTCTTCTACTAAAAACAAAAATAATTTGTTTTACGATACTGTATTTCATATTAAGGCCAAGTTTATCTAAAGTTTTATATTTCGTTGGATAACCTTTGTTCTGAAAAACAGCACTACATCCTTTATGCGTTGACTCTTAATGTTGACATCGCCTTAGGGTTATAGAGTTCAATCTGTGCTGGGACACTTAATTTTTCTTCATTTTCTGTATTCTACGTTTAATTCTCATTTGAGGTCACTTTCAAGGCTTTCTATGGGGTTTATGTCAGGGCTACATGACGGTTAAGTTATTAAGAGAACTAGATTCTCTTGAAACCCTTTTTACCGCAGTGTTTACAGCCAAGTAACTAATGAAAGACAGCATATAGTTTTCCATGATATTTGAATATTTTTCTTGATCGAAGATTCTTCCCGTCCTTACTAGAGGACCAACGCCGCGAAGAAGCAACCCCATAGTGTAATATTTCTCCTACCGTATTTAAAGGTAGCAGTGATATATTTTAAGTTATTTTCTTGACCTTTAGGGTGTCTCATGAATAATTTGGAGTTATTTCAGATCACAATACCTTCTTCCGGTCCTTTACAATCCAATCGATGTGGTTCCTGGTCTAGCTTGGAGATTTTCTGGATAAAAATTTATGCTGTCCTGCCAAACAAGTCAGCCTATTTAAGGAGTCTGCTTGTGGTTTGAGAAGAAATACTAGTTTCGGCAGGAAGCTCTTTTTTACTTGTTCTAATGCAATACATGATTGATTTTTGGTAATGCATCTATTTGTGTCCTAGTTTTTGATGTTTATTTTGAGGGAACTTTCATGGGCGCCATCATATCTTTGTATATGTCAAAAAGCAACAAATAATTTATGAGTTCTACCTTATTGTAACTCCAATCACACTGACTAAATTTAATAATTATCTTAGGGATGGAAGGGTCATAAATTTATGGTCAACCCATTGCCGTTCTCAAAATAGATCAATTCAAAGCATTGAATACATATGTTACTAAAATATTGCGTTTTTACCAGCGAAGGGTACTGAAACTTCTTTACCTTTCTTATTTAGTCAGCATTTAGCGTCAATCTATGAGCATAACCTCGCCTATTTTTTCCAGACTTTTTGATCCTGTGCTATTGTCATCCACTTTTTTCCAGTCATTTTTCTAATGGCATTGTATATTAAGGAGCGACCTCGGTTTCTCCCTTCTCCATATCGTTTATTTTTTGTGTTTCTTGAGGTCCACTTGGATTCGTCCATTTGAGCGATATATCTTGTCAGATTTCGTAATTGTTTCCCCTATGTCTTCCATCCATGTTTATCGTCTTATTCAATATATCGACTTCCTATCTCTCAATATCGACTCAACAAGACTTTTGGTCTCATTGAGACGTGAGCAATAATACAATTGTAAAAAAAAATTGGACTGGAAAGAGTGAAGTTAAGACTATCAATTTAATAGAAAATATATGTAAAAAGCAACCGGCACAGCGAAATTGCATAAAGATATGGAAATCATAAAGTTAGAGCGAGACATATGATATGATAGGGAGCCTCGATATCTCCTGAACTGTTGACTCTTGCTATGGAAAATATTTTTAAATATAGCAGGAAAGAGATTTAACCACCTGAAATATGCAGATGATGTAATTTTAATCGAAATAACACCTCAGATCTGTAAGATATGCTTAATAAGTTAAAACAAAAATTAGGGGAAGTAGTTATGGATAATACAAAGATAATGCCTAAAACTCAAAATGCCAACATACCAGAATTACTTTAACTCTAGGTGATCTTATCTTTGGAGAACGAAAAGATAATTCACTGTAAGAATGGAAGCTTAAGTGTATGTATGTATAATGTATAATATCCGCATTTACATACTCAACAAAGAGATGGTCACTAACAACACGTTGTGTATACAAACTACAGGTGTAACATGGAAAGAGAGACACTTGACTACCTGTTTTAAATTCCGTGACTTAAATAATAATAGGTTAAATCTTTTTCGCGCTTTGCAGGTAGCTAATAACTGATGAGAGAACAATAATACACAACATGTATTAATGTTGATTTAGCTCCAAAAGAATTTTGGAACAAATAAAATTTGCCTATTATTAAGGTACACTAAAATAAATTTCTTGAATTTTTCTAATTAGTTGACCACCACTGTATATATACGTACTACTACGTTATAGACTGACAGTTTAGAATTTAAAACAAAAACAATAGGATTGTTGAAAAGAATTATAATTTTTTTATATACAGTTTTAATTTTCGGATCTAAAGATGATTGATTGTTTATAATGAAAACTACTTTATTATTTTTATTTAAGCTTTTATTATTATGATGATTAGGCATAGACTGATTATTGTATAGTTTTATTTAGAAAAAATAGTATTGTTACTAAGATATGTGTTAAATTATTAGATATTTATATATTATTTTTGAATAAGTGTATTTTTTAAATTAAAATTTTATTGTTAATAAAAATGATACCGGATGAAACTAAGATTTTTAGTTTTGGTATTTAAAGCGTCTATGTCAACAACATATTTGAAATATAATCGCGAGTATCTCAAAGGCCAAATGAACTGATAAAATAATGTTAATTAAGTAAAAACGTTGCATTTATTGCACCCATAGATTAAATAATTAACTGTATGACTCTTTGAGAAGCTAAGTATTAAATTTCTACTGTTTCTTTACGAATGGTTAAGTAGTAATATAATCAAAATAAAAGAGTTTCTAAAAATATACAGGTTTTTAGAAATAGTATCGGGAAAGTTAGAGAGATGGTTGGTTCTATATGATTCAATAAGAGTAGTAAGTCGTTTAAAAAACATGTCAATACCCCGATGGTTACAGTAGTTTTTCCACGCGTTCGAAGATATTTATTTATAAAAGTAGTTGAATGTGAACGATGAATAGTTTCTGAATATAAAGAAATATTATTATAAATGTTTTTATATGTTATTAAACAATAATTTTTGAATCTGTTTTTTTTTGCACATGAAATATTTTAATTTCTATTTGCCGCCAAATGATATAAATTATCAATGTGAAGTAAGAGTATTATTAAAATAATATTTTCAGCTCGATCATATAAAATTAAAAATGTTTTGAAAGAAATAAATTCTGATTTTTAGGTGAAGTGTCCTAATTTGATTCATGAAATACGAATTAAAACCCTAGTAAAATAATAATTTTATTTACCTTCAAAATTATTGAGATTTTGACATTTTTTGAAATAAGCTATTATATTTTTCCATATAAAATTAACTCTCTAAGTTTCCTTAATTTATTTCCAGACCCCTTTATATAATATTGAACATTCCCAAAGATTTTGAGTCGGTTAAAAACTCAAAAATTAGTAATTTTTCTTATATAAAAATAAAAAATTATATTTATGAGATTTAGAGATAGATAGTAAAGTAAGTACAAGAGATAAAAAAAAGAAAAGGTTCAATTTCTAAGAGACCTAGTATTAGTAAATTTAAAATCTTTTATAATTAAATTTTAAGAAACGAATGTGAAAAAATTTTTAATATATAATTTAATCACAAAATGTGTTCCCCTTTATATGCTAAACAAATATAATATTTTTTATACCAACTTAGCCCCATATTTGAGAGAGAACGACATTTTAAAGACGCTTTTGGGATTTTAAAATCAAACAAAACAAAGAATTTTTAGATTAAAAATAACATTAGGTGTAGTGACGTATTAAAAGTGTTCCAAAGGCTTTCAGCGAATATACTATGAAAACACAAGTGTTTATGAGTAGTATAAATGCTTTAAAGAGGGCGTAAAGATGTAGATGAGAGAGCTGTGCCATTCAGCTGTTAACTACTGTTGAACACGGGGAAAAATAAGAAAATTGTTATTAATCTAAGAAATGCGAAGCAATTTTAACTATAGTTCTGGACAGGAAAAGGGTAGCACCCAAAATCGTACCAAAATTGGCGAGTTTTCACACTAGTGTCATGGCTCAGCTACTATATTCACCAGACATGTCTACCTAGGACTTATTCGCGTAAATATAAGAGAATAAAAGCACAACGTTCTGCGACCATTTAAAATAAAAGCAAAATCGCTGAACAAGCAAAAGACTATACCGATACTTGTGATTGCGAAATTTTTTGATAATTGAAAATGTGTTTTTATATCCTTTGAAGGAAACCTCATTATATTGTTGAATATTTCTTGAAAAAAAAAATAGAAATTTTGGTTCGTTTACTTTTTTAGTTGCATTATTTTTATCGTTTACTAAATTTTTGTGTGTGTTGTGTTTTATGAAACTGGTTCAAACCAATTGGCCAGCAAATTTTACGTTTTTAGTTACTATTTTTTTCCGCCAATATACATGCTTTGCTTTGTTTCAAAAATGACACTTTTGAATTTTTTTTTCTCTTATTTAACAGATATATATGTCTAAAAAAGAATTTTAGCAAAAAAAAAGGAAACAGTAGGTTTCCTTTTTCGCTGAGTCTACATTATTTTAATGTAGCCGGGGTTATTTTTCAGTTCTTTTTACTTAAGGTATAAACGTATGTCACCATAACCATTTGTTTTCCATAAAATATTTTGAGATATAGAGAAGTTTCGGTATGGTTTTAAAAACCATTAATTTCCTAGACATGATTGTTTAAAGATTGTTCTCCGCCAGTGGCGTAAATAATGACAGGCCCCGCGTTGTGGGAGGGGGGTGCCCTCAAGTCTCTTGATAAAAATTAATAAATAAATACGAAGGATCACGCCGAGTACAAAATAGTACGGCATATTCAAAAATTTGCCGGGCACATACTCTTAGTTACGCCACTGCACTCCAATATCAAGTTTCTCGTTTATTCACTATTATTTGTAATTAAACCTGATTTTATAACGATTAAAATCAAGTCTTGCATATTATTTGGATCAAAAGTGTTTCAACAATTCTTTAGACTAAGTTTAATAAATTCATATTTCCCATGTTAGAGTAAGGTGAATTAAACAATATTTCCATTATTTATTAAAGGTTCCAATACTGAAATCTACACACCTCTTACTTGTGAATTATGTACAGAGACATTTACGATTCCAGGAGAATGGGTGAAGCATGTACAGACTCACACAGATATGTTACCAGCTAAAAGAAGAAGACGAGATAGTCCCGATGTAAGTTACTATTTAAAAAAAAGGCTTTCTTAATATTGTAAATCTTCGAACATACTCCTATAGAAGTAGCATAACGTCAGAACTAGGGGGGTTGTTTGAACGCTGAATAACGTAATAATATTTTTATTTATATTTCAAAAAGTGTTGATAAACAGTAGATATTTAATTTCTTGGTACAGACATACGGATTTTATGCTATCCTTTTCTAATTGCATTATTTAAATAAGTATCATCGGTACGTCAATTCTGAAAACAAAGTATGAATATATGGTTGCCTAAATTATTATTATTGTTATTTTCAATATGTAAACAATATCTAACAATATTTACCGATAAAAATAAGTTTTTAAATTCTCTTTTTGTTAATATTAATTGTAAACTTCGCATTTATAGTAATTTCTAACACTTAAAAACACTGAAAAAAGTCACCAGCAATTAAACTGAAAGACAAGATAAGTAAATATGTTTATGTCTGTCAAACATCAAAAAAGCGTCTCCCCCACCGACCAAATTATAAAACTTTCCAAATTTTCGCTATAAGGTAAACTTTACCACAAATTATTTATGTTTAGGAAGAGGACGAAAATGCAAGTTATCCAGAATTACAGTGCGACTTGTGCGACAAATCTTTCGCAACTCCAGCCGAATGGGTACGTCACATCCAGGATACACACACAGAATTTGAGCTGAGCTTATCAAACAGACGAAATCAGACGCGCAAACCGAATGTTAAAAAATACAAGGTTGTTGTTAAAAATTAATAGTATTTTAAGTTAAGTAATTAAGGCAGTATTAACAATTTATTTGGATCATATAGGAATTTAGATGTTAAAGTCCAGTTTTCATATTTTTGTTAACACTCGACAAGAAGGCATAACTTTGATAAATATCCCTCATATCCTCATAAAAGTATTTTGTTTCCTGAAATTTATCGCTTCATATTTTGAATTTTTTGGTTTTGTGTTACTTCCATTCATTCCAGTGATTGACAAAAGAACATATGAAAATGACAATAGAGTCTGAGAGAAAATTTGACACCTCCAATTCGAGTTACATGACAATGTCGTTCTTTATATCTATCAAATGCATATTTGGTAGTTTATAATCTTAATCTTAACAACAAATTTAGCTCTGTTATAATGTATTCTTGGTAGTATTTTAAATCATTTTATCTTGTCACGACCAATAAATAATACCCATTTTAAAATGGAACAAAATATTGATTTTTAAGGCTATTTTTCCGATTTTTCACAATTTTTTGGTCCCATCGATTTGTTCGTTTTGAAAAGGCACAATTGGACGAAAATGGTTGTCCTCATTTGAAGACTGAGTAACCATTTGAGTTTTTCAACATAATTAAAATATGGGAAAGTGACTTGTATATCCAGTGACTTTATTATTTCTTATTTATCTTGACTTATTTCAGAAAGTCTGTTATTTAGTTGTATTTATATTTTGAAATCTAATTCAACTATCGTTTGCTTTTTTTATTTTTAATAAACGTGATCGCCCTACTGCCTAAATTACTTTAATCCATTCTTCATTCCATTTCTTTTAAAATAAATACCAGCTAGTTTTTTTAAGAGCTACTTATTTTTACATATTAATCTAAAAACAAGAATCTCTAAGTTAGAATGTTCGTAATTAGATCTAGAATAAGACATAGGTTAAGGTTTTTAAAAAGACTTTGGAATATGAATTTCATTTTAAGTTATGCTTTCCTTTAAATGTTTATTTATTTTTGTTCGTTAACTTGTATTTGATTCGAATTTATAAGTTATAATTTTGTAATAAAATATTTTCGACGGACTATAAAGGTCTATTATATTTGTTACCTAGTTTTAAATATGCTTATATCAGATAGGCTTAGAATACTTCTGCTTTTTTAACAGCGCCCGCTTAATTATGATATCGGCGCACAGTTTTGGCGAAAAGTTCACAGGCATTACCTAACTTATTGGGGAATTTGAGACTTGGCATATAGGTAGTACTTCCAGTATAAATAAAGAAAATAAAAACATCAACTTTACCATCTTTTCATTTTTGATATACCAACAAAGTATTTTTCATATACAAACTTTTCAAATTTCTAATATTGTAACGATCTGTTTATGAATAAAAAATTGCCAATTGATAAAAAAACAGTTTCGTCATGCGTAAATTTTTATCAAGAATGAAATTGAATGAATTGCAAAATTGAATATAAACAATGGTTCCATTCATTTATTTTGTTAAAAAGTACCTACTTATTGTTATCAAATAAATATACTTCAGACACCAGATATCTTATCTATATCCTAGAATTTAAAATTTTGAACCCGTGGTAACAAATTTCCCAAGTTATTCAACTTTATTATTATTAAAAAAAAATAAATAATATGACTTTACCCTATATTTTGGCACAGATACAAGAAATTACTAATTTCTTTCCCTGTAAATTTACCTTTATAATCTCCGAAACTACTTAACTGGCATTAATAATAATTTTTCCATTGGAAAATATATCTGCTCCTGGTAGATATAGACTATACTTTAGTATACCAATTTTAAGACAAGAAATACTATTTTCCCTTATTGATGCGGCACTAACTTTAGCCCGACACAGTAGAACTAATATTAATTGGTAGGTTCACTGGGCTTGGTGCGAACTAAAGTTTCGGTAACCTCGATAATTCTTTCCCAACAACAGTTCATTGTTGTAGCTAAAGTGGTAGCAATATGTTCGGACTTTGTATGGTGAAAGTGAATTTTTTACTTTGTATGAAACTAGGATATTTTTTTGCTATATTAAACCACGCCAAAATGAACCAGTTCTTCTAGAATAGACATATTTGATGAGTAGATTTCTAAAATAAAAGCAAATTTTGGTGTAAATTTTAATTTTTGGAGATATTCATTTTTAAAATGTATTTACTTTAGCGGTTAGGTCGTCAGTGCTTTATTTGCCAATGTGTTTCCTATACTGCTATGTTCGTCTATTTTTTCTAGTTAGTGGAGTTTAAAACCAATTAAATTTATATTTAAATGAAATAGCGCTAGAAATAAATGTACTAATAAACAGAAAAACGTAAATTTCTTAGATAATGGTTGTTTTACATCTGGAATTTGTAATCTAGTTTTAAAAAGAATAATTCTATAAAAATGCACGTAATTTCCTTAGGATTTTAATATTAGCATAGTGAAAGAAAGACGATTTATATGATTTTAGAAAAAAGGTGCTAAAAAAGAAAATTAAAATGTTCAATAAAGCATGAATACCCTAACTTCTGCGGTGGGGCGGCAGCATAGACATAAAAGTTAAATAAATAGATTTCGGATCCTATAGAAGCAAGTTGGCTCACGCTTAGAAAGAGACAGAGCGTTTTCAATGAGCAGTCTCTTTCTAATTGCGGTCAGGTATCCCTACGGGTCATCCACACCATCTTCCATGCAGAAATGTATGTAATCCAAATTTATGCTGACGAGTGTTTCAATAGAAATGAAATCAAATATTTATTCGGCTTTAACATTAATTTATATTGACATTTAGGTCACTAAAAAGGCCAAAAATACATATTTTCAAATAGCCGAGCATCGCCAAAAGCTCTCAGGTCAAACATCTACGAGTTTAAGTTGACCTGTAACCGTAGGCAAGCCTTAAAGTAATTGGCAAGGAACAACATGGTCCCCCTGATGTAAATACTATGGCTATAGAGAATCAAGAGAACCGAGGAAGCGGACAACTTCGTAAAGGAAGGGTCCAAATTCATTTTCTTGGCCCGGAACCTCTCTGTGGATTACCAAAAAGGTAAAAGAGGAGCTCCAGGGCTAGGGACAAAGTCAGATAAAAATAACATGGGATAAGTATAAATATCTTCACAAAACACTGCTCTCTGAGATACCATCTCAAGAAAATGGGCAAAGCTGAGAGTGATACTTGCCGTTTCTGCGATCGGGCAGTCGAAACAGCAGAACCTCTGCTAGCATTTTTCTGCAAGAGACACTAAATTATTGGAAGGCGTCACCTTGACGTCTGAAGAAGCAAAGTACTTACCTCCAGAAAAACTTCATGAAATATATATTCTGGAATTAGATTAGGTTGACGTACAAAAGGTCGAAGTGTCGCAAAAAGGCAAAGAAAGCCTTAACGACCCACTCACAACTTACAACCACTGAGGTGCGTACATTTTAAGAAGAAATATCTTAAAACCTTAAAATACATTAATTTTGCGAAATGCTATAGTTACCGAAACTACTAAATAAATATCGTTTTTCAACTAGATATATTTATTATGCATCAAATTCTAACAAAGAACGCCTGCCTCTGATGTAATAGTAATTTTCATTGCAACCCATTCATTACAGCGCTAATTAAGGTCACAGAAAACCTATCTAATTTATAATGGATTTTTATAGAGATTTTTGTTTGGTTATACTCATATACTGACATCACGAGATTGTAAAACATAAAAATTAGGATATTTATTGGATTTTCACAGGTTCCAATTAGCAAGGTATGATTTATAGGTGGAGAAAGACAATTTTTAGATCTCTTATACATTATAATAGTTCAGTTCGTAGAACAATCGGAAACTAGTTTGCATCAATCAGATCTTCCAAAATAGTTGGCAAACTATCACGTGACTGTTTTTGTAAATTCTCACAGATTTGTGATTTCTCTATGAACAGGTTTAATAATTATACGATGGTAGTCGTTTATATTTCGCGAGCTAGCAACATTGGCGTTGCCATCTCACATGTCCATTGTAAAGTTTGACCTTTTAAACGGTATATGTAATTGGGACATTTTGACATACGGACGTTTTTGTGTTGTTTACAGTAACTTGAAAATTTCATCTGGTCCAGAAAGTGAAATTAACTCGTAAATATTTTCGGGCTAATATTTTTCACAAGAGTGAATCGATGAATTCGATTCTTTATATGGCGATGAAAGACCTACGAAAGACAACTGTATATCGCTGGTTTAGTGAATTCAATCATGGCTGTCGTTCGTTAACGATCGAGTCAAGTGAAGATCATTCAAAAACGGTTGTAGTATAAGAAAACATCGATGCTCTACACGAAAATTGATAATGCAACATTGTTAAGTTATATATCGTGAGACTGAGGTATTCCTGGGCATTAGTAACACCAGCGCACATAATATATTACGTGAACATTTAGCAGTTAAGAAGCTATGTTCGCGTCGGATCTTGCATAATTTGAGAATCGCTCAAAAAAGACTTGTGTCGATTAGTGCAAGAAATTGCTTAAAAATACAATTGTAGGGATTTAAAAAACATTCATAAGATCACGACAGGTCTTCGGTGAATTGAGAAAAACAAACCGGATACGACGGATCATTCTCCACAATGATCAGGCGAGCTCTCACAAATCGGCTCTTTGAGCATTCAAAACGTGAAATTGATGGTTCCTCTGTCGTACGGCTCTGACTTGACACCCAATAATTTATTTTTGGGATACTATCTTTACAACGGCGGAATGTTTTTTGTATTTTTTCGTGTACAATATGTTAAAAAACAATAAAACCCTTTTCAATGATAAATAAATATTTAATTAAATATTATACGGTTACCCTCGTACATTGCCATTTTAATATCTATATGTTTAAATAAAATTCTACCCAATGAAATCCTTGCAATACAAATTAGTACTTCTACAATCTTCTTTAACACCTTTAATATCCCTTAAAACCATGAATTTCGCAACATAATCTAAAATTAGTACTGCCGGCAGTCCGATTTCTCAGAAAGATTGTCAGACAATGATTTTATTTAGCAGTGAAGTTCTAAATTAGTTACTCTGTCTGGCATTATGGTCATTCTCAAGAAGGTTGTCCATCGGCTGTCTCAAGAGTGATATATAATTTTAAATTTATAAATCAAATTTTGTTGCACTTTTTATTGATTTACAAGCCAAACGGCTTCGCACTCCCGCCAGGGAATATTGACTCATACTAGGTATACAAAGATACCAAAAGTATGAAGCTCTGTGGGAACCTTTTCCGTGTTATCGGGTCCTAGGTGACGTGGTCTGCTGTATTTCCTACGAACTTTTGGACGGTTCTCACTTTTTATTATTATTATTATTAATGTCGTGCAAATTTAGTGACAAAGGATGGAGATTAAATTTTAAACATGCTTTTTATTTCATAAATTATTAAACGTAACTTAATCACACCAATTTTTGTTGAAAATATATACTAAGTGTTGTAATGTCAAATTTTCTCAGATATCTAGAATCTACAGATGGTAAACTAAAGGGGAGCACAGTCAAATTTTAGATTTATTCCTAAAATAGATCAAGAGAGAATTTTATAGAAAAAAAATCTAAAGTTTAAATATAAACCGATGTAGATTGTGAGTAGGCAGTTAAAGCTTTTCACGGCTTTTACAGCACTTCGATCTGTAAGATTTTTGCCCATTTTTTGAGATGATATCTATGCTGAGAAGGGATTTGTTATTACTCGAATATCTCTTTGTGGGAGATCGAGAAGCATTCTTGAGTTTTTTTGGTGATGAATTGATAAATTTTATTTTTCAAGATCAGGTGTATTTAGTTTTAATTATATCTGTTTCTGTTTCTCACTCCGAAGCTCCTCTTTTATGTGGCTTTTTGGTAATCTATAGAAAGTTTCCTGACTGAGAAAAGGAGTTTTTGCCCCTTCTATTGCGAGATCGACTGCCTTTTTATTTCTTTGGATTCCTTTGTGCCTTACCATCTACATCAGGACTACACTGTTGTTACTTGCCAATTGTTTTCGGGCTTTCTTACGATTCCGTGTCAATTTAGACTCGTAGATGTTTGACCTAAGAGCTTTTAGAGCAGCTGACAATATATATATATATATATATATATATATATATATATATATATATATATATATATATATATATATATATATTGTCGTAGAAAGACGTTTCTCACCGCCTTTCTCCGAGGATATTTCACTTCAAATATAAGATCCAATAATATATTAGTACGGCAAGCGAGTGTCTGGGAAGATGTCAGTCGGAATCCCACTGACGAGTCCTACGAGTGTATAGGAAAGCTGCTTCCTCAGATACGGCAGCTAAATGAGGAGTCGGAAGCCAGGGGACGTAAAGCCGGTAACGTAGCTTCCTATAACACAACATGGCATCCCTGGTGTTGTTTGGGCTGTTGCAGACAGGGGTCTGCACTGAGCATTGTGCTAATGCTGGATCCACGAGGGGGTGTTAGTCCCCGCTGTTCTTCAGTTACATCTCGACTTGTCGTATATTCAGAAACAAGAATATAGATTCTAAATAATACGCCACGTGAGATGTCGAAAGAGGGAGGGTGTCGTAGAATGACGTAATATATATATATATATATATATATATATATATATATATATATATATATATATATATATATTAGCCTTACTGTTTCTATTCAGACGCTCGTCGGCACAAATTTAGATTGCATGCATTTCTCCTTGAAAGAAGGTGGGAATATTTCCTAGCGATTCCGCATGCCTGAAACCTGGGTCTGATACTCCCACTCCAACTACCTCTTTAATCTTGGATCCATCAATAAACCATACCACTGAATCCTTTTCTAGTCGAGATAATCCCTCTCCGTTCGCTTCGTAGTAGTCTGTTACTACTTCATACTTATAGACTTGAACTTTGTCCGTTTTGATATAGATTCTGTAGCCTAACATCTACATCAGGACTACACTGTTGTTACTTGAGATTTACTGTTTGAACAGCTTAAGATTTCTTGCTACCTACCGCACTCATTGCAGTTATGCGCAATGGGAGGATGTACAGTATTGTCGCTTTGGGGCGCCTTTGACCACCATGTGACCATAGGTTAATATGACCATTTTTGATCTCAAATATCAATCTCCAAAGATTTACCAGCATATCGAACTTGCCTTTTGAAGAATTTTTTCTATGTGGGTATAATCCAAGTCAGTTTTTAGTCTATTGTTAATCCCAGATTTTTAACCTCTTTGAGAAAGCTTTAGTATTGTTCCATTTAAAGTTGGAGCGTTTAGTTCAGTTTTCGTCCCATCGTAAATGGCACGAGGATCATTTTGTTAGAATTAACATGTAATCCTTTCTTATGCATCTGTTACTAACTTAATTTAAGGCAGTTTGCATAAAGCTTGCGATAGTTCCTACATTCTTATATCTGATAGTGACAACTCGGTCATTAGCATAACACTGCATTGTAAATTTTATCATTTAGTTGGCTTGGCAAGCTATTCACGATCAGAGACTATAGCAGAGGTGATAGCATTCCCCCTGGGAGACATTTTTTGACTCTGGTGGCAGACGCCGCTTTGTTCCCGACAGATGAAATAATGATTTTGCTCTTTAGTACTGCTTAGTATCTGATAATATGTATATTTTAGCTTTCTTAGTGTTTTTATTCAGGCACTCGTCGGGCTAAATTTGAATTGCATGCATTCTTGCTTGAAAGCTGTACCTTCTACATTCTACGGGTTTTTGCAAGCCATAGTTTATGTCATACCTTACAGATATGAAGTATGTCGGTTTTGATATGAATTTTGTTGGAGCTGCCCAACAAAGTTTCCAGAGTTGAGGTTTTCTGTTTGGAACTACACACCGATGTAAAGATTTTAGTAAATATTAAACTGACAAATTAAATACAAAATGATGGAAACAACTTGGCCAAAAAATAATGAAATATATAAATAGTTAGCAATTAAAAAAGTGGTGACGAAAAAGTGACTACAAATAACAAGTAATCAAAAGAATAACTAATTTTGATGCTTCAAAATTATTTGACTACCATTAAGCCACCTCATGGAAGTACTGGAATAAACTCTGCGCTTCCATATCAATAGGCTCTACACGATCTGCACACTTTACATCAGAAACAAAATATTTATTAACTTACCCACTGTCTTGTCCCGCGCATCCATCAAAACTCACTCCTAACAAGTGTAAGTAACTTTAGAGGCTTATATTTCGTGAATCAGGCGACTAAATAAGAAATATTATTATATATTACATATTAATGGTATTTTTAAAGATCAATTCAACAGTACCTCACTCGACGGGATAAATAAAAAGGATCAAATTGAATTTGAAACAGTTTTTATTTATATCTCATAAGTTAGTGGATGTGACAGAACGGTTATAATTTTTATAAATATTTAGTAAGTGCTGTTATGAGAAATTTTTTCAAATTTTTAAAATTTACCTTTGGAAAACTAGAGGGGGAATTTTAAAAGCCACTGAGAGGGCTGACATTTTTCTAACGAACCGACAAAATAAAAAAGTTCACAGGGTGAGGTATCCTTAATTTTAATTTTCCAAATTTTGTAAAAGATGAAGAACTGACGAAGTTAAAAATCTGTGACATGCAGACAGACTAAAGGAATGAAAAAACTATAATGGTTCCTAACTAGTGATCTAATAAAAACTCTACAGTACTATTATCCGCCTTAATGACTATCGTCATATAATATGACAAAAATTTAAGTCCTGTAACAATTTCTTAAGGATATATTTCGCACGTAAAATTTTGAAAAATTATATTTGAGGGTCTCGTGATCGAAGTGATATAATCAATCTTTTTTGAGAATAACCGATCAGTTTTCTCATATGCGGTTTCTACCGACGATTCTCCGAGATTAAAATTTATGATGCTGCAGGCTTATTATGGTTTTGAAATGATAATAAGTTTCCAAAAAGCCCCGCAAGCTAGTATTTTATGGCGTATACAAGAGCATCGAGATCGGAAGCAATAAAAGCAATAAAGAAGTACGACTGTTGCACCGCGCATAAAAGCCTCAGGTTTTATCTCATGGCTTATTGTTAATATCTTCTAAATCGAGCAACAATCATTCTTATTGCATATAGTTGTTATTGCAACGCTCAGTAGCGTATGAAATTTTAGATTTAAAGTTTGAATTGTAGTAAATCGTAATTTTGTATATATATATATATATATATATATATATATATATATATATATATATATATATATATATATATTACGTTTTTCTACGACACCTTCCCTCTTTCGACATCTCACTTGGCGTATTATTTAGAATCTATATTCTTGTTTCTGAATATACGACAAGTCGAGATGTAACTGAAGAACAGCGGGGACTAACACCCCGTCGTGGATCCAGCATTAGCACAATGCTCAGTGCAGACCCCTGTCTGTAACAGCCCAAACAACACCAGGGATGCCATGTTGTGTTATAGGAAGCTACGTTACCGGCTTTACGTCCCCTGGCTTCCGACTCCTCATTTAGCTGCCGTATCTGAGGAAGCAGCTTTCCTATACACTCGAAAAAATTTTGGAGTGTTTCATCTCAGTGCCAGTCGTAGGACTCGTCAGTGGGATTCCGACTGACATCTTCCCAGACACTCGCTTGCCGTACTAATATATTGTTGGATCTTATATTTGAATTGAAATGTCCTCGGAGAAAGGCGGTGAGAAACGTCTTTCCACGACAATATATATATATATATATATATATATATATATATATATATATATATATATATATATATATATATATATTGTCAGCTGCTCTAAAAGCTCTTAGGTCAAACATCTACGAGTCTAAATTGACACGGTTATTGCAACGCTCAGTAGCGTATGAAATTTTAGATTTAAAGTTTGAATTGTAGTAAATCGTAATTTTGTATATATATATATATATATATATATATATATATATATATATATATATATATAAAAATACATCGAAATAGATAGTAATGATGTCGTTAAAGCTATAAAAAAAGGAAAGAATTAAAAAACATGTGGATACTTTTACTAAAAAATGGAACAATAAAGCATTTAAACATACTTACATGGATATTTAATAAATGTCGATGGTCAAAAATCCCCCAACAATGAAAACAAGGCCACACTATCTCAATCCACAAAAAACCAAACAAGGAAAATTGCCAGAATTACAGAGGTATAACGATAACTAGTATAATGAGTGGACTCTACGGAAGAATATTCAGAGAGCTCATTGAAAAAGAATACAATGAGGAAGAAGAACACGGCGGATTTCGTGGTGGTAGATCCTGTAATGATAACATTTTTTGTATTAAACAAATAATTGCAAAAAAGCCGCTACAAATCAAGATACTCATATATTATTTATAAATTTAACTAAGGTTTACGATAACATCCCTATAACTAAACTGTGGGAAACGATGACAAACACATATATAACCACAGGGATCTCACTCATATTATTCAAGATATATGTGAAGAAGCTTTACCAAAATGGAAGCAGAAGTGTCACAGAATGGGAATACAGCTAACCGGCACAACTATATATACATTACAATTTGCTGATGATTAAACAGTATAGCAGGGGACAAAGAAGATCTTGAATACATCGTACGAAAACTACAAGAAATATATGAGGAATGGGCTCTGTCTGAGAAAAGCAAATACTTACGCATAGGAGATAAAAAAAAAGTAACCTCCAAATTAATGATAATAGAAAAGTAGAAGGATGTGACGATTACAAATATCTGGAGTCATTTTTGATAGCAGGGGAACAGATGATAAACAAATTCGTGCAAAAATTATCCAAGCTAAAAGTGTGATGCCTAAATGAGGTACTGTGGAGCAAAAATATTAACATATTAACAAAAAAACAAAAATATAGTATATACAACACAATGATAAAAAGCTGTTTAATTTACGGGGCTGAGACTTGGAGACTTAAAGAGAAAAATAAAAAACGAGTATAAGCTGTACACATGGATGCTTAAGGATGTCGGCCGGAATATTAAGGACACGGAAAATAAGAAACGAGAAGACTTTACGACAGATGGGAATAGAAGATACGATCACGAAAAATAAGACAGTTAATCTGGTACGGTTGTATTAAACACTGGCTGACTCATGACTGCCCAAACAAACCATGATTCAGTATCGTAGAAGAAGGAGAAATTGGACGGAAGGAATAAGGAAAGCTATGAGTGTCCGTAACCTTCAAAATGGGTAGTGGCAAGATAGGAAAAGATGGAGTATTGAAATCGGACAACATCGTCGTACGTTCTAAATTGAAAATATCTATAGATCCGTTATAGAAACGTTGCTTAGTAATATTTTAATTCGTTTATTATTCTGTTTTGTAACAAAAAATGAGTTGGGTGAAATAGGAACATCGCAGTGTCATTACATTTTTAACATAATTACCCTAAAAATATGGATGAACGAATGATTACCGTTTATGGGGACCACGCTTCATCATATTTTAAATTAAAATATTGGTCAAATTAGTTCGATGGGATCGTAAATCCATTGAAGATAATCCGGGAAATAGAAAATCTTCAGATGCAATCGATCCTAATGTTTGCTGGTAAGTAGTTCTCGAAGCTCGTCGTTGAAAAGTGTCTGCCATTGCTAAAGTATTAAATATATCAGAATCAAGCGTTTGGTCAACTCTCTATGATAAATTAGGCATGAGTCGAGTTGATTTCTGAATAAAAATTGCTTAGGTAGTATAATTAGAGCAGAGACTTACTTGCCAACAAAATTGCGTACGGCTTTTCCATCAAAAACGTCCTGGTTTATGTCACAAGAATGTTTTTCTTCTTCACGGCAGTGTGTGGATTCATAACGCAGTCAAATTTAACGAATCTTTCGCGAGCGTAACTTTTACACCCACCCGCCACCCGCTGTATAATTCAAATTTGATTCGTCTGATTACCTTAACTTAAAAATTTGAAAAAACAGTTGAAAGAGGATATTGATGCCTCTTTTGCAGTCCAACAGAGAACATTAGTAGAGTCAAGATAATAATGATGCACCCCGTTTTTTACACTTTACGTATATTTTTCAATTTCGATGGAAACACATGTTTCTCTCTGTATTATATAACTTTTTTGGATGAATAAAAATAGTGTAAATTTATTAGCACTGCTATTTTAACTAATTAAAAAAAGGTAAAGGTGCATATTACGGGTTTGTTAAATCAAGCCAGCAACAATTTGATGTTGACTTAACCCAAGGAGCTTAGAGTGTGAAATAAACACCCCAAGTCAGCTTAAAATCAGCTGTTTATTTTTTTTCTAACTTTAGAATGACTGTGTCATATGTTAAAAAAGTGCGTTAGTGTATTATTGCGATTTATTTTGAGTTTTTTCGAATACACAATCAAAAGACTAAGCGCAAAATAGAATAAACTATACAATAATAATTGGGTAATAAATAAAAAAATACAAAAAAACGCTGTTGTGAAATTAGGTACAGAAAAGGCGCTTGCGCATAAGGTCTTGCGAAAATGACTCGAATCTGACTTGAAGCCAAAGTCAAGTAATGTTCAATTTTCTTATCTCCAATATGTTTGAAAAATGTGTTGTATACACTTATTAAAATTATTCCAGAATTTTTTAAATATTATTAAATTATAGCAGTGGAATTGTATATTTTACAGCTTATCTATCGATTATAATAACACACACATACAGGGGCGCATCCAGCCTCTCTTTTTGGGAGGGAGGTGCGGTGATATCACAAAAGGACAGTATGGCAAGCGAAAGCAAGTTGTCGACGGGGGGAGGGGGGAGGTACGCCAACATTCCCATTTCTAGTGTAAAGGGCAGGATCGGGAATATTTTTGTGAATTCGAAGCGGAGAGGCGATCGCAAGTAGTATAAAAGACAGAATCGGGTCTATTTTCCTGAAAACTCAAAGCTCTTGGGGGAGGGGCAATCACAGGAAAAAATAAGTTTTCAACGGAGGAGGAGATGCCAGTAGCATATACATTCCTAGTATAAGAGACAGAATCGGGTCTATCCTGCACTCAAAGCTCTTTAAGGGGGGGGGGGCAATTGCGCCCCCTCCCCCTTGGATCCGCGACTGCACACACATTTATACACACATAAATGATCAAGGCACGTCCATAGTAAAAAATGTCCTTGATTGTACTGAAATTTACGCAATAATAGAATATTATTTTGATATAGGTAGTTTATTTTTTGTGTATTACTTGTAAAAAACTCTTTTGATACACCGCTGTACTTTGTTATGACCAGCATGCGTGGCGGTAATAAATTGGGTGGAACTTGTTGAAGGTCGCATCAAAGAAGTAAAATTCAAGGTATTGCGGCTATTGTGAGCAATTTACAAAGGAATTCCATCAAGGTACGTTAATAATTACAGAAAAGAGAATAAATCAGTTTAACGTAATTTTTAGAAAAACTATGCTTAACTTGTCATACTTATGTAATAGGATAATGATATTGGTAATACATTGTCTTGATTCCTTTCTTCAACACTAAACTGTCTATTGAAGTGGGATTCTGTAACATAAAATAAAAATAAGGACAGAAGAAGAAAACGATCTGTATATCTTTGAATATTGGTATTCTATAACAAATTCCTTTTCATATCGCTATATATACTGCGGACATATTCGTGTATTTATGTGATCGAGTAATGTTTCATACTATTCCTTTTAGAAATGCAGTTTTTTCGTCTCATTTTCCTGTAAACTTTAACTGTCATGATTGTGTTTCGAGTCTTTCCTGTTATATTACAATATTAACGTTTCCAGTACAGAAATTTTACAATAATGAAACGATTTCAGATCCATTTACCTGTCTACCGCAAATTTTTAAATTTATCATTACTATTTAATGATCAAAATTACGAATACCCTAAGAACTGTCCACTATTTCTAGTTTCCTTTCTCCTTTCCTTCTCTAGCTTCCTCCTCAGCGCTGTTTCGTCCCCGTATGGTACTCATCAGGCCATTGTATCGGGTACAGTCTCGCAATTGTGCTCTCTAAATTGTTGAATGTGAATGGGAAGTCAGATGAAGAGATAATAGCTAGGATCGAAATATCGCGTAAGGCCTTTATGACATGGAAACCAGTTCTATGCAACAGGAACCTGTCAATGCATATTCGTAAGAGGGTCCTGAGATGCTATGTATGGTCTATTCTGTTATACGGTTGCGAGACATGGACACTAAACCACAACGCTAAATAAACTGGAAGCTTTCGAATTGTGGTGCTATCGTCAAATCCTAAAGATATCATGAGTTTCGCACACTTCCAATGAGGATGTTCTCAGAATGATGGATATAGATCGACTGCTCTTGAACATTGTAAAGAGGCGGAAAACAGAATACTTCGGTCACATAATCAGAGGACCTAAATACCATCTACTTCGCCTCATAATACCAGGAAAAGTGAAAGGAAAAAGATGGATAGGCCGAAAGAAGCTTTCATCTACGTAACATGAGGCAGTGGTGTGATTGCACGGTGGAGGAACTATTTCGCGCTGCAGCCGATAGAGAAGGATTTCAGGAAATTGTAAACATGATGACCATCAACGTCTGAATACGGATATGGCGCCTAAAGAAGAAGAAGAAGAAGAAACTGTTTTTAAAATGAAAAAAACAAACAAACAAGACATGAATAGATATCTGGACAAATCACTCAATAACACAAGAATAACAGCAACTAACAATGTTGTATAAAACCGCTATATGATGGTGGGCCTCAGTAACCCGATTTTGTAAGCATATTTTTTGACATTCCCTTTTCTTATCTATTTTAGTGTGACATACTTATGTGTTACTACACACTGAAAAAAGGTGGAAGATCCTCATTATGACATTCTCTTTCACTTTACTTTTATAGAATCGCAGCCCAGGTATCTTTGCGAACCAAGAGTTAGTTAAAGAGTAATATATAATAAACAGGTCCCGTGTGAAGCCGGCGGAATCAATATTTCATAGTATTTTATATCGATACGATTACTTTCGATATCTGATATTTTTTATCAATATTTTTAATACGATACATTGCTAGTATCGATACATCTGGTAGGGTATCGAAACATACGATTCGGATCGAAAAAGTGGCCGTATCTAATTATTACTAGGGAAAACCTTGAAATTTACCGACTACTGTAACCTAGTTGGCTTATTAGTTCTCTGTATTTTTATAGATTTGATTCGGTTTTGCGATACTAAGGCATGCATCTCATAAAATAAATCTCATAAGAAGTTCCTGTCCTAAAGCGATCGATCGGGGTAACGGGGACTTCCGATTTACCGGGAATCGTGAAATTGTAAGTGTTTGAATTTTAGACGTTAATTGGTTGGAATTTATATAAGTTATAATTATGTTATCGAACCGTAAAAGAGCTTTTATATTTAAGTTATTGAAAACTTGAACACCGGAATCAAGAATAGTTTTAAGATTCTTGAAAATAAGGGTAATATTTATTTTGTTATTTATTTATTCATTGTTGTTTATTTATCTCGTTTATATTTTGTTTTGTTTCTACTTACGTACCTTAAAGTTTGAATAGTGGAATAATTTGTGTTTTCTTTTATGTTTTTACCTTTAGTACTTTTATTTTTAACATTTATTTTTTTATAGATATTTATTTATGTAGTTTATATTTTTATTTTTTCATGTTATTAACAATGAATAAATGGGCAAGTTATTGTAAACGTTTAAGAAGCAAATATCTATTTTTTATTCCTACACAGTTACCAAAGGGTTTTAGTTTTTTAAAATATATTATGAAGATAAATACAGGGTGTCGGGAGGCAGATTTGTTTTCAAAATGAAATAAAAAATTCATTGCTAAACATATCTTTTTAATGAAGATACTTTTAAACAAAGTACAGATGCGAATATCATTTTTTAAAAATAATATCTTCCAAATGTCTTCCGTTCGAAACGAAGCCTCGTGTTGCGCGCCACACTCCAGAATAAGCTCGGTTGAGTATTGCGGATTTCTTACCAAATGTCTTCTTTTTAGGTTACAGTAGTTTGCGGATTGTTATCGTAAACTTTCCTTTTCAGGTAGCCCCATAAAAAAAATCCATCGGGGTCAAATCAGGTGACCTCGGTGGCCACGGGATATCCCCAAATTGCTTTATCAGTTTTTGAGGGGAAAGTTTCCCGAAGCAAAGTTACTGAAGCTTTGGCCGTAAGTGGAGGTGACTTCATCCTGTTGAAACCAGATGTGTAATGAGAACGATGAATGCGCTCAATAATTCAATTTGGGGACAAAGCGTACCAGACAGTTACTCTGGGGCAATGTAATGGTTTTTGATGTTTGAATCGTTGATTATGGGCTCTCGGAGACCAGTAACGGCAGTTCTGTTTATTAACATGCCCGTTTAAGTGAAAATGAGTTTCGTCACCTCAAAAAATGGAATTAACAGTTTGGAACCTCCCTAATAACATTTCACTAAACTGTATACGTAAAATGAAGTCATATTCTTTTCATTTTTGAACAATTTGAATTTTGAAAGGATGGAATTTTAAATCTTTTTTCAAAATTTCGTGGGCGGTTGCTCTTGGAAGTCCCAATGAAGCTGCTCTTTTCCGAAACGAAAGTCGTGGATTTTCTCGTAACTTCATTCAACGAATTTGATGTTTGCGGGAGTTCTTGAAGATAGACTAGGGCCCAGGTGTGGGCTGTTGATAGCCGAAGCTGTAGCGCGGAACTTTTCCACCCAGGAACGAATTAAATTCACACTGAGTACGTTACTCAATCGTCGGATATTGATCTTTGAACAAAATTGTCGGAGAGCGCCCGCATAAGAAAAATCGCCTTTGAAAAATCTATTCACAACGAACGCGTGATACTCTACTAACCTCTGCGGCATTGTGATTGACAAATCCACATGATTCGTGATTCGAATGACGCTACCCCCTTCCCGCACCGTCTATTACTTTTCGAAATAACAGCATTTAAAAACAAATCTGCCGCCAGACACCCTGTATTATGCTACTGTTTTAATATATACCTATAATATAACTATAAACAATTATTATATTTCTCAAAATTTCTGTTTGTGTTTTATATGCACTTGATTGAGGAACAAGGAATTTATTCCAACACCATTTCTAGAATTTTTGTGTAAATAGTAAGAATATCTGTATCATGAAGGTATCGATACTCTAGATATCGATTTTTTTACCATGATATTTTCTTGTATTGACACCATTTCTTCACGGATATCAAATATCGATATTTTTACCGCACATCTCTATCGCTGGTATATTATAAACTTGAAAATGCTGTCACCAAATCGAAAAGTGAAAATCTTAATAAAAATATCTTTAACGACCCCACGAGATGTTCATTAAAACAGACATTGTAATTTATTATTATTTAAATAATAGAGTGAACTGGTAAAGTATTACCAGTTAAAACAGTTGTTAAATAAATAATCAATCTGTAGTTATTTCTACATCAAATACACTAAGGTGTAATGGTAAAAATAAAATGTATATGACATCAAATGATATTTTATGGGTAAAATCTAAAATTATTTATAGCTTTTTTTAACATTTTTATATAGTTTACAGTTTTTTATCAATAAATATATACAATCCAAATCAGAAATCTATCATAAAACTTTGTGTGTATGTAGATCTTGGAATATGTAAATGTGAAGAATATTGTATGCTGTTTATAAAAGTATCTTATTAGCATTAGCTGTCAATAGAGGCACACCACTGTTTTTATTCACATGTCTATCTCCAAAAATAAAAATAATTTTTACAATAGCCATTAAATCTACCAATGAACAGATACATTTCCTGAAAACCCTAATATTTACTTTTAAGTAGTAAAATTTATGCCCTGAAAAAAATTGTATATATGTAAATGACAGATTTATGTTATAGACACCATAAAGTAATTCGAGCTTTTAGAGTTGCAATAAAGTTCTGATGGTGCCATGTGTGTATCTTCTGCAAGCTTCTTGCAAACGATAATTCCAGTAATATCTGATGCTGAAAATAGACGCCCCCGTTTTATTCCTTTGTATTATTTTTCATGGCCGATGAAGATGTTTCAGTTTATTAGTTTATTTTCGCTAATAAACTGTCTGGAAAATTAGGTAAAAGGAGTCATTCCCAGAGAAAATGTTCTTAAAACAGGAGATATGGAGAATGGATAAAGATTCCTAGATGGCTCAAAAAACTATAGAAGTTTTTGTTCAGGTTAGTACCTACTACTATAAAAATTAGCCAGCGTTTAATATAATTCAAAGGGTATCAAGAAAATGGTAATTTAAAAAAATATTCCCATAATATTACCATAATGATAAGTTCTGAATTGCATTATTTATTATTCAGCATACGAGGGTGGGTTGGTAAGTCTCGGCCCTGACCTACAGATGGTGCCAGCAAGTGAAATTTTCTGCTGCATTTTATAGTAAGGGCTTCTCAAATCAAAGAGGCAATGGACAAAACATTCTTCACCACACATATACAACCATGAAAAGGTCGATTTCTGAACTAAAAAGGGTCGTACGAGTACCAAAGATGAGCCACGCTCTGGACGTTCTATGGAGGAGACGAAAATATCTATAAAATCGTACTTGAAGACGGCAGATTAAAATTATCGGAAATAGAGGAGACTGTAACAATATCAAAAGAACATGTAGATAATACTCCAAATAATTTTTGGAAAAGCGGAAGCTCTCTGCAAGGTAGATATCACGTTTGCTAAGATCCGAGCACACACGTCAGTAAAACTAGCGAATTAAAGTTGGAATTGTTTGCTCATCCATCTTTTTCGCCAGATTTAGCATCCAGCGATTACCATCTCTTTCCTAACTTCAAAAAAACATTTACATATTTACAGGATAAAGATTTTAGAGCAACGAGGAAATTATTAATGCTGTACATAGTTATTTTGAGGAACTCGAATTTTCACGTTATAAAGATGGTATAATTAAATTAGAGCATCGATATGAAAAATGTATGTCATTCTGGAGAATATGTTTAGAAATAAAATAAAAAAATAAAATGTTTTCATTATCAGGTCCGGGACTAATCAGCCCACCCTCGTATATGTTGAAAAATATCTAGAAACCCACAAATTAACTATACTATTGTTGATATTCTTTGATGTGAACAAAATGTACTTTGTTATGATCAGAATGCGTGGCGGAAATTAATTGAGTGGAATATGTTGAAGGTCGTATCAAGAAGTAAAATTGAAGAATTGCGGCTATAGTGAGAAATTTGCAAAAGAATTCCAACAAGTTCAGTCACTAATTAGAATATGTATGTAATGTATATAAAAATAACAAAATGAAATCTGTAATATATGTTCAACACTACTCTAATGGCGCTTCTACACTAAATTAGTAAATGATTTGAACAGAAAAATGTGCAAGTAGAGCTATAGAGGGTGTCCGGTGAGTACCTCCTAATTTCTCAGGAGCATACAGGGGAGGTTAAAATGATCCTACTTTGTCATAGAAAAAAAATTCCTGAAGTGCCCTTAACGGATATACATAGCCCTGAAGGGGTACCCAACGATTTACCTTATCGGCTCTATGTTTTGGACCGACTTGTATAATTTAATGAAATTTTATAGAGGCCATAAAGACTCGTTAAACCATACTACAGCAGATGTTTTAATCAGGAACGGATTTGCACCTACACTCGTTGGACCTAATTTTTGAAAGGTGTCATTTTAAAGAATTGAAAATCGATTTTTTAAATACTTTTCCTCTTCCTCTTCAAAAAAAGGTACTCTTAATTTATTTTGATAAAACTGTCGGTTTTCGAGATAAATAGGTTTTTATGCGAAAAACTCAAAAGTTACTAATGCCAAACACAAACAGGTAAAAATGAAATAAGCAGGGTGTGCTGGTGTGCTTTAATTTATGGGGAAGCGCTGTCTTCACTCTTCGAAAGCAAGAAGATGTTATGCTGAAAGGTTTCCAGCTCGAACATTGCCAAGTCCTAAAACCTTTCAAAGGGTTGATCGAAGCCTAAGGGAAACAGGCAAAAGATGATTAGAAAATAATTATTAGAGTTAACGAATTAATTTTTTACATATTTTATCCAGGGTTATTTTTGCCGCGACGTGGCGATGAGTGCCCTCCCAGAAGAGCACGAGACCCCCACGCAGAGGAACAAATTTTGCTGGCAACCCTTCAAAAAGCTCGCAACACAAAACAATGTTACAAAATGGATTGTACATGAAATTCTAACCACGTTGAAAAAGTACACGCTATGTTCACAGATTAAATAATACGTATGGACTATGTCTGTCGATGATTATCCCGCAATACTTCAATATCCAACTGGTTTATAAAGCAACATAACCTAACCCTAAATTTTTCTAACCTTATTTTGTTTACCGATTTGCAGTGCAGAGGGAAAATATTGGAAGAATAAGAAAATATATTGACGTACATGGAGCCCATATTGAACATTTGTCAAAATAGCATTTAAACGTTTTCACGATTTTTGTGTTTTAATAACATTGTAAATTAATTTAGCCTCGATCATCCCTTTGAAAGGTTTCTGGACTTGACAATGTTCGAGCTGGAAATCTTACAGCATAACATCTTCTTGCTTTTAAAGAGGACGATAGCGCTTCTCCATAAATTAAAGCACATCAGCACACCCTGCGTATTTTGTTTTTATCTGTTTATGTTTAGCATTAGTAATTTTTGAGTTTTTCGTATAAAAACCGATTTACCTCAAAAACCGCCAGTTTTATCGAAATCAATTAAGAGTACCTTTTTTAAAGAGGAGTGATGAAAGTATTTAAAAAATCAGTTTTCAGCTCGGTAAAATGACACCTGTTAAAAACTAGGCCCAACGAGTATGGTTGCAAGTCCGTTCCTGACTTCTCTGATGATCTAAAACATCTACTGTAGTGTAGTTTAATGAATCTTTATGGCCTCTATAAAATATTAAAGTTCTATTAAATTCAAAACTTTAAGCCGATAAGATAAATCGTTGGATACTCCTTTAGGGCTCTGTTTCTCCGTTAAGGGACATTTTAGGAATTCAATGACAAAGTAGAGTTACTTTCACCACCCCTGTATGCTCCCGAGAAATTAGGAGATACTTACCGGACCCCCTGAATAGACTAGTTTAAAGGACCAAAACAGCGGAAAATGTTATAGAAACTGAGTTACTGTTGATATACATGACATTCAAAATTCCTATATCCAAAGGTTTACCTCAATCAGTTTATTATTTTCTTGTATGTTATGGTTTTTGTAAACAATGTATAGAGTGAGTCGATGATTGGATGAAATAAGTTATTACCTTTTAGGTATAATTTATACTGTAATATATGGTTAACTATTATGTCCACTTTTCAAGCATGCCAACAATCTAGGACGTTATAAAGTTGTATTTTTTTAACAGCAAAAAGAAGTTGAAAAAATCAAAATGTCTAAAAACTACTAGGAATAAGCATAGGACATATTGAACAAAAGTTGTAGCGTCTATAAAATAAAATGAAAAAAAAAAAACAGGGTGAGCCGTTTGGAAAAAGTGATATATTTTAATTTAAAATTTTTCGAATTTGGACTTATGTGTTAAACACCCTCTAGCTTTTATTGCAAATATTTAACAGAAATAGTCTTTACTTAGCCTTGGTTTTCTTTGATTGAAATATATTTCTCGCAAAATTCAGAATAGGATTGAAGATTGAATGAGTTCTTGAGAATGTTACTTTTTTTCCTTATACACAATGACCTGAAAGATGTCTCATAAAAAAATATTCATATACAGCGTGTTCTATTTAAAAAAATACTTTATGTTGTTCTAGTTTTTTCGTAGACCCTGTAGAGTCAGGTTTTTAGAAGGGTTTCGCAAGAAGAAAAAGGTTGAGAACCCCTGATCTACTGCGTGTACTTCACGTTTTTCGTTTTAAATCTTACAAGTATTTTCATAGATGTTAAAAATTCAGAATCACAAATTTTCGGGATAATGTGGCAAATTATTTTATACTTTTGAGTTTTTTAAAAAGATTATTAATAATTATTTATACTGTGGCCACACATCTCTACTTTCTTTTTGTTCCAATTTAAGTTCATTGCTGTCGAAATTTATAAAAATGGAAGTAATATAATTAAAATTATAAAAAATTAAATTAAGTGTAAATTGTTCAATAATAAGTTTCTAAAGCTATTTCGAATATAATACTCGTAAGTTCGTGAATTGACGTCAGTATTTAGAGAAAAAAAACCGCTACGATATTAATCGTTTATTTATGATTTGGCAAAACTAAAATAATAGTGTCTTCCAATTAGAGACGGTAGATATACACTCTGACTACAGACTTGCAGCATCAGTCGAGATCGGAGAGGATGATGCTTTGGATTCCCAGAAGCAATGCCACTGTTGTTACTAACATGTCTATTAACAATTCAAAATAAATTTTGCGTAACGCTGTGTTACGCTAAACCAACCAATAATCATCAAACGGGTTCTTAAAATCGTAATATTTACTTGTTACTTTTCAAATTTATACTGCGAACTGGTGTGTACCAGACAGATTTATGTTGCAGAAGCCATGAAGTAATTTGAGCTTTTAAAGTTGTAGGAACGTTGTGACGCCATATGTATCTTTTGCGTGCTTCTTGCAAGTGATAATTCCATCATTTTATTCCTTAACTATAAACCAGAGGAGTCCTATTGTCATAAGTAAATAATTGTTTAAACATTTGAAAATTTGAATTTTATGGTTCTAAATAAAAAAGTCTCATACGAATTTTTTCTAACGACGTTTAGTTTTGTTTCAGAGATAAACAATATTAAACATTTGGCAAATGCGAGTTTTGGACAATAACAGCCGGATTCACTAACATGGTTTAAATTTAAAACCGCCCTAAATTAATTGCAAGAGTAATAATAAGTCAAGCAAGTTTTAAACCTTAAAAATACTAGCATAAAGAAATCATTTTCTTTTTTTTTTATTGAACCGGCAGAAATTAAGAACTTTACTTATTTTCGTGATACAACTATTTCTCTTACATATTTCAAGGCTTTTATCACAAGGTTCTAATCCTTTATATCCCTATATAAGCATTTATTTGTTGACATATGTAATAAAAATTATGATAATATCATAAGCAAAACAAAACTGGCCGTCTATAAGATTTAAATTTCATGGCACCTAGATCGGGTTTAAATCTTAAATCTTCTTAGCGAATCTGGCTGTAATAATTTTGATTAGATACATAAATGTAAAGAACATTCGGCTGCATAGTACGACCGCAAGTGGGCTTCTCTCTTAACACCATACTGGCGGCACTATATACATATTTGGCTAATACTATTTATTTATAGCCGAAAAAGGCGTTTAAACATAATTTTTGCCTATAGCATTTTATTGCAGCTTGTAAATTTTGACTCGAACTTCCAATCCAAAATCGCATAACAGCATTTTTCAAATGTTTAACAATATTTATCGCGGAAACTAAGCACTTTTTGTTTGAAATCGCTCAGGGAATACGATCTGATACAATACAAAAATCGAATAGCCAAATGTTTTAACGTCTATTTATTTACAACAATCTTATTCCTAGTTAAGCGAACATCTCCCCTAAAAAATCGTTTTTTTTTAAATCAAAATTTCAGTAAGAAATAAAGAAATCTATCTACCGTATTTAAATAGTTGTTATATATGTGTTCTCCTTTCAGGCAGAGAAAGGAAAGAATGTTGCTCTCCGCCCGATACAGCTCCACTGACGAGACCATAAGGTGGTCGAAACGCGTATGGAGAGAGGACCTGAGTGCTATTTGCAGGAAATAAACGGTTTTTATATATTCTTTTCTTTGCTTGAAAGGAGAATACATATATAACAACTATCCAAAAAATCGTGTGCGGTCACTCAATACATTAAAAGAAACTTTGGTCAAAACAAAAGAGTCAATTGAGACCAATCTGGCCACTATACTATACACTTTATTTGAGTTGTAATCTTTTTTTAAATGGATATTTGAGTTATTTATTATTCAATCTTCTAGAAATGGAATTTACATTTCCAAAATAATCGGCACTAAAACGTAACCCTTCAAATAACCACCTGAAAATTTAGTATTTAAAAAAGCAGGGTTTTAGAATGAAAATTTTCTATTAAAATTTTATGACTACGAACGTACGTACGAAGAACACCTAAAACAACCAGTTAAAAACTATTTGGTAATTCCCTAGAATAAAATTTTGGTACACCAAGAGACAATAAAATTTTTAACCCACAGCGTTATTTTAGGAAAAAAATGACGTCATTAAATTTTAAGTAAAAGTAATTGACAGTAACTTTTTGTAACGTTGACGTCAATTGTGATACTTTGTGAAATATATTTTTTTTTGAATTCTCTATAAAATTTTATGTAATTTTCTGCTTGCGTTAGATATTTTTATAATATAGATTCGAAGAATTCTTGCTAAATTACGGTGGCACATGTTATTTGTTAGTTCAAAAAAAAACATATAATTTAATGTGGTGTAAGGAGATATAGATATAACGTACATCCAAAAGATTCTGGCGTAAAATGTTTAACCTTTTTCTTTGTTATAAATATCTATGTAAACTTTAATTATTTGCTATCATTAACAGCTTAGTAACTAAAAAATTGTTAACTTAGTTTAAATGAAGCTGTCCCTTCTGCTTAACGAGTCGCAATGTTTTGCAAACATCTCTCATTAGCGTCTGATTTGCTCATATCTTATTGAAAATTTCACGGCTTAGTTGTTCCTCACGAGCTGAGGGAGAACTTTTGTTATGATGTATTTCTAAATCGTGGAATATGTTTTAATTTAAAGCCGTTAGTTAATAAATTAAAAAAAAAAATACTTACCATAAAACCAACACTTGTTTTCTGCAAACCTTGGTCTTAAGAACTCGTAGTCATTACGCCCATGGAGTACCAAATCCGACACCACTCCAATAAAAACTATGATAAATGGCACTCCCCATGCGTATGCTTCGTAAATATATAGCCGGATTCTTTCTTGACTTTTTTCTGTGCTTTGTGGTCTCAAATCCCTGAAAAAAAAAGGTAAAATGTTAATTTGCTATTTTGATTCAGAATGACAGCTACTACCGGAATTTAAAAGTTGACGAAATTATAAAACTAAGAAAAACATATAATTTCAAAAGTAATAACATACAAAATGATTAAGTTGCACTGTATTACTTCAAAATTAAACACTTTTTTAGAATATAGGTTTTTGTGAGGTGTGTATCGTCAAAATTGGTAATAAATTTCGCAGAAATATTAGTTCTTCTTTGCCGTGTCATTTATACATTTTTGCTAAAGCAAAGATCACACAATTTTAGTGAACAGCATCGATTTTTGAATAATTACTGTTTTCAAATTAAAGATAAGAATTTTACAAATGAAATAACTGAAACAAATTGGTCGTGATCCTAATATTTTATACTATATTAATGAGTCTGATCGAAACGCGTTCTACAAGTAAATCGCTTGATAAAAACTATGAAATAATGTTTTGATGAAAACATCTTGGAGCAACTGACACGGACTTAATAATATACACTGGCCCCACAAAAATTTCTTACTTATCATCAATATGTCAATTTAATTTTCCATCGACATCTAAACCAGAATATCAAAGGAAATATACTTTTAATAATTTAAAATGATTATATTAGAATGCCAAGCAAATTATTGCAATTAATATTGAATGTCTAAAGAATAATATACATTTACGTATCTTTTTATAAATTTTACTATACAAACAAAATAATCTTTCTTTCAATATATTAATAAAATAATATAGATGTATGTTTAATTAATTACTTATAAGTTTAAGAAAATAAAATGAAAATAGTTGATTTTAACTCAAGCGATAGGAAATTTTGTGTTATGAAAATTTCCTGTCAACGTATTGATTGCCATTTGAAAACTTCAACTCTAAGAATTAGTATTATAATATAGCAAACAATTTTCGCTATTTAATATATACATATTTACACTAAAATTTAGTTTACCCTGTTTTCTTTATTGACCATATTCAATTAACCTATCAGATAAAATAAGAAATAATAATTTATTGTTTTTGATATATAGAACTATTGGAAAAGATATCTATTGCCTACATATTTAGAATAATAGAATTGACATTTTAACAAGGGTCATTCATTTAATTATAAGAAACTGGATGCAGATTCAATGCTACCATACAAATATGGTCAGGTCATGATAACCAGCATGAGGAGTGAAATTGCTAGTCCAGTATTATCTGTGAGGTTACTGGTTTAAAGTAAGAAATTCGTAAAACCAATATCCCATAATATTTTCGTTTTTTTTTTGTTTTTTTTCTTTGTACGTTTTATTACAGATTATATTAGCTATCGTTAATAATAATCTTGGGTTTTATTTAAAAGCCAATTTTAATTAGTGTAGTGTAACAATAATTGAAGTTGAATTGAAATAAAATAGCGCTAAAAATAGTTCTGTCAAGAATCAAAAAACTCTCAATTTATTATAGATGGCGATTATCAAACATCTCGAATTTTTAACCTTGGATTTAAAAACAATTACATGAAAATGAATATAATTTTTAAATCGGAAAAGTTATTTTTATGATTTTACCGAAAAACTGGATACTTACATAACAGTACACAAGTAATGACAATATAACCTTAATGCTGAGTTTCACCATCATCTCTGACTTAAAAGTGCCATTATACCGAAAACCTATCGTTCAAGTCCGAAGATTATGTTTAAGGTGTCATTCGATTCGTAATGGCATCTAGAAAGTTTATGAACATTTTGGAGAGAAGCCCGCGAAAATTGTAAAAGTTATAAACAAATGAGTAAAAAAAAGTGCTTTGGTTTTTTGCAAATATCTCTAAAACTATTTGAAATACCTGAAATTTAAAAAACGATCCTTAAAGAGTAGAAAATTTCCTAAAAAAAGTTCTACCTCCTGGAACTGTACTGACAATATTAATAATTTTAATTTTGGGGTGAAAATTAGGCTTAAAATGGGTAGTGATTCTTCCGCGCGCGTTGACCGAATCAGACACTTTAAAAATAAAAATTATTTTAACCGATTAAATATGGATATTAATGGATAAAACCCAGATAATTTGTAAATTAAAAACCTGGAATTTTTTTCACTTGTTGGAGCTATTCTTTGAAGGCTTTAGAAAAGATCCCCTTTGGAAAAATTTTGATATTTCACTTTTTTATTAACAGTTGAACGCATCAAAAAATTACAAAAAAATAAAAGAATCTAATTTTTTTTTTATTTTTTAATTATTTTGATCTTTTTATTTTTTTATTGCTAAAAGGTATATAATAATACATTTTTTTAAATTGTCAACTGTTATTGTTTACAAAATTGTTACAAACAAATGCATTGTTTAAAAGATTTTTAAAATATTTTTTTTTGGGAAATCTAGTCCTTGATGAAAATCATAATTTAAAAAAAATTGTTGCAAAAAAAATGCATTTTTTAATAAAATTTTTTTTTATTTACTAGATATTCATATTAAGAAGTCGTTTTTCTTTTAAAAATCAATATTCCAGTGTTCTTTTATATTATTAAAAAAAAAATTATGAATTTTGTATTTGTTTATTTACTTATCAATATGTTATAAACGAATGAATTTTGGCGCTATATTTTTTTTTAAATAATAAAAAAATATTAAAAACAACCATGTATCATTTTTTATGGATTTTTTTTCTATTTCTTTCATACTTTTAAACAATTTCGTATACCTACACTTACTGTTTTCCTATATTGTTATTGAAATAACTTATAAACTATTGAAGATACAACTAGAATACCTCAGATCCTTTTTAATTCTCCGTTAATCAGTGAACAAATTGAGCATTTATTCGAAACTTTAACTCAATTGTTCGAAAAATTATTTTCTCTGACTTTTAAATTGAAATATTTTATAAATTATTAAAAACATGTCAAAGACTCACTAAATCTTTTTATCCTTCGTTAATTAATGAATAAATTGAGCGTTTAGCCGAAGCTCTAACTCAGTTATTTATTTTTCGATATATTTTCATTTATAATCTATTAAATAACTGAATTAGAGCTTTGGCTAAAGGCTCAATTTGTTCATTAATTAACGATTGATTAGCGAAGAAGAAAAAAGATCTGAGGTATTCTGGTCGTATCTTCAATAGTTTATAAGTTATTTTAATAAAAATTAAGGAAAACAAAAAGGAAACCGTAAATGTAAGTACACGAAAATATTTGAAATCATGTCAAAATTAGAAAATAAAATTTTTCCATAAAAAATGATAGTGGCTTTTTTTTAAATATTTCTTTTAGTATTATAGAAACACTATAGTGCAAAAATTCATTTTTTTATAACATATTGTTAATTAAATAAACAGACAAAAAATTATTTGTTTAGCAGATATTGATATAATATCTTTCAATGTACTTTTCATTTGTGCTCAGTTTATTTTAAAATCTTCCATTTGTATTCATATTTTTTGTAAAATAACAAAATAATATGAAAAAAAAAAAAACAAACCATGTAAATAGGAACGGTAGATACTTCATACACGTAATCAGTGTTATCAGAATTCTGCTTCAATTTTATTACTAGGTTCTGTTATTTTGTTACCTATCCGCACACGTGATAAAAGCTGGCTTTGTTTCAATAATTTTGTTAAAACTTGACTCGCCTGGGAATATAATACCTCCAGCAAAAAGAACTTCTAATTCACTATTTGTACCCACAATCATGCCCCTATATGTATTTCTACAATTTAAGTGTTTTTGTCTGTTCCCCTAAGCGCGATTCGTCACATTAACAGCTCGATCCATCATTTAAACTCAACACTTCAATGAACAAAAGCTCTTTCTGAAAATGTTCGGAAATCCTTATAAAGTATTGTGTGTTGGTTGTTTATCTCACTTCTGCATTCATTTTATTCATACATTCGTCCATTCAAAACGAAACCTTAAACGATACCGAATAAAAGCTGTTCTGTTTGTTCTTGAATGGGGAGGAACTGATTTATGCATTAGGATGAATTAGATGGATGCAAAAGTGGAAGCTAACAGGGGCGTAGAATTATGAGAAATTCTCTTGAGTACCATTTCTAGGGACATTTTAGATGTACGATATTATTTTTCGTGACTTTTTTTGCAGTTTTGTATCCAGAAAATTTTTCACTCCATAATGACAAATGTGACAACTTGCTTAATCTACAGTCTCTCATTTTAAAGAAATATCTGAAGTCAATACTATTTTGAGGATATTTTTATTTTCCTTTTCCTGTCTTTATTACTATCAACTACATCTGTCAAATTTAATATTCAATATCAAGAAACCATAAATAAATTCTATAGTTGATAATGATTTTTCAAAAAGTTCTTTAAATTAAGCACTTTATACGTCCTTTTATTGAATGTGATTTAATGTCTCAATGAAAATATTCTTTACAGTGGTTCCCTGAAAATGGAATTATTGACATTTTGAGATGTTGGAGCCCCTAAAGAAAATATTTAGGAATAAAATTTTTATTTGCCTTTTTTGATAAGATTCCAACATTTTACGTAGTCGATTTTAAACATTATATTTGGATTGTGCGACTTTCAAAGATGGACGTGAATATGAAACTATCGGTTTTAATAATTCTAGTTGCAGTTAAATTAAAAACTAATCGATCAGACCCTTAGCAACGCAAAAACAATCACAGCAGTTTATTTACTTATTTATCTAGAAAAACCAGTTTCAATCAATTTTTTGGAATGTTAAATGAAATGAATTGGTACAAAGTATAACCAATTACCTTGTACTTATTAGCGAATTTTTTTACTCACTCTATGAGTAGTTCCGACAGCTGCAGTACTCTAGTGTAACATATGTAATGAAATTTAAGTATCAAATTTGATTTCATTTTTTTGTGTTTTCTAAAATACTTGCAACAAAAAATTAGTCTGAAATAAAAACTGCTTAGTTACAATTTTCTTAAAACCATTCCTGGCTTCTTCTCTAAGATAGTGATAGTCTAGTCTAGTCTGGCAACCAGGGGAGTTTGCGTGGCCCTTTTAGGTCCCCAAAATCAAGTAAGTGTTTTCGATGTATTTTGTTCTTGGTGAATCCGAATATGAAACTTATTTTTGCGTCAAGTGGTCAGATAATTTGTTATTAACAATTTAATTATTTAATAGGCCGTAAAATTATCCATGATAGTTATGCACAATGCACATTGATAACTGTGTTGAATACAAATAAACCGCCGTGGCTGCCAGACGAATAAAACTTGGATATGTTCAAAATTAGAGTACATAAGTAAAGCTGAGGTCAAGTCAAGGTCGCTGTTTTATGGAACCTAGCAAAAGATATTCTAGTTAAATACAAGCCCAAAACTACTGCAAAAATAGAAGTTATCTACCGTAATCTATTAATAAAATTACGTACTGCTATTGATCAAAACGTCCTGGTTTGTTTCACAAGAATGCTATTTTTCTTCACGAAAATAAACGAGTTCACAAAGCAGCCAAAGATCAACCTCTCATCTGTAAGTGTAAGTAATTGTGCCTATTTTAAAATTCAGCAAGATTTTTTATGGAATTTTTCTAACCTAACTTTTAATTCTTACATGAATACTCACAGAGCAGTGCCACCTAAGGGAAAACTTTAAGAAACGTGAGCTAGCAGGGAGAAAATAATGCAGATTTTGCGAGGAAAATGATAAAACCTTTATCCACATCCTTTCCGAATACATCGCCTTGTAAAACCCTAGGATGTGTTTCTTGGGAGCGAACTGAATACAAGAGGGAGATCTATCCAATCTGAAATCCATATTCCGAGTTTCTTTAGCGAAAGGGAATGAGTGGACCTGCTTTAGTCAGCAAGACCGTCTCAAAGCAGCAAAAAGGAGGTACAATAGATCTTTCAAGTCGTGGTGCATATATCTTTATCGCAACATTCATACGTACTAGCAACGGTTGAATTAATTAAATCATTTAGATTTTATTAAAAAAGTATTTAAGTATTTTTAAAGTCAATTTATTTATTTAATACGCCAATGCTTTTATTTTGTTACTTTTTTAGTGTGCATCTAATTAAGTTCTTATTAGAAGGGTGAAAACAGGAGCCGAGTTGAATATCCGTTTCTTTCATTTTGATACAGGAAAGTTACCGCCTGAATCGGGGGTTAAGCCGTTTTTCACGGATATTTTGTCAATGTCAAATCAACTTCCTGGCGGGTGTTGCTTTGGTTTATAATTAAGATGTTACAGAAGGAAGTGCCAACATTCTAGCCTTGTTCTGATTTATAAAAGAATCTTATGAAATTTTAAATTCTTTGTTTTTATGTGGTAATTTCCCTAAATATTTTTCATTTTTACTAATTTACTTTCGACTTGTTACATATTTATATTCCATTTATATTTCCCTAAAGAAGATTGGCTCGATTTACCAATATAACTGATATGATAATTGATTCTTATATTTTTTAAGTTACTGAATCTTTCGTATGATAAGGCGTTGCGTAGATAGGGAATTTGTTATTAACAATTTAATTGTTTATAACGACGTGAAATTATTAGTTAGTTTCGAATCCATGCTATTTTGTATTAAATTTAATGATAAAGATGATAGTATTTTCAAAATTGAAAGAAGATAATGTAAAATCGAGGTTTTGCGATAATGACATGACACACAAACTGGGACAAAATTTTTGATGTATCATTTGCCATCTGAATTGAGAATATAAGATATTATCATATAGATACCCAAAACAAAAGTTTGTGTTTTTCTTACATATTCAGGATATTTTAGATTTTTTGAAAAAATTCATTAAAATCAGTTATCGCAAATTTCAACATATCACCGAGTAGCACCAAGACGACCACAAGAGTGATGTAGCAACTGAACTGAATGAATTTTCATAATATATATATATATATATATATATATATATATATATATATATATATATATATATATATAATAATCTTCACGATGTTTCGCCAACATCCAAACAAAGAAGAATACAAAACCAAGATGACAGAAATCCTCCAAGATCACACTTATAAGCAAGTTACCAGAGATCCAACTACATACCTTGAAAAAAGACAAAAAAAAACATTATCACAAATCGCGAAATTAGGAAACGAAACCTGAAAAAGACAGGCAGATGTCCCATAAAGAAGGAACACCGATAAGACCCATAGGAAGTGCAGAAGATTCACCTATCTAACAACTGCATACCTGGCAAATATTACGAAACAAAAGCCCTAAGAAAAACCAAAACAAAACTATCCCTATGGAAACGTTACGTAGATCATATGGCTACACGGAAGATCGAAACTAGACATATTTTTAGAGGAACTAAACAGCATTCTACACCGCATACAGTTCACATTAGAGGTTGAAGTCAATAAGCAACTATCTTTCATTGATCTTCCTAATCACCAGAAAAGACGACCTAACTATCGACTATAAGATCCACAGAAAACCGACCCATACAAACAGATACCTGAATGCCGCATTTCACCACCATGCATTACAGTTACAATCAGTCGCCAATACACTGATCTCCAGATCTTTGCGACTAACTAAACCCACGAACCGCCAAGAAGAACTCAACAACATCACAGCAGCTCTAAAATAAAATAACTCCAAAAACACAATATCAAAAAAGCCATAAAACAGAACACAAATGCAATAGAAGAGAAAAAAGAAGAAAATGACAAATCCAGTAACAGAAGTAATTGAAAGAATTCTAAGAAAGCATGATATATGCACAATTTAGAAGCCACAAACAACAATACAAAAATTATTGGGTAATCCCAAAGACAAAAGACCATTGGAAAACCAGGGAGTGTACAGCATCCCATGTAGAGACTGTGGAAAATATACATCGGCCAAACAAACAGAAGAATCTCTACCAGAGTTCAAGAACATAAAAATAGCATAGAGAATAAGCAAATCACATTGGCTTTATTCCATCATCATCAGGAGATAGGACACACTATAAATTTTCAGGAAACAAACATCAGAGAAGCTCTCGAAATAGAAAAAAGTGAAAACCTTAACAAGAGAGATGATACACAAAACCTCTCAAATATATGGAAAACTTTAGTTAAAGCCCAACCAAAAACAATACGCCAGAGAAACAAGACAGCAAGATGAGAAGAGCCTCAGACCCAGGAAAGCAAGAAAACCAACCAGGCAGAACCAACGTATAACTTGCGTAAACACCAAACTTTAAAAAGGCAGACAGAGAACCAGCACGCTCATTTCAAGCCGAGCAGCCGTCGAGGAAGCATCACTTGAAAATGCCTACTGACGAACGGATTGAAAACCGGAAAAATACCAGTGCACATTCCACCATTGATTGAACAACGGGCGAGAGTGAGTCAAGCACTCACATGTTCGCAACGCTGCTATTTAAATTTGTGATAACTTTGGTTCTAATCAATATTATCCAAAAAATGAAAAAGATCATGAATCTGTTAAAAAAAAAACCCAGTCTTTTCGTATAGCTTTCATTAAGACTATCTTAGTGCTACTATCCCTTATTCTCTCATAAACAATTGAGAAAGGACGAAACATAGAAAATTTTAACTTTGCATGATCTTGTTTATTTCACCTCCAACATTTTTTCCGATGGCATATTATTTTAGAGTACACTTTCGCTTTATAATGTGCTACTATATAATGAAATACCTTGATTAGCAACCGAGTTATACTAGCACAATGCATGCATGCTATTTTTGTACTAATGTTGCAATATCTCGGTTTCTAACTGAATTTTCAATTTTGAAAATATTAGCGTCCTTGTCATTAAATTAGTAAAAAAAAATGGGTTCTAAATTCATTCCTAATTTATTAATAATGTTACGTTGTTTTAAACCTAATAGCTCGTGATGAAGATTAAACTCATATTTTCTACATGTAATTTTTTACGGGAATTTGAAATTTTAAGTGCGATAGGTTTAAAGGTACAAATTATTTGGTTATTAAGATAAAAGAATTCATTATCGGTAGATTTACAGACTATATTGCCACGATAAAAGAATTGAATAGTCTATATTTGCGCCTGTGGCGATAATTTGTTTGTTAAAAAAGTATCAAAATATTATTTTGTTAATAATTTTGTTGCATGTTTTCCCACCAGGGTAACAACGTTATTTTATGTGAAAAAAGTATTTAAGGGTGCGAAAGATAGTACTATTTACATAACAAAAACTGAGTAACAAGGTTCTAAAAATGAAAAATGTAATTCACTCTACCTGTTTTGTTTGAACAAGTTAATTTCAAAAACAGTGGATCTTTATTTTTATCAGGAATTTTACAACCAAAGGTCATGTAAGTCGACAAATTAATTATAATTTGTATTAATTGTCAAACATAGTCCATAATTAATTTAGTGTATCGGAATGTCTAATCTATGTTTATAGTAAAGTCTTACTTGTTTTGCTAATTATTGTATCAATGATATTAAACTTCTGCTGTTAATTAAAAAAGATTCGCCGACACTCAAAAAAGGATTTGCCGACCATTAATCATAATTAAGTGTTACAAAGAAATGCGGTTAGATTAAAGATATTTTTTATTATTTTAAAGTAGTTCTTTTATTAAATGGACGAATCTTTTAGTTTTGGTATATTATACAGTTGTTTAAAGAAGTTATAGTACACTTATCAAAATTAAGTTTTGAATTTTTCAGAAGATAAACTCTAACGAATTGCTTCATACAAAAAATAGTACATTAAGTAGGTAATTCAGGAAGTGGCCAGATAACTCAAAAGGAAATGGTCATACAGAGTGAAAGAATGAAGATCAAGACAGTAAAAAGAGAAGCGTAGACCACCCTCCAAAGAGATGGATGGATGATGATGGAAGTGTAGCAGGTAGATGATGGCTAAATGTTGCTCAGAGTAGGGAAATTTCCTTGACATAAAATTTTAAAACAGTCACATTTAAAATATAAAAAAGACTAAGAACCTTAAATTATATTTCTGCAAAATTCTTGGTACATATTTATATATTTTTTTATAAGAATCAATTTCCCTATTTTTATTTACTTAAGAACATCTATATAGTACATATATCTAAAAATATAACGCCACTTTATTTGGTGGCTGTCAGGCCCTGTGCACTCTGCTGTTCCCGCTAAAATCACATTTGTGAAATTCTCCAAACCAATAGATGGCGACACAAACCGAAATTTACAGTTTTCGTTACCCGTTTCATGGCCAGTCCATCAGATATTTCAATTGTGTCAAGATTCTACTTGGTGGCTTTTTAGTTGTGCGAATTTTCGCTACAGTGGATTAATTTGTTATTATTTTTTATTTAAACAGGAACCGTTTTTGTTAATACTTTTAAAAATCATTTAAGATAAGTACTAAATATGTGACGTTTTCTTTAAAAAAAATTAGCATGTTTAGGTGGCCAGTAGGAGGTTTACATTTACCATATTGTTTAGTGTAACTATTTTATTATTTTTAATATTCAAATATAAATTCTTTTCAACAGATCCTGTCCAAACCAATACAACATTACCCAGTGAATCTTGGTCCCAGTGGTCTTCAGAAACATATAGATGAATATTATCGCTACTCCAAGTAAATAACCAACAAAATTTTAAATATAGCTATATTATATATTTTTTTTAAATGGCACACTCTACATTTTAAAGAAATTATAAAGAAATAAAAATAACAATAACTGTTATTCTTTAAAAAAAATTGTTTGTAAAATGAAAGAAAAAATATTAGTCTCTAAGGCTTCATTAAGACAGCACTGTTGTTTTGATAAGATAACATGTCACTGCATTAAGAAAAAGATGTATAATTTAGTTGTAATAAATACAAATCTATATTTCAGTAGTAAAATATATACCTAAGTTTTTTCTATTACGTGAATATAAAAGTCTCTTTTTATAATAGGCTATTACAAAAAAATTGTTTCCTGTAGATTATCATGGTCTTAACACCCAAATTTAATTTTAGAAAAATTAGGCCTGCTAAAGCAAAAAGAAGCTGACTCCAAGGCAAAGCACCTTTATGAAAGTGTATCTTAATTAAAAAACACGCCACTGAAAGTGCAAAATCGAAATTATCTCTGAAAACGAGGTAAGACTATTCTGAATAATTTGCATCGTATGATAGGTTCCAAAAAGTTTTATCCACTGTGGACAGAATTAGTTTCATATTATTTTCTCACTATATATTTTAATTTTTCTTTGGATAACAACGAATATATTCAATATTTATTACATACCAAACGGTAACCGCACCATTTTTTGAATTCGCATAGTCTTAATGTGCTTTGTTCATGGGTTTTTTTTCTCTTTTGCATTAGACCTGCATAAATTTGTATTAGTTTAATAAAGATGCTTTTAGTGTTATATCTCAATTTTGAATTATCCCAAATTTTCTCTTTTAAGCGGTTTTGAATTTGATTATCGAAAGCTAATGAAATATAATTAGTTCCATCATTGTTTCAAAAAATACTATTTTTTCTTAAACAATGCTTTTATCTTTCAAATGCTTGCAACGTCTATAATAACCTTTACGTATCAATATAGAACGTCCGGTAAAATTGGTGCGTACAAAAAACTCTACCAGCTATTTTCCAAACCGATAGAGGGTTATATACTGTTGAAAATGTACGTTTTTTAAAAAAACGAAACAGCGGAAAAAACAATTGTAAATTGTTTTCCTTATCTGCCTAAATGTAATAAAAGCATTTTTTAAAAGAATTTATGCATATTCAGCGACAAAATTAAACGTTAAAATTTGCGCTTGAATATCACGTTACTTTATCGGTACATCACCTGATTTTGGGACGTGACTTCCTGGAAAGTATAATAACCTTCACATTTTATACAGAAATCAGTGGTTGTAGCAAAATTGAAGTAGTATTAAACGAGTAGCAGATCAGATCTAAGGAAAGAGAATATTCAAGGGGAGTAACGGAATTCAGTTGCCTTAAGAAGTAATTAACTTTCATCGCTTTTAGGACGGCTGAACAGTCAAGAAGAGGTTACAACATCGATGATCTTTTAGAGGGCTGCGTTGCTGAAAGTGATAGTGTACCTCCGAGGCCCCTGGACGAACTAGTAGCTTTTACCTGGGTAATTGCCAAAGGCTGGGGCGCCTGAAGACTTTACAAACCATAAACCAATTGCAAAAAAATCGGTTTAAATACGGTGTATCGGGAGTCCTCTGGATAAAAGTAAATAGTGTCTAGGTAAGATAGGTTTTATTTCCCAGAGCCCAGTACACTACAGTTCGAAAGACGGGCGATATTCGGTATTGTATACGCGAACTGGTGTTGCAATCTCGGATCATCGTCATAAAGATCGCGTAGCTATTCTAACTTGAGTTTGCAATACTCAATAAATAAAATAAAAAATTTTCTCTTTCATTCAGAAGATTAAGAAGAAAAATGAAGAAGATTTTTTGCGGAAATTTAACGTTAAAGACATTCTAAGTTTTCGGTGAAAATCGTAAAAAATTAGATTGAAAAACCTTACCCTCCAGAGACATTATGCTAGTTAAATTTTCCAAATTTACTTGCGGAAACCCCTTTATTAGTTTTCGTGAAAATCTAATTTTTATCTTAATTTCTTCTTAAAAATCAGATCTGTTACCCCTGCTTTTTTCAATTTTGAAAATTTATAAAATTGCGTCTAAGTTCAGTTACTCAAACTTTTCTTGCGCATTTTTAAAATTTTACGATAAAGTCCAATTACCTATACTTTTTCTGCGTTAAAATTTCGGTGTTAAAAATCATTGTGGATTTTAACAATAAATAAATAAATTTGTGACTTGCGGTGCGACCTAGCGTTCGACTCAAGTTTAAACAATTTATCGGCAAGAAGAATAAATAAATTTATTCGGTAAAGTAGGTTCGTTGCGCTCAAAAAATATTTGGCCACGACTAAGTATACTTGACCCTTGCCCCTTATTATTTCTTCACAAAATAATTAGTATAAACCCTGAACTCTTATAATAAACTTAAATTTTTTTAAATTGTTTTCTTAAATCGTCTTGAGCATCCACGCTCGCTTCCCAGACGCACAACCCCATAGCCCCTTTTTAAATTTCGGCTTAAAAGTTTTTCTTTTTTCCAAATTTAAGAGCATGGCTCATCTTCCTCAGATGCCCTCGACAAACATCAAGAAAGGTGAGGCGCTTGGCTTTTCGCCGGGTCGGGCGATTATGGTGGGTCCTCTCCGGCACCGCCTGCGCGGTGCCCTACCTTTCAATTTCCGGAACAACGTCCGATGTTCTAAAGTTTCCAAACTAATCCTGTGCGTACGTCATCCTTTGATGCGGAGTTTAGGCAATTTCCAGGATTCATTGATGACAGTAGCATAGAGTTTAACCTAATGCCAGCTAACCCAGAAGCATTAGCATTTAGGCTTCACCAAACACAACCAAAAGAGACAACTCCTGATGGAACAACTCACGAGTGTTACAGGACAAATAATTCTCAAATATCAGAAACGGTTACTAGCGCAGATGTTATGTCAAATTTAGCGGCGATCGTATCAGATCATGGCACCGGCATACCCTTAGAACAGGTACACGAATCAGGTACCGATCGACCGACGTTGCGATAATACCAACAGTTTTCTTCACATCGGTAAAGAATCCAATCTATCCTCCCATAGTATTGTTATCTATGGTTGCTGTGAAGCAACTTCAAAAAAAGAGGTTGTGTTCAAATCGATGGGTATATTTTTTCTCTTAATAGGATCTCTTAAAATTGCGGTTATGCAAAGCTTTTTTTATACATAGTTTTTGATAGGAATGAGATTTTTCATCAGGTTTTCAGGATGTAGAGGGTACTCGCAAGGGAATCCCGTAAAAATATTTTCACAGTACGTTTACTGCAAGAAAGTTAAAAAGTGAAAAAAAAATTTAAAAAGTTGTTGATTGGCGACTTTATCACATTGATGTGTTTTTGAGTCAAGCCTTTTTCATAATATTTTTCTTTTAAATGTATTCACACAATCTTGAAACGTTAGTATTGGGTCTACTCATTTTGAAGATTAAAATATATTTTTGTAAATAACTCTACTTCAAAAATTTGCGAGCAAACGAAGGGAAGTTGGAATTGACAGAACGATTTTTAATTTTCAACATGAACCTGAACGACGGGTGTTAAAAATACCTTTTTAGAATACTAATTTCAACTCAATAGAACATCTGTGGCATCATTTGCGGAATTCGTGAATATGCAGTTCAAAATCAAGGTGACGTTATGATATTTTAGAAATGCGACTTTATTAAGATGTTATATTTCTATTTCTAATTGGAAGGCTGCTTCTCGCAAATATTTTTCAATTTGTGATTGATTTATAAAATAAAATTAAAATATATTTTCGTTTGATACAGAGAAATATTTAGAATTTTGAATGAAGGAAGATGTTTGCAGATAACCAACTGTATGTACTGTAGCAAGCTGGACAGAATGGAAACTATACTGGGAAATAATCTTAATATAACAAAAACAATCACCTTTGCTGCATCATAGATCGACTCAAATGAATAGTACCTTTAGGACGACATTGAAAAAATATTCTGAAATAAAGGCAATATTAAACATAATATTTTTTTCTTAAAACTTTAGTTCCTACATTACATACGTTAAGGAATTATGAATCGCACTTCATATAACCGTAAATTAAAATTCCTCAAATTAAAAAGACATTTTTTAATGGTATTACAGTTTTAAGTCTATCCGGTACAATATACTGACTACTAATGTACCGTGCTAGCGGGTACAAAACAAGTCAATTAGGTAATTTAGGTAACGACTACACACGACTTACAATCACATAAGCGCCATTGTCACACTAAGCAGGAACTTCTTTCTCGGTAACAGTAATTTCTTTATTTATGTTAATTTAAACTGAATGAATGGAATGCATGGTCTTAATTCTTTTTTAATCTGCGGATTTTTTATGTCATAAATGATTGTTCGTATGTCAGAAAAGTTTGGTAAAATTAATAATTAGTGGACAAAAAATAAAGGTTAATATCCACCATGAGAAATCACATTATCTGAATTTATTTGTATGTTTGTAAGATCTTTTCTGTTAAACAAGTTAGACTGGGTCCGTAGAGTTATATCGCTTCGGGCGTTCCAATGAAGGTTAGAGAGTGACTGGATTTTAGCTTTTGAGCCAGTTAATTTAGAAAATTCCCAATTTATCGGTTAAGTAGCCTATTTCTGACAAATCGGTAGAGCTGTTGCGGTGAAACGTGTGACGTAATTATCAGGACGTTTTTAGAGTGCTGAATTCTATCGAAATACTCGCTAATTGTGTGTTCAATGAATGTGGAAAAGATTTCATACCCGAGGTCTCTATATATGATTGTATTACATAGTATGGGGATCCTCAAATAAGTAGGAGGACTTGAAAGCTCTTTAGTCTGCTGAATCTTGATCTGCTCGTGATGATTCATGTTGAAGGATAGTAAGGAACGTATAAAAAGTTTGTAGATCATAAGTTTGAACTTTAGATTCAACTTATTACTGCGGCTCAGTTAACAATGAAGTTTCAGCTTTATTTAGCAAATGCCTTGCATTAAGAATCAGTTAAGTCTGCTGGAGAAGACTAATCCTAAGTACAAAGGCCTTTTTAAAAAATTAAAATTACAGTAAGAAGTCAAGAAATCTTTCTGCCGTATTTAAATAGTTTGTTATATATGTAAATTCTCCTTTCAGGCAGAGACTTTATTTTTGAGAAATTACCAGATAAAAAAACACAATGTGTTATGTGCATAAAAAGTAATAAAGGCCTTTGTAGTTTGTTATATATGTAAATTCTCCTTTCAGGCAGAAAATAAAAAATATATATATACAAACAGTTTATTTCCTGCAAATATCGCTCTGGTTCTCTCTCCATACGCGTCGTTTCGATCACCTCATGATCTCGTCAGTGGAGCTGTATCGGATCGAAAGCAACATTAGCAGGAAATAACTGATATAAGAAACAAACTGTTTGTATATATATATATATATATATATATATATATATATATATATATATATATTGTATTCTCTGCCTGAAAGGAGAATTTACATATATAACAAACTATTTAAATACGGCAGAAAGATTTCTTACTGAAATTTAGATTTTTAAAAAATTTCACATGACTCCAATGATTCATAGATGTCGTTCGACTGGCGATAATTTTCAGTCTGACATCGAGGTCGGTAGATGGCAGGTGCAATATCCTGCCGACGTACCTTGAAATTTATATTTCTCATATCAGTTATTTACTGCTAATGTTGCTCTCGGTCCGATACAGCTCCACTGACGAGATCATGAGGTGATCGAAACGCGTATGGAGACAGGACCAGAGCGATATTTGCAGGAAATAAACTGTTTGTATATATATATTTTTTATTTTCTGCCTGAAAGGAGAATTTACATATATAACAAACTACAAAGGCCTTTATTACTTTTTATGCACATAACACATTGTGTTTTTTTATCTGGTAATTTCTCAAAAATAAAGTCTTTGATCCATACTTTTGAGAGGTTTTTAATAAATTTTCATCAGGAAGTTGGAATAACTACTTATAATTACCGCAGTTATTTAATAGTCGTTTATATTTTATGACTAATCAGCGTTATGACGCGCAATTTTTTTGACATTAAAAGGGTTTCCATTTTAAGCGAACATAAAATATTAATGAAACATAAACAGGAAAAAAGAGTTTCCTGTTTTATGAGACCAGCTTGATGGAAATCATAATTAGTAAGTAATTATTATAAATAAGGACGATTTAGCTTAAAGCTCAATTTTAGCAAAAAACGAACTGATCAGTAATTATGTACTTATTAAGATCATAACATAAAATCGGCATCATAAAGTTAAAGTTATTGCTGAAATGGAAACCTGCTAGTTTATAGAGTATATATTTCATAGTTTTTCATAACATGAATTTATTAGGCCTTAGAGCACAATATATACCAAATAATAATATTTCGTTTTATCGTAACTTACTTATTTTATGTTATGTTTACTAAAAGAATTGTTCAAAAATTACCTTGATGCAGGGAAAAGCTTAACGATGAATAAATAAATAAGCAATTATAAATAATATTAAACCTACTTCCAAAAATTTCACTTTGCAATTGATTGAATAATCGTAGATTTACTCGTATGTGGAAGTTGGTGATATTGTTCTAGAGTTTTAAGTCAGTTTTATAATATCGTTCACAGAGCTTTTGATTTGGAGTTTATTTTTTTTTACATTTTATCTTAGTTAAAGGCGTCTTTACCATTGTCATAATTTGACGCTGTTAACTTATTTTTTTTAAGTGGATTTTATTATTCATTTTGGTTTCAATTAGTGATTTGATCCCTTTAGACTGTAAAATTCTGAACTTTTGAACATTTTATCTGTTACATGTAATAAAATGTGAATATTTTCAATTTATTGACAGTTAAAACTCGAAATGAAATAGTAACATTAATTAATATATCATTTTACTAAATGTTGATTATTGTTACTATTGATTAATTGACAGTGACCTAAACGGTTTATAAATATATTTTGAATATTTATGACTACTGTAGTAATTAATTAATATTTCTTAAATAATCCAATTCTTTCAGTTTTCTATGTCAATTGGCTTAGTTTGGAAAATTTTACCTTTAAAGTGACCCCACAAAAAGACGTCAAGAGGGTTTTAATCTGGAGACCTCGGTGTCCACTCAATAGATCCCTTTTTTCCAATCCTCCATTTTGTGAAAACATTATTAAGAAAGGTGCAAACTTTTGTTGCGTAATATGGTGGAATGCAGTCTTGTTGAAACCAGGCATTTTGATGGGCTAAATCTGGATTCTCTGGACATAAATGTTCAGAATGAATTTATAAATTGCCTAGATTCCTGTCAATTAACGAATGGGAGGCATTTTTAACAGTTAATAAAGTGATAAATTAATTGTAGTTACTATTTCATTTCGAGATTTAACAGTTACATTTATGAATAGAACTTCAAATAGAAAAAATGGTCAGAATTTTGCAGGGAGTCAAAAGTGAACGATTAAAAAATGGATATGGCGAATCCAAGACGGTGGACTAAATATTTTAACTATTCCAATTTTGTCCAAAATTGATATGGCCGATTCACTATGGAGGGATAAAAATTTTACATGTTGTAGCTGTATCAAATTTCGTTCAACAGTGGTAATGAGGAGGGGCGGATTCAAAAAAATTTGTGTTTAATTTATTATGGTTTTCCATACTACTGATTTCAAAAAAATATTTGTAATTTAATGTTTTTACGTCTATACGCTGATTACACCAGAACGATTTAATATGTCTCAGAAGTTGCTGATATGATCTTATATAATTGTGACTGAAGTTGATTCAGTAAAATTCAAGACGACGTGCAAAAAAATTATATTGTCTAATTTCTTTGAAAACTAATCTGGGGGGGGGGGGTCAAGCGGTTGTATATTATTAATCGAAAATTGATTTTTAAAAATTAAATATGGCAGATCCAATGTGACGTCATAAAAATGTTACATTTTCTCAAGTCCGTGCAAAATTGATATTGGGAAGTTTTGGGGCGTAGATTACGAATTTGAAATTATTTCCTTAAAAATCGATATGGCGCATTAAAAAATTTAAGTTTTTTAAATTTTTCCAAAATTGATATTAGAGGGTTTTCAGGGGCGTAGATTACGAACATGAAAATAATTTCTTAAAATATAATATGGGTTAACCAAATTAGATTTCTCAAACTCTTTTAAAATCGGTATTGGGTATTTTCCGGAGCGTAGATTACGAATTTACTTTACAGTTACCCCTCATAAGTTTATTAATAAAATAATTTTTGAAAATCTGACTCCAGTATAGAAAATAATTTTATATACAGAATATAAACCACAACTTTATCTCTACAAAAAAGCCCCGGAGGTACTTGCTAAGTAAGCTAGTACCCTTTACTATTAAATTTATCTGACGACATTGCCCATAAAGATGAAGGATACACAAGGTTGGTTCTCGAAAAGGACTGCTTTTGTTACAGGTTTTTACAATCGTAACTTAACAAAGGCTTTATGCTTGATCGAACAGAAACCTGTAATGGAGCCGCATCTGCTTTTGCGTAGTTTTATGGCTTAGATATCTTATTTAGTGGCGATAAACTTAAGGAAAAAAAAACAAAATATACGTTCTTTATGAGTGACGCTTTATTTACACTTCAACATCCTCGAGCGTAGATCACCACACAATTTGTGATGGTTAGATTTGCAATTAGTCAGTTCAGTGGTGCACTTAGAAATGAACTTTTTCCAAAAATATATTTAAAACTGTCTTAATTAATATGTGGACCCTGTTGTATATACGTGTATCAACTCATAAAAAATCATTTTAAAGTTATTGCACGAAAATGGTTATTTGGCTTAGATTTTTTATTTCTACTGGTAAATTTCACTTATTTAAATTATATAAATCAAAGTATAGTTCTGGATACAGTGGCGTAACTAAGAGTACGTGCGCCCCCCGCAGATTTTTGAATGAGCTCTATTATTTTGCACCTGCCTTGAACTTTTGTATTTATTCGTTATTTACCCCACTGTCTGGATATAGGTTGTACTTCCAGAAATTTGAATATTTATATATTTTAAAACAGCTTTTTAAATTTACAAAAACAATAACGTAATTTGTTTCTTTTTCTCATAGTTGTGATATCTTGTTCTTCGGTAAATTATTGCAGAATAGTTAATATATCATCATATATATATATATATATATATATATATATATATATATATATATATATATATATATATATATATATAAAAATAAGAAATATGCCGACAAAGAACGTTGATAAATATTATTCTCATGCTAAAAAGTGCGAAGATCTCCAAAGAACATGGAAAAACACCGGGTCCGAAAAATGACGACAGCGCTGTTTCGTTCAAGTGTGGGACGGACATATCGGGCCATTGCATTCAGTACAAACCATCATCTCGTATCTGTGTCCTATAAACAGATTTCACGGTTGGAAAATAGTAAATAAGACACAGTGGCGACATCTCGATGGCTCACTCAATAACATCAGAATAACAAAAATCAACAAATGTTGTATAAAACCACCATGTGGTGGCGCGACGGTATATTAAAAAAGAAATATATCAAAACTCGACACCAAACTTGCTACTCCAAGGATAGAGGTCGCATTATTCTACATCGGCAACCAAACTAACTATGAATTCCACAGTTCAAGTTCAGTATCGTCCCAACAATCTTCCTAAGAGAGCTGTTGTGTGTGTTTTAAGACAACAAATATAAAAAAAGAGAGAAGTTATCGTCTGTGTAATTTTAAAATAAAATAAAAAATCCTCGGCTATACGGACAAAGACCAAAGGGCCAAATACTTTAGGATCCTAATATATAAAGAAAAAAAGATATCAAGAAAAACACAACTCATATATATAAAGTAATATACTGACGTCAATTGGAATACATGTCCCCGATATACAGTAATTTCAGAAAGCCAGCGCTAATACACCTTAAAACGGTGGAAATTGCAACTCTGCCTAGTATGACTAATAGCCATCATCCCTATCCACTACGGAAACTATCCAGTCAGTTATTTATTTTAAGAGCTCACAAAATACTCAGCCTCTTACTGCAAGACGTCGTGTCCACAACTAAATTTGAAAGAAGCCTGAAACTTAAACAATGATAGACAAACTGTTTAAGACCGGGGACCGAAACTAAAGGCTAGACAGAAGACGTCCATTAAAGATACTGGCAGATCTCACATTCAACTTTTAATATTTTTTTATTTTATAAAGACTTGTAGAGGCTTGAAGATCAAATATACCATAAATAAGGTTTTTATGCTAAAGGACCTCATTCGTTGGTCTGTATGGTTTATATTTATATGTCCCGATAAATTATAATCATAATATTTATTTAATTGTAGTGCAGTATAGTGTTTGACACAGTCTAATTAAGTTAAATGCTGTAGTTTATTATTTAAATATTAAATTTATTACTTATTTAAATAAAAGTTTCAGATAGCTTACAAATTGTCATTTCTCAAATTTATTACAAGTTGCGACGTGAAAAGAATTATCTTAGACTTTACTGTTTAAAACCAAATTACTCGGCTGTTATGGTAGTATTTATGTTAAATCCATCAACGAAATTAGCCGCAGAAAAACATTTTTAAATAACACGCTTATACAATTGAGTTATGAACACAATCTCCTGTAATAATTTTATGTCTGTAATCTCAAATTTACTTAATATTTGCGAGACATTTTCAACTCTCTAAGGATATTTTAATTAAAAATTTGAAAATATTAAAAATATCGGAGTACCACCTAATTAACATTTCAACTGTTTATTAAAAAAATAAAACGTCTTAAAGAAAGGGTTCGTTAACATATTACTTTTTTTTAATGACGAGTTATTTTGAACAACCAAAAATAAAATAAATTTTTTTAATATTAATCGTCAAATATGTCATTTAGCGGCTGGCATTTAATTTGCGCATGTTTCACCGTTCTCTTGCCTTCCACCGGATGAAAAAGGATATGAATGATAAATGCGTCAAGAATACACATTTTCCACCCTTTTACCGTTCACTTCACGTTCCCCAGTTCGAGGATACGGCCCCAGGATCAAGCAGCGGGATAGACAATCGACTAAACACCAGCAGCTTCAAGAAGAGGAAGGATGCACTTTTGAGTACACCCATTGCCAGACTTCAAATGTATTTTTGAAAACACTTTTTTGAAAATGGCTGAACTTTGTATTTTTTATTAATATTTTTATGAGAAAAAAAAGAGAAAAATCGTTTTTTTTTCAAATCGCCGTAATTTTCTTAATATTGCAGTAAATAAAAAAATCTTATTTATTTTGCGGTCATGGGAATTCTAATTAATAACGTATCTTCAATTTTTGTTTTAGATCAATGGGGAGGAGGCAGCGATGTTAGCCGTTTGCTCACGGAAATTTGCAGGTGTCTTTTTGTGGAGCTCCTATGGCCGCCATTTTGGATTTTTTTACGAAAAAAAAATGTGTTTATTTTGAACAAATACTTAATAATAACTATTAAAAAACCACAATCGTCTACATTTATTCCTCTCCCCAAGAAAATTGAAATAGGAGCACGTGAAAAAAGTGCTTCAAGGTAGAAGTCTCCCTTAAAAGAAGCGGCAGCAATAGATTTAGCTCAACAAATTACTAATTACTTTTTCTAATAGAAAATGAATTTTTTCCAAGTATTAATAAAAAAACAGCAATATTATTTCAAAAAAATTCTTCTGCGTTCGGAAACAATAGAACAAGTATTCAAAATAATCTAAGATATACTATATATTCGTGACAAGCAAGCCATATTTCAAACGCATACACTATACATACTATTACTTTAACCATAACATGGCAGCCGTTATTCTGTCACTAAAAAATTTTCTTCAAGATGATTCTTCCAGAACATGGTTTTAAGAGATTCTGAAATCCTGCAAACCCACACGACCGCGTCGTCATAAGTCTAAGATGTCAACGTCCGTTAAAGTTGGTTACTCACCACTTGTTTTGCAGTTTGCAACTATAACTGGTAGTTGGTTAAGATTGGGCTCGGAATGCACTGTATAAAAGGATTGAATATGCATATGTAGGGGTAAATAACATTTTAATAAAGAAACAATGTTGGCAAGATGCAAATATTATATATATTTTAACAAGCTTGCAGCATATGTATTTCAGTGCTGAAGAAGTATTCTTTATAATTCAATTTAAATTTACATCAGTAAATATTACTTGTTTCACTAAATTAAAAAAAATACCTTCCGCAGCTAGCGGTTTCTGATATACGAAGTTTTTAATAAAAATAAAATACCCATGTTATTCCCTTAGGGATAGAATTTTCGAAAATTCTTCCTTACTAGGAGTTAAGAATATGAAAGCAATGTGGTTACCAAATTTCATGTCTGTAGGTTCAGTGGTTCGGGCCAGACATTGATTTGAAACATGCAAAACACGCTAAGCCGAAAATACCTTTATTTGTAAATATGCAAGAAAAAGTTATGACCTACAGTTGTTGTGCTAAAAAGTTAGCGTCAAATATCATATTTTGCAACTCCATGTTATTACAAAAAAATTTAATGAAAAACTAGTAAAGTGCATATGAGACACACTTTATTAGGGCTCCGTAAGAGTTACTGGAGTTGTTAGTTCTTGTGCAATTTGGTTTGTCTTTGAGCTAATTAAAAGCATGTCCCTACTAAATTAGAGCATAAAAAAGGACTTTTTATCGGTAAGCATATCGATAAGATCGCTTACAGTGGGTCTAGTGAAAGAATATTACATAATCAATCTACGAGCATATCAAAGACAGTTTTAAGACATGTTCATCTTTATTTGTCTATAAATAAAACAAGGACAGAAAACAAAACAAAATTCTTTTACCTAAGCCATACGTCGCAAAAAGCTGGCATTATGGGTAAAGCAAAATTGAAAGAGACGTCTGAGGCAAATCAGTCGTATCGCTGTATGATTACAACTTTTCCTTTGACTCTTCAGTCCACACATTATTTTATTGACAACTATCGTTCAGGTTTTATTGATTGGGCATTTAAGTGGATTTAAAATACAAGGATATTTCATATAAATGTTAATAATTAGTGCTTTATAATTTATTACAGGTATATTGTTATGTATTAATTGAAAGAACAAGAATTGCTTCTAGAAGAGCTCGATTTTTTTGAAAGTGTATGTAAAAGCTCAACAGTGTTTATCCAAGAGAAATAGTTTTCCTAGACGAGATTTGGATTTATTTTAAGGGCAACAAAATATTCTCTTGGCAGGATAACAATATTAAAAGCGTAACCTGAGGATCTATTGTTCATACTGGCTCTCTGCGAGAGGATTTGTTCATGGAGCAAGTTTGCTGTTTGCCTCTTTGACTTTAGATTATCATGGTGAAATGAACAGCGAAATCTTAACAAAATGGGTCAAAAATAAGTTAATACCTAGCCTGGAAGAACCAGCATTGATAGAAATAGATAATATACCATATTATAGTGTTCTTCCACAGAAATAGCTATCTCCATCATTTATAAAAATTCAATTATTTCATGGCTGAAGGCAAATAATATAAACTTTCATGACAAATTAATCAAACCGGAGTTATCAGAAGTGGTAAACGGGAGTCGAAAAGAAAATATATATGATGAACTGTTAAGGCAACAAGGTTATGAGCAGTTTCACCATACCATGCTACTCTAACGCTATAGAATTAATATGGGTAGATTCCAAATGATATTATAACAAACATATTGATACGGCGATGATTAAGTTCTAAGCATGTGGACTGAAGCTTTAGAATAATACCGAAGAGGAAATAGTGTGTGAAACATACTGAGAATTATTAAAGAATGGTACATCTGAGAACCATATTTGATAGATATTGAAGTCGAATCAATAATAATAAGTCAGGTAGAAAATAACAGAGACTCAGAAAGTGATGACAACAGTTGAAATTATATTTCATAAAATATTTTTAGTATTTTTAATGGCTTTTTTAAGAATTCTAACTTTATTCAGAATTTTTTAAATTTAGTAAAATTACTTTTGTTATTACTTTTCAACCTTAATTTTTTTTTGAAAAAATTTCTAAAAAAGTTAAAATCTTGTATTCAAACGAGCTATAGGAAAAATTATAAGCAACTTTTCATAGTTTGTACCAATGTAAAAAAAATCTTATGTGTTTTTAGGTAAACGTTATTGTGTAATATTTAATGTTTTTTTCGCTTAAGAGAGGAGTCCTGATTCCCTCTGTTGCGTATTGTGATAATCTTTTTGTCCTTTCAATAAACCTATTATATATATATATATATATATATATATATATATATATATATATATATATATATATATATATATACATATATATATATATATATATATATATATATATATATATATATATATATATATATATTGTTACGGTTAAAAATTGGGTTTAAATAATAAATATTTTTGTTTACATTTTTCAGGATTAAATTACAGGTTCAGATTATTAAAGTCATAAATAGATTTTTGTTTTGTACGTAAATTTACAGTAAACGATGTTTTCTACTATAAAACTAATGATTACCTTTTGTTTTTCATTCATTAATATTGGTTTCATCTATATTCAGATCATTCCTTTTGTTTACATTTTGAAATTTTGATTGACATCGAAACTTAACATATTTCTGTAATTTATAAATTTCAGAAAGTTTTTAGGGTTGCCTATAAGATGGCACATTAGTTGAATATTATCGAAATGCTAAATTTAAAATGAGATGGTATCGATTTTTTTTTTTCATTATGTTGTTTTTAGTTTATTAATTGAATATTTTCTCTTTACTTTACTCGTTAGAATTTTTGGTAATTATAATATTGTAAATTTGACCCTCGAACTAGTTCGAACTAATTTGAACTTAATTGGATTTCATTTTTAAATATTTCGAACCCATTAAGTAGTTTGTTATTGGGTATTCATTTTGTAGGACGAGGCAGGTTAGATTATTAATATATTGGTTGTCTCGGTCTGATTTTAGTACTGGCCAGTTTAAAGTTGAGATAGAAGAATTTTTGCATATATTTTCCGGAAGTAGTTCAAATTGTATGATAAATGTCAAGGGTTCGAGATTATGGCTACGAGATTAAGGTTATTTTTTTTTGGATAGATTTTTGATAGATGTTTTTATAAAGTTTTTTTGGTAACTTCCGTTGGAAGAAATGTGCTAGTGATTTGAGAGAAATCGTTCTCTTTTGGCTATCTGACGCAAGAGCGTGAAGATGTGGTTTTAGTCTTATTACTGTCCCAAGTTAAGGGATTTGGTCATAATTGGCCGATTAATGTAACTAAACCGAGTCGGAGTGCAAACAATTTTTGGTGATTTTGGTCGTTTCACTCTACAGCCAGTTTGGCGATTATTTTCTTCAGCCAGCCAGAAACAACGGCTTATCAGTTAACAGATGCCAACATTTTCTTGAGTTCGAGGGTCTTTGGAATGAATATGTCTTAGGAATAACTACAGTATTGTCTTTGGGATAAGTACAATATGTCTTTGGAATAATTACGTTTTTGGGAAAACTATAAATAGTTATAATGTACAGTTTGGGGTTTCGTGCTGCACTTCTGGGATTGTGAGCCTCTGAAAGGGACAATCTCCATATTGAGCCAGGTCAACGTCTTTCTGGGGAAGCCGTCTATGTCACAGACCTTGTTCAACCACCAGTTTTAAAGTGATTCAGCTAAGTGCCTAATTTTAGCCAAAGTATGTACACAAGAGGTTCTGACTGTTAAGCCTAATGGGTATTAACCCTGTATTTTGAATCGTTTAGTTATCTAAACACAGTTTTCTGTTCGATTACCTAGAGGGCTAACAGGTAGGGGATTCTTGTGTATATGTTTTGAACCTTTCTAATTAATAGACTTTAAATATTTGGACTTTAATATTATATTTTTTTTTAATGATATTTATCTTTTGGTAATTTACCTTATCATATATTTGCGGCGAACCAGTAAACTATGTAAGGTGAAACGCAGTCGACTTCGTTGCGCTACAGCCTCAAATTTAAATGTTTTATTTTTGCGATACTTCACTGTAATTGAGGTTTTTTTTTTATGGTTCTGTTTTAGAGTCCCAGAGTGGCCAAGTACCCATTTAATTATTGTTTAAAATAATGATTATGATAATGATACCTTTATTGAAAATTTTAATTGTTTAATAATTGAATATTTTGGAAACTAGTTATTTTGTTCAAATTGTAACATACTTTTCAGAAAAATTTTGTTAAGATTATAAGTTGATTTCTATGACCTAATTTTGGATTTATCTATCACTTTTTTGTGTAACTTTCTATTGCTTATATTTTTATTAACTGTCATTTAAACACTCATTATCTCTCCCCTTATCAATTTTCTAATTCTTTCTCTCTGCAGATATTTTTGGTAGTTTTTTGATATTGCTTTTTTTTATTACTACAAAGTTGATAGTCTCCTGCATTGTTGGGCTTATGGACCTTCATAGTCTAGTTTAAAATAGAGTGTGTTATTTTCTTCTATAACTAGGCTATGTCGACGTAAACCTTCCAAAGGTGGTAGTTGATTTGTTTACTTTTTGGATCGGTTTGCCGTTCACTGTGCAGGACACTGTCAAGTTTAATATACTATTCTTTTGTTTAAATATTCACCTTTTGCTACGTCATAGAAAGACAATAACTTTCGACTAAGTCAACAAGGTCTTTTATTGCAATTTAACATTTGTAATCGCACTTCTATTAGATAGCCCCATTAGAGGAGCTTGCAATAATTCACATGGTGATAACTTTTTCCAGGAGTATACTTAATATCTGGGAAGGGGTATAACGTGAGGAATAAATGTATTGGCCTCTATTTAATTGGTTTTATTTCCTATAATTTTAAACTAGGATACTTTTAAGTACTTAGACTCTACGATTTATTTACCCGGATACGTCATATTAAATATTTATTCTTTTCCAAGTTTTCTTTACTACAATTGCTCGTAGTATAATCATTAGGGCTCATTCTAAAGTAAAATTTGGTGGCGCCTTTTTCCCGATTTAGACATTTATAAAACTTACACAGGCAATATATTAAAAATAGTGGAAAAATATAAAAACAACGAATCTACCCTGAGATGAGCTAGCGTATAGGTAAACTCCAGTCAGCATTAGGACAATCATTAGGTAAGTCTGAACTGAGGTACCTTACAGGGTGTTGCCAGGATTTGGTAAGGCGTTTATAGTTGGTAATAAAATATTATATTTCATGGTAAAATTTTGAGATTTCATTAGAGAGCAAAAATTCGCGATTTCAATATATATGTATATATATATATATATATATATATATATATATATATATATATATATATATATATATTTACATATATATAAATCCAAACTTCTTTCCAATCATATCCTTTCCTGTTAGAGGTTGCACAGTTTGAATAAATTGCGATACAACACAATCTATCCCATTCCACCACCATCGAGATGATGGTCCACCTGTATCACCATACCGAGAAGAAAGTCAAAACTTATCCTCCCCGCCACAGTGATACGGCAGAGGTACATGTTTCGTCTCCACTAGACTCATCAGAGTACCGGCATGCACCTATCTATGCAAAGGACAGATCAGAAGGAAGCATGCAACACTGAACGCGGCTTCGCCGACCTCCCGCCGGGTGGCGTATATATGTTTATGCGGCTTGCACGGATTCCTCCATAGCAGTGGATATATCCACATTATGCCGTTGTAGTGCTGAAATCACATTCAGCAAACGTACAACTATATGCAACTCCGTATATAAATGAAGTAAATTGCGATCAGTAAATCCAAACTTCGTTCCAATCATATCCTTTCCGTGTTAGAGGTTGCAAAGTTTGAATAAATTGCGATAAAACACAATCTATCCCATTCCACCACCATCGAGATGATGGCCCACCTGTACACCATACCGAGAAGAAAGTCAAAACTTACCCTCCCCGCCACAGTGATACGGCAGAGGTACATGTTTCGTCTCCACTAGACTCATCAGGGTACCCACATGCACCTGTCTGTGCAAAGAACTGATCGCAATTTACGTCATTTATATACGGAGTTGTATATAGTTGTACGTTTGCTGAATGTGATTTCAGCACTACAACGGCAGAATGTGGATATATCCACTGCTATTGAATCTCACACGGAGGAATACGTGCAAGCCGCATATATATATATATATATATATATATATATATATATATATATATATATATATATATTATGTCGGATATTCTCACTGGTGTGATGTGTAATCGAAGAATTCCGTGTATGTGCTGAGTCTCTCTCAGGACTCCAAGCCAGCTGGCGTTTCGGTGAAATCTCATTCACCATTTTCAAAGCTCACTGTACGGCGTTTGCGAGATTTCATCGAAACGTCAGTTGCCTTACAGTTCTCAGAGGGACTCAGCACATACACGGGATATCCGAAAACCTTCGATTACATATATATATATATATATATATATATATATATATATATATATATATATATATATATATATATATATAAAATAAAATAAAAAAAACCCTAGAACATCTGTAATGATACCAATTTTCATTGAAAGGATTTAATAACTGTTGTTTATGTTGAATCTAAAGTTTAAATATAAATCGATATAAAGGTGAATATTAAATTAACAAATGCCCAATACTGAAAAAACATATATTTAGCATAAAATCAAAACATTGAAACCCCGTGCAATCATATTAAAAAGCCCTATATGTTGTGCATTCCTCATAAGGGAACAAAATATATATTTGATTTATCCACTGTCTTTATTGGAGCATTCACTAAAAATCACACTTCTGAAAAGGGCGATAATTGTGAGCAACTTTAAACGTTTACATTTCATGAATGAAATGGCTAAATTAGAAACATTAAATTGCACATATTTAAATGCATTTTTGAAGATCTATTTAACGGTGCCCCATTCGATTGGGTAAACAGAAAAAAAATTAACAGTTCTTTCATCATTGATTAATGGATGTAAGTAACTTACATGTAACAATTTTCGTTGCATATAATTAGTAAGATCGATTGATCAAATTTTTTTAGATTTTAAAAATCACTTAAAATTAATTTATTTTATTGAGAATTTAATTTAAAAAATTTCTTTAAGTAGTTCTTTGTACTCTGTAAGGTGGTCTTTGAGACCTACATGCCACTGAGGATTAAAAAATAATTAGCACTATAAGTTCGAATAATTTAAGTAAAAGTTTTAATATCATACAGGTGGTTTTAAACTCCATCATTTCCTTAGCTGTCGCCTTTCGTATTATTTCTACCAATTACAAGATAGATAAAGACAGAGATTCAGTGCAAGACCTTCTCTTTACGTTTTTACAAAAATATGTTTAAAAGAGTAAAAGAACAGTCAAATTAGGTAAAAAAAAACTTATTAACGTCTATGTATTTTATAAACATTAAAAAATCTAATGTAAAATACAATTATATTTTTTTAAAGATTTTCAAAATTATTATTTCATGGTAAACTCGGAATAACAGATCTAAAAATTTTCATACCCTAGCACGGAATTGATACAATTATCGTGATATCAAACACCGGTCCAAAGAGAAATGTTGTTGAATTAACGACAAAATAGTGTAATATAGAGACATCTTTAAGCGTTAAAAATAAACGAAACATTTTTCTGCCTATGAAGAAGAGAAATAAAATGGTTAATTTATATTCCTCACTTAAGCTTTTAGTCATTTCCTTTCCTACTGTTAGTGGATGTAAACTTACTAGAACAAATGGCAAATGGTAATTAGAAAATTTGTCGTGGTAATCAAAACTCATAAAAGTAATTGTTATCTTTTAAGAAGCCGTTATAATAACAACCAACATGCAGCAATGCCTGTAATTTTACTATCATTTGTATGCTCAAAAGGTAGTTGAACGCGTTGGTAAATATTGTCTTGGGAACCTGATAATTTTCTTATCGTATGTTGGTAATATTTAGTTAAAGCATGAAGAATTAAGAGTTTTATATAAGATCTTAAACATTATCATATTAGAATAATAATTTAAATTATTGTAAAAAGGGTCAGAGGTGGTTGACTTCTTGGCGACATAATGACAGAAAACTTTTTATGGTGTCTATTGTTGATGCAATTAATATATAAATGGAATAATTCGCCCTTGATGTCTTTTGTGAACCCGCTTGAGATTTTCTGCATACATTGTTTGAAGAAACTTTCAGATATTTGAAATTACTTGAAGTGGATCAGCTCCTGTTTAAAACGATGTTATCAGTGTATTGTTGTACGGCGTTTCGTTTCTCGGGACGTGTCAGTGATGTAAGGAACAATTCTGGTGGTACAGTATTATTTTTATTAACATAGATACGGCTAAATCGTGTTTTATAAATAGTTACAGTTTGTTGAACGCGAATCACTTGAATTTCTTCGCTGCCCTGCAGTCTGATTTAAATCGCTTTGTGTAATGGTGTAAAATAAAATTTCTCTTAACATTGCAAAGTTTGCCAACCCCATTATTTTTACAAGACCTCCTAAGTCTATCTAAAATATTTATAGAACAAGTAATTCGTCCTTGGAAATTTTTTCAGCAGTGAGTGACTTGGGCATAATATTTGAAGGGTGCCTATCTTGGCTGGAACTAAATATTAATAAGACGAATTATATGGTTATAAGTGAGTCTTCGAATCAACACGGTGTGCTATGCTGTAAAAACGATGCTATCAAGAGAGTGGACAGTTTTACTTACCTTGGTTGTAACATCAACGATTCGTGGGACTAGTCCAGAGAAATAAAGTGTAGAATAGAAAAGGCCAGAGCAATATCTATACAAATGAACCACTTTCTTTGATGTTGAGATCTCAAGAAGAGAATGATAGAATGTTATAGTTTTTCACTATTACTCTATGGTGTCGAGGCATGGACGATGTCTGAAGAAACAGAAAAAAGGATACATAGTTTCGAAATGTGGATTTATCGAAGAATCCTAAGAATTTCCTGGGTTGATCGGGTCACCAATGAAGAGGTCCTTAGAATGATGAACTGCCAATTAGTTCTTATACATACCATAAAACAACCAACAATGGAGTAGTTGGGCCATATCATGAGAAACCTGTTACAACTATTCCTGCAAGGTAAAGTGGAAGGAACGAGGACCGGGTAGAAGGAGAATCTCTTGTCTCGCCAATTTACAGACATGGTTTGGCGTGACTTCCATTGAACTGTTCTGTGTTGCAACCAATACAGCGCGCATAGCCAATATTCGGAATGGATAAGGTAAAAGAAGAAGAAGAAGCCTATGTTTCAACCGACATATAAACTCAGTTATGAGCAAATCATTTCATTCATAATATTGGAGTTCATCATAGGGCTTTCCCAGTACTTTAATAGCACAAAAGTTATTGTGTCTCTTTATGATTATTTGGTCAGATGTATACTTTAATAATTTCTCTGTAATCTGCCAGCCACGCTATGCATGCCATCTGGGGTCGTCCATAAATCACGTGATCCTCATGAGGGGGAGGGGGAATCAATGAGAAAATCATGGCATATTACTTCGAGGGGGCAGGAAGGTTTTAGCCGAATCACATCGTATTTTGAAATACTTTTTAATGTTTTTGTAAATATTTAATACACTATTATATTGAATAGATAAATATGCTTAAAAGATGTTACATGATTTATGGACTGGATTGAGATGGTGTAACACAAATTCGTCTAATACTTAAGTTTTAAAGTTGGTGTCCCATATCAAAATATCTGCTATGAAATTGGTGAATAACGGAATCCAATGTAAAGGAGCGCTGGATAGGGTTAGCTTCTTGGTCACCTGCGACAAACTCTTCACATATCCGTTTTCTCTGTGGAAAGACCCAAGATCGATTATGGTTAAAACTTTTATTGATCGCATGTGCCAAATTTATAATGAGTTTTTCTCCGACTGTGATATTTTTAACGTTAAAATGTATTTTTAAAAGGAAACTCACATTCTGTACCATATTATCATTTATTTACTTGATTTTTTTTTCTATATATTTTTTCTCTGTTTATTTTATGTTTAAGAAAAGAATGTTTCTAATTACAAATAAATTCTTTATTGTATTTGAGTGATGCATTTAACTTTTTATAAATGTAACTTTTTATTATATAATTTTTATGTACAATTGTACTTCATAATGTCCCAACATTAATGTTTTTTTTTTGTACATACATTTTTTGGACCTCTGTAGTGTATTGAAAAAAAAATAAATAAAAGTGACTTGGGGGGCTAATAATTTTTTGGGTTCAAAACTATTATGTAAGGTATCAACATAAAATGAAAACTAATAAAATGAGAACTATAAAATTAGGTTATAAAATACATTTTCGTATTAGTCATTTGACTGAATATAATTTTCAAAGAAGTTATAAAAACCGTTATCCCACGATTCTATTTTATAAAATAATTGCTGGAAAAAACCTAGAAAAAGTTAAAAATGTATGTAATGAAGTTTAAATTACAGAAAAAATTATAAAATCGTTACATAAAATCTAGCAATATCAGCACATAAAGCGATGAAGAAGTCGTAACGCGTTACTATCAAATAAATAAGTAAGTTAAAGTCATAAATATTTATGAAAGAATAAAAATTTAATTAAACTTTAAGAGCTTATAATATAATTGTAAAGTAAAATTTAAAAATTTGCTACAGTCCGATTTTTTAAGCATGAAAATTTTTTTATGGATAATCAATATCGGGGTATTTATATATGCATGTAAGGAAGTAGGTAATGCATAAAGATCAGTGAAAGGCCTTTGATGTTAAATATAGTAGTATTTTTGTACAGTTACAAATATCTATCACCAGGAATGTTAATGTAACCTAAGATTTAACGTCAAACAAGATTAGTCGATATGCCCACACAAATGGAAACATGGTTTTTACATTTTGCCGCTGTTACAGCAAATCTAGGTTATTAGGCTTTGTATTACACTATATAAAAATGACATTACAGTTTTCGGTTGTCACTATTATTTGTCTTTTCCACTTCATTTTTTATTGTTAAATGAAGGAACAAAAAAATATTCAGACAAGTTTTCAATTGTTGAAGATAAATCCATCAGCTTTTGAACTTAATATAAGCTGTAGAAACAACTTTTTTAGAGATAATGTCATTCAGCAGGACGAAAAATAGGAGTCCCAATTGTATTAAATTTCAATAATAAATTCTATTTGGAATTAATTAGTGGTTCGTTGTAGACTGTAGTCGAGTTGGCACTGTGGAAGACAGTGTGCTTCGGGTGCCTTCTTAACAAACAGTAAATGCAATTATCTGGGAAATGGCTGAAGTAACGAAAAAAATCTTTGTAGAAAAATTATTATTCTACCTTTATATATGAAATATTATCAGTTATTGCGCTGCAAAACTTCACCATACCTACGTACGAATTTTTATAAAATTTTTATATTTCAAATAGAAAAGAACAATCTTTTGTCTAAAGAGTTATTCTTTATGTCATAGAATCTGGAGGTTTTGAGATATTTGCAAATTAATTTTTATCAATGCTGCGTTAAATTAGTTTTGAGCATGAAGTGATGAAATAAAACAAGCCAACATGACGACTTTGACTCATTTATATAACGAATTAAATTTTGGAAGACACATTAGTGAAACTCTACAATCAGACTACGGCATAGATGATATAAAAAACTTTATAGTGGAAAATGGGGATGAAGCAAAGGAGAAATGTTCAAAAACTAAAAGATATAACAAAAGTAGCCAAGAGGCAAGGAAATGGCGGAAGAAAGAAAGGTTTTAAACAAGAGAGAAATATTAAAATCAGTGTAGAAATATATTGTAAAATTCAGACAAGAGAAAATTGAAGACACGACTGATCAAAATAGAAGTCTGACAGTATTAAGGTGAAAGTTTGAGAGAGGGAAAAAAATATCGCAATAAAATTAAAATAAAACAATTAGAGAGAAAATACTACAAGTGACACACACTGCTATAGAGAATTGAACAGAAACAGAAGTGAACAAACTGGTGAAACACTCGAAATTCCTTCTGTGAGAGTAATGAATCAAAGGTTGAAAGTGAAAATATAACCCAGATATAAGGAAGAAATAAATCACGGGATACCGAAGCTATAAAATTAGAAGATGTTTGAATAACAAAATCTAAACGCACACAAGTGTGATGTAAGTGATGTTTACTCTCATGCTTTCCCGATGGAAAACAGCTATTACAATTCTTATACATAAAAAAAGAGATAACACTAACTATAAATCCATCAGCCTCTTAGACCACGCATCTAGATTATTTAGAAGAATAATAAATACCAGATTTGAACGAATTTAACCAGCCAAGGGAACAGATACGGCGATTGAATGCAATAGCAGACTTCTCCGATATCATTTAATTCGAGGTAATTATGAAACTGACATCAGACAGAGAGTTAGTAACCTAAATTACTTACCCCACTGCAAATTCAGTCAAATATATTAAATAATTTACAACTCTTCTGGAACATGCATTTAAAAATTTCGAATTAAACAACAAATAAATTAATTTCGACTTGCAGCAAATAATCTTAAAGATGCCAAAGACATGTTCATAGAACTTGGTAATGCAGCACAAACAGTCGTAATATAAATCAGCTACAGTAAAATCAAATTACCTAATCTACTACCTAAAGAGTTCATAGATATAGACGGATCGAAAAATGAAATAGTTGAAAAATACTTGGAAAATAAAGTGAGAATAGGAAGAGACAACCAGAGCTGTAATCTCACACGGCAAATAACTATGGTATGAACAGCATTTGGTATACTGAGACAGCTTCAAAGGAAACGCAAAAGCAATAAGTTTAAAGAGGAAAGTTTTTTTAATCAATACGAGATACTACTCAGAACCTATGGAACAGAAAAGCTGACCCTTACGAAGTCTTTAGTAAGTAAATTACTAGTGGAGAATATATTAGAATGCATTGTTAGGTGAAAGTGGCTATGGGTAGGACATCCTATCAGACTAAAGATGGTCGTTAAACCAAAAATATCCTGGAATGGTGACCAAGAGCCGACATACGATATGATTGTAAGACGATTTGAAGAAAATGCAGAAAATTGATGAATAAAGTGGATCCTCTGGATACCCAGGGGTCAACTGCGACTTTGGAGGAATCCATGTCAACAGGAAAAAATTGGGAGTACATGCGATGAAAATTGGGCATACACGAAAGGCAATTCTGTTTCTGCAGATCGTCACCGAAATTTAAGCGTTCCGTCCGTCAATATAATGTACATATGTACACACACATGCTACTAAGATGATGACGGTTTGGTCTACGTTCAACATTTGATGATCACATGATGGCACACACATTTTAAAACCAAATTTGAGGATGTTTTGACCGTGGAAATGCCACTGTTAATTATCATCATCCCATAAGGTAACATTGATGAATTGGATGTTATATTATAAGAATAATTAAATGTAATAAATACTAGCGAAGAACTTAAGGTGCAGATATGAGCAATTTTGGCTTTAGGGAGACATACTTGTTACTTATCCTATATTATGGACGATCAAAAGAAAGTTTTTGAGAGCTTTTCTATCTTCATATCTAATGGAAAGGGGTCTCAGCGCCATTGCCAATATTCTTACAAAAAAAGGAACTAGATTGAACATCACTGGCCGAGGAGATTTAATTTAAGGCCAAGTATTGAAAGTTTACTGTGAATGCATCAAGCTTATACTCCCATTAAAACTAATTGATAACTCTCGTCAAAGTTTATGGCAAGTGGGGCGAAATGAGCTCAAAGAAAAAGTGGAACCTGCAGCGATTTTTGTGTTCTGCGCGTTGTCTCCCACCTATCATAAAATTTGACGAATAGAATAAAAGAATTTATTCTTTTTCATTTAATTACGCAAAAATTTTTCATTTTTGATTTTGTATCGTTTTATGTTAATTTAATAAATAAGTTGTCACTCAAACATTTTTTTATTTCAGTATTTTCCGCTCTACAGTAGACCCTATGAAATTGCAAAGCTCTGAGTCAAGCCTTGGCTTGGTGATAAAACGCATAACGCGGCAGTGCGCATGGCGCGGCACCCTGTCGGACATTTTATGAAAATCGTTAACAGTGTCTGATGACATCATCAGACTAAGGCTTTAGCTTTCAGAAACACGTTTAAGTTAATAAAATTGTAAAAATGTAATAACAGGAAGGTAGATAGGAATCTACAGAAAATAGAAAAAATTGGCTCGTGGTCTACAGGACAAAAACGTTTCGTAACCTCTGATATAGACAAACTGGGCCCCTATCCTCGAAAGTGTGATATGAAAGGTGATGTGAATGGCGATGTGAACTTTTTGACAGTAAAAGCTGTATTCTTGAAAAGCCAATGTTGCCAGATATGAACGTGGTAAAACCCGAGAATTTCAAAAAATAAAATGGATGACAGATTAAATTGAGCTGTCAGACCGAAAATGTCCGTAGTATATTTTGTTGCCATTTTAGGCAAAAAGTAGTTTTGGTACTTTAAATTAATCATCAAAAGTAAAAAAAAAATAGTGCTGTTGTTGTTATTTTTGTGAAGTTATTAATTGCCATTACAATATTTGTACTTTGCCTGGATTAAATTTATCTTAAATTGACACTCTAGAATTGTTAAACAAAAATGCGTACAAAGAGCCAAGTACTTTAAGATTCTAATATATAAAGAAAAAGGAACATCAAGAAAAACAGCAATCATATATACAAAGTAATATACTGACAGTAATTGCAGAAAGCCAGCACTAATAAACCTTGAAACGGTGGAAATTACAACTCTACGTAGTATGACTAAAAGCCATCGTCCCAATCCACTACGGAAACTATCCAGTTATTTATTATATGAATTCACAAAATATCCAGCCGCTTACTGCAAGATGTTCTGTCCTGACAACTAAATTTGAGAGAAAACCTGAAACTTGAACAATGAAACTGTTTATGATCAGGGACCGAAACCAAAGGCCAGACCGAAAATGTCCATTAAAGATATTGGCGGATCTCACATTCAACTTTTAATATATATATTTTTTTATTTTATTTGTAGAGACTTGAAGATCAAATGTACCATAAATAAGGTTTTTATGCTGAAGGACGTCATTCGTTGGTCTGTACGGTTCATATTTATATGTCCCGATAAATTATAATAATATTAATTTAATTGTAGTGTTGTATAGTGTTTAACATACTCTAGTTAAGTTAAGTGCTCTAGTTAACATATTTTAAATATAAAATTTGTTACTTATTTAAATAAAAGTTTCAGATAGCTTACAAATTGTGATTTCTCAAATTTATTATAAGTTGCGTCGTGAAAAGAATTATGTTAGATTTAACTGTGTATCTCGGCTGTTATGGACACAAGTATTTATGTAAAATCCATAAGCAGAACTGGCCCTAGAAAAACATTTTTAAATAGAACGCTCATACAATTGAGTTATGAACAGAATCTCCTGTAAGAATTTTATATGTCTGTAATCTCAAATTTGCTTAATGTTTCCGAGATATTTTCAACTTTCTAAGGATATTTTATTAAAAAATTTGAAAATATTAAAAGTATCGGGGTACCACCTAATTAACGTTTCAACTGTTTATTCAAAAAATAAAACGTCCAAAAGAAACGGTTCGTCAAAATATTATTTTTTTTTAATGACGAGTTATTTTGAAGAACCAAAAATAAAATAAAAATTTTTAATACTATTTTATTTTTTGAAATCCGTGCGTTAAATATGTCATTTAGCGGCTGACATTTCATTTGCGCATGTTTCACCGTTCGCTTGCCTTCCACCGGGTGAACGAGGATATGAGTGATGAACATTTCAAGAATACGCGTTCGCCACCTGTTGACCGTTCACTTCACGTTCCCCAGTTCGAGGATAGGGCCCCTGAGTTGCAACTGCATAAGAAATCACACCCCTGTTCACCACACAAACCTGTTTTACTATTTTAAGTGTAGTGGGAATGACCCACAAACTAATTCCAGTAAAAAATAGCTAACCTGAACTAACCTAAACGAATTCCAATAAAAAAAATAGCTGTTGGAATTTAATGCGGTAAAAACCCTAGCGACTGGCCTAGACAACAAAATGAACTGGAAAAAAAATTGGGGTGCTTATATTATTTTTGATACCCTGTAGTGTGAAGGACATCTTATACTTAACTAACTTTTTTGTATATAATTTATCAATTTGAGAATAGATCCTAGACATTTAATGAAAACAAACACGCACATTTTTGTTCAAGGAATTCTAATATTGTTTATTTTATTAAATTGAGTGCGAGACACTTTAACTGATTTTTAATTGGTTATATTTTTAAGATATTAGTGTCCGATACACAACTCTTTTTGATAATTTGACAGATTCATAAATTATTTATTAAAAATTAGTCGGGTAACAGCTGTGGATGGATTTTAAATCAGGATTAGTGTTTACGTTTTTTATTAAATAAATGAAAAATAGGCGCCGAATGGACATTCCAGTCAAAATATGATTTTTATTTTTTTAATTAATACAAGCGGTTCTAGTATAAATATTTTTTCTGCAGCTTCTTAAAAAAATAATTCACAATTGAAGTTTTGCGTCGAATTACCAATTACTTCCGCGTAAATTCTCATAAACCAAAAAATAACACGTAAAAAATAGAATAACCAAGGTTATCCCTTGTTTTTTTTTTAGTAATTATACGAGGCAATAGTTAGAATTAAACCTATGATCGCCGATATTAAGTTAAGAGATGTAGCAAAGGTGTAAAATGATTTTATTTCAATAATCCTGAGAATGAATTTACCTGAGTCGAAACTTCGAACAACACAAAAAATTTCGCCTATTATTAGCTAATATTGCTCCAAAAAATATTTATTAATTATATAAAAAAAATAAGTTCACAGTGTATTGTGTATAGGACCAAACATTTCTGAGTTTTGAAGTGTTATTTATAAATACAACACGACAGGGCGGCACTTATTGCTGTGATCGTGTCAACCCCGGTGGCGACTAAATGTATTTAGAGAGGCCAAGGAATTATAGAGAATGATTGTTGACCTGATTATTTTTGTAATTTATGGCAAACACGCATAAAGAAATAAGTCTTGACACTACTTTTGGGCCAAATTTTTTGGAAAGTTTTTTTTTTTAAACTTTTCATTGATCGTTTTTAGGGTGTTCGTTATGTCCGCCCATCTACATGTCACAGCCTTGCCATTTCATAGTTTTTCCATTTTTTGCGACGAAACATTGCAACTCCACGTTTTTAATTAAACCAAAAGCTTATATTAGGAGAAGTGACAAAGAAATTAGGTTCCCTATTGAGTGGAGTATCGTTGAAAAATATTTTTAAGGGGTTGAATGAACTAAAAAATAAAGAGCGGTGAAAGTTCTGATTTTCATGTGAATATATCTTTCAGGTACTGGTTAATTAATTTAGTACATGTTTTTTCTGCCATCACTGAAGTGACAAAGTTTAAAGAGTGCGGCGTTGATATACACGAAAATACTCCTCGTGGGCTTGGTTTTAAACTAAAAGTGAGTTGTGCTAAATGTGAACCACCATAAATTAATGCCCTCTTATTAATGTTAAGACATAAGATGTGGACAAACATTTAGTTCTTATGTACAGACTTTTTGTTATTGGTTTAGCAGCAGGGTCGGCCCTAGCCTATTCGACGCCGGGGTACAAGCAATATCTTAGTGCCCCCCATCCCAATGGTAGGTGGTTAGAGGAGCTCAATTAAATGACAATTCAGCCATAGTAACCGATATCTAATGAGTCTAATGAAATTTTGAATAAAAATGTTATTTTACTGAACCATTTTATTGAAATATCGTTCTCATTAAGCATTCAAAAACAAAGAAGTTTTTTTTTCAAATTATCATTTATTTTTTAAAAATTTAGATATTACATATGAAAACCTACTTTTCGTGCTCTTGCACTAGCAAAATCCCTCATAATGTCACTGATTTCAATATGGGTTTCAAGTTCAATAGTGATTAGAGATAATTACTTAATTTATTTTGCGACAATGTCGACCTTACGTAAATATTTATTAATATTAATTTAGAAAAAGATTTTTACTTTGTGCCATTAGGACTGGTAATGCTAGGTAAATTCTAAGCGCAGCAAACAAATTCCAAAATATTGAAAATAAATAATTCAAAATTTCTAAGGAGTAATGCAATCATCGACGAACATTGGCAAAAATTCGATTTAATTGAACAGATCGTTTTCATCAATGTCCAAATTTGAACCAGGACTACTGCTCAATTTATTTTTCAAATTTAAACACTGCACTCGTTTTCCTTCTGAGTCCAATGTTTTCTAATTATTTAGGTTTTGTAAAAAAGAAAAAATTGTGTTGCTTTCATTTAAAAGTTCGAAACGTTCATTAAATTTTGTTACAGTAGTGTCAAACAAACTCTAAAACGGGTTTGGGAATCTATTATAAGTTCATGTACAGTCTCATGGTTAAATAATCGTCTTCTGGAACGGGAACGTGTCGGTGCGGGAAATTTGATCCCAGCATCACCTTCTTCAGCTACTGTCTTTGCATTACTGATCAGTTCCCTAAACGCGAACTCAGTTCGCATTTCGATCAAACCCTGTCTTCCTTGAGTTATCATTTTGACTGCCCCTGGAAGAACGATGTCGGATTTTTGTAAAGCTGGCTGACGATATCAACTTTAAATAATATGTCATACCAAATAACTATGGAGCAAATGAGTTTGAACGACTTTTAATAATGAATAATTAGCTACGTTCCCTCTTAATGCGAAACATTGCCGCGTTATAAAGTAAATAATATTAATTATGAGTTCAATTACGGCCGTCCACCGTTTTTTTTCGTGTTCAGTTTCTGCTTGATTCATAAAGTCTACAGTTTTTCCTTTCAAAATATCAATTTTTAAATCTAGATATTTATTGACGCATATTAGATGTCCTGCACTTTTTTCATGACGTTATATGCTTCTAGACAAGTGCTACCAATCATTGTAACCCATTTTATTATTGAAAGGCATGACATCAACATTAAAAAGTTTTCAACAATAAACAGAATCATTAGATTTTGAGTATATAAGCCAGTCTAGCCATTTGATAATTTCTTTATATAATATGAATTTGAAATCGACCTTTTTTTATTATTCGTTGGATTCTATTATACATATTCTAAACTTATCTGATATCACTGGAGGCCATAATGCACGATCATTCTTTGTATCTTCTCCAATTAAAATTCATAGATATAAGCCAGTCTAGCCATTTGATAATTTCTTTATATAATATGAATTTGAAATCGACCTTTTTTTATTATTCGTTGGATTCTATTATACATATTCTAAACTTATCTGATATCACTGGAGGCCATAATGCAAGATCATTCTTTGTATCTTCTCCAATTAAAATTCATAGATACATCGTCACATTCATGAGCAGGTTCTGCCAAAACGTCCTGGGTTTCTTCTGTAACTAGATCTTTAGGAAGCTGAAGACGGGCCTGGTTGAAGAAACTCTTTAACAGAACTAGTATTCTTTTTAAATTTAAATGCTTCTCCAGTTTTCTTTTTCTGCTCTGTGCACCAGAAAGTATCTAGACTTTGGCTTTAATAGGTATTTGAAAGATAATTAACGAGTAACTTAAGGAAATAAGACAAAAAGAATATCTGTCTCTTTCAATCCCACCATAACGTTCTTTTCAAAAGTTAAAAAATTCCGTGGTAGTATGTAATAAATATTTTTATGTTAGGACCTTTAATATGTTTTAGCTTTGTAATATCTGCAAGCCAGTTTCAAAACAAATGCTTCCTTTTCCTATTTAAAAAAATAATAAATAAACCCAATTTCCAGGTTATATTTTTTTTTAAAAAATCGTTAAATTAACAAAATGTTTCTAGAAAACGAAAAAAATAACAGGAATAAATGTCCAGAGTTCCATCTTTACATCTGTCAAGTTTACAGGTTACTAGATTAAATCGACAATAAGCGATAGGGCTGCAGAATAAAAATATATGACAGTTGCTATAAATAAAAAGAAATCACTTTCTTGATGGTTATTACAGAATCCCGGCTCAGGAACTCCATTTATAACAACATAAATTTTATTAAGTAAAATAACCTAACCTTAGTTTCATATAGACAGCAGTTTGTTTTTCTTTTTTACCCATACATCAGATCGTTTCAAAAGATTAAAACATTAAAAGCTTCTTCCTTGTCAAAAATACATATAACTGGGATCGTCATCTCCGGCATAACGTAACACCAGACTTCCATTTCGAAACATCAATCTTAATTTTTATTTAAAACATGACGGTTACAAGAAATCTGTATGTTTACATTTTAATTTTTTAGATGGATATTGGAGAGATATTGTGGGCGTACGCCAGAGTCTGGTCGAAATTCTAATTATTCTTTAAAAACACCGAGAAGTTTTTTATTTAATTCTTATGTAAACGATCCTGTACTTACAAGCTTCTTAGTATTTTAAAAATAATAAATTTCCTCACTATTTTTAAAATAAATTGATTGAAAAGAATTTTTTTGTAGAATAGGACAAAGAATTGAAAATATGTGAGCTAGCGGTATTTTCCATAAAAGTGGAAGTATTATATGTCAAAATATGCATTAGATTATATAAAATTTGTTATTGATATATTTCAAACATAATGAAAAGCTTTCGTTATCATATATGAAAAGCCTTTGTTTTAATGTTTCGTCAGTGGAGCTGTAACGAACTAAAAGGGAAATTTACAGAAAACAACCAGTCCATTTGGGGGGTCGAAACAAATATGGAGAAAGAGCCAGATTGGAACTTACCAAGGCCAAATTGAACTCTCTTCGAAAAAAGGTATTAAGGAGATAGAGCTACTTTCTCAAATATATGGGCTACAAAATTATTTCATATATGTATATATATATATATATATATATATATATATATATATATATATATATATATATGAATCATTATATATATATATATATATATATATATATATATATATATATATATATGAATCATTATCACAGCAAGACCTCTGCAAGACATTATTCCTAGCACACTTAAGAAAACTTGTTAGTCTTTTATAGTACATTTCTGGATACGTCACTCTGTACTCTTTATTGATTGTTATATATATATATATATATATATATATATATATATATATATATATAAAATAAGAATCATTATTTAGAAAAATTAAAATACTTTAAAAACATGTATGTCTCTTGGAGGCTGCGAAAAAAATATTTTGAAATGATATAAGTTGCATACGAAAAATGAGCAATTTTGTGAGAATATAAAAGATTAGAATTTCTAAGTATTGACGGTGTACTATTTATAGAGAAAAAACTACGAAAAGGTATCCTGATATTAGTTAGCATCAGGTTATTTTTCCTTTCCACTCATACGTCAGATAATTTCAAAAGACTAAAACTTAAAAAGCCTCTATCCTGTCAAAAATAAAAACGAAACCAACATCGCCGGCATCATCGAACACCAGTCTTATATTGCGGAAGATCAATCTTATATTTGATCCCAGACATGACATTTGTAAAAGAAACCGGAATGCTCTAAAAGATTGCTAAACATGAGCTTTTGTGAAGAAATAAGAGCAGTGAGATATTTAAAATTTATTTAGAATCAATAATGCAAGGTTTTGTCAAAATATCGCTTATTCAGTTTTTGTCCGAATTATATATCAGTGGCGGCTGTCGCATTAAAAAAGTAGGGGTTGCAATTCCAATGGTACATTAAAAACATAGATATGTATGAAACCTGTCATAGGCACCGGTGGATGAAAAAATAAAAGTCTTTAAAAATTGAGGTAGTATGAAACAAAGAAGTGAATTTTAAATAACTAAACATAAGGAAGGTAATAAATTTTAAAAATATGGCAGTTAAAATAAAATGTACGTATAACTTACTGGGTGAATTATTTATAAAGAAAATCACTTCACTAAATGTCTCACTTAGCTCGATATTTTGCGAAATATAGTCATAAAGTACAAGAAGTCCCGAAATTGATCTAAATTCTTCAGTTTCATATATGACGGTGTTTTGTACGGAGTTTTTTTTTCGATAAAAAAAAGAGTAAATTTTAATCGCATCTTAAAAATTTTGTTTGGAAAAACATGTATTACATTCGACATATTGTTCCGAAAAAACAAAGACTAGCTATTACCAAGCGACCTGTAAAGCTAAATTATTGTCTTGTTTGAAACTTACCAAGTACCAAATCAATCTGAGGCATTATTTTGTAAAATAATTTTAACCATGAAACTCTTGCTTATGAGAATTTTGACATACCTTGATGATTGGTTCGTGGTACTAACGTTTCTTCTGTTATCTAAGATTTATTACATTGTCTCCAGAATGCTCTTTTTGTATTCGAATACGGTACAACCAACTCTAGAATTAAAATTGAATCTTGTTGGGACCGAACGCGGTAAGCGTTTGTTAACAATTTGATCTAGTATTGCAGTTTTTCAAAGGACTATTTAAAAAAAAAGAACCAATCCCTTGTAAATTAAAAAAAAATATGTGGACATTTTTATTGACGGATGCAGCGTTTAACATTATCAAATTTAATTGATGTGCATAACAATGCACGTAAGCAGCATGCCCATAGTTTTTTTTAAATTGCATGCACCCCATTCGACGAGCCGCTCATGTTTTCTAGAAAATAAAAAAGCCTTCACTTGGTTTTGGTTACACATACAGGAAGATAGAAAGCAGGAACTACATTATATTTATCTTTTGAATCCTTTGAATTCGGAAATCGAAATCGGCCACCGTATTTGTCTGCACAATTTGGAACTAAGCACTTAATTTTGGATGTTTTTTTTCTCGCCAAATATTTGTAACGTCTTTAAAACGTAACAAAATATCTTGATCAAAGTAAACACATAGTTACTTTCACAAAAATTAAAATATCGGCACATTGGACATCACGCATAGAAATACCGGCATAGTAGACACCAGGATTGTATTCTAACCTGAACTAAAGGAATGGTTTAACCGCTGCTTGAAGAAGAAATCTTTACTTGATACTGGTAGCACCACGCGCGACTGGAAATAAAACTTCAAATACTCGTCTAGTGGGTTGCATAAGAGAAATTTTTCTAGTAGAGGGATATTTTGTGGGGCAAACTAAACACAGGTTTGCAAGTCGATTTGCAACCTACATGAAGCTTATGAGACGAAATTAATCTCCACCATATACGCTGTAATGGATTAGCTCGGATTGCATTAAAATTACAAACCAGCAAAGCGATAACGTTTCCAGGCGTAATACTGTAATACAGACAAATTAATAATGATATTTAGGCGAAGTAAGTTAAATTATTTCAATATCTGACTGCTGTTTGTGTATAATCTAGGTAAAAAATTGATTTCAATTTAATCATTAAATTATCAGTAGAAATTAAAAAAATATTTGTACCTACTATTATTATTATTATGTTTTATTTTAATTTACAATTATATATATATATATATATATATATATATATATATATACACATAAATATCGGTTGATACAACCCTTATAAATCTTCAGGTTGCTTATCATGTGACGGAAGCTAGGAGGTGGTAGTTCTGGTACCAAGATAGTTTACTATCTTCAGGGAGGTCGCCACTCAATTTTGTGAAGGTTAAAAAACTTATCAAAAGGTCTTTGGTAGAAAAACATAATAAAATACAAAATTATTGCTATGTAAGTAAAAAACTATATTAAAAGTAAAATTTTAACATCTGAAGTAATTTTTTACTTTTTTTTATAAATTTAAGAGGATTTAAATCTGGACAGGAGGATTGAAAATTCTTAAGCTTTCAACTTAAAAATGAATTTTACATATGTAAACAATGACTTATCCAGATAGCCACACAAATTTAAATTTGATTAAGAATGATTAAAACGGAGTTACATATTACAATTTCAAATAAATGAGGCTAAGATATAGAGGCTTTTGAAGCCGCATCTTAAATTTTTATTTCAGTTAAGAGATATCCCAAAAAAACTAAATTTTTATGTCCTGAAGGCATGCGACCGTTTGAAACCCCTTAATGTGAATTATAAAAAAACTAAAAACTTTCTTACAGTGATAAGCAAAGAATTTTATGCTAATTCAAATGGTACATTAAAACTAGCTTATCAGAATAAAATTCACTTAATTTATCCATCATCCAATTAAAATTGTCGGTAGACATCATCATTAAAACGATTAACGCCAGTCAAGCTATTAATATGGCTTTTATGACTATTTATAGCTTGCTTTCAGTGGCGTGGCAAGAAATCACCTTCGTATACAAAATTTTTGTAGGCCCCCTCTATCAGTATGTCTCTTTAGTGTCTGGTTAAAATTATAATGGGAAAAGTCTATTCTGTCAAACTTAAAAATTATCTCTTATATGTAAATCCAAAAGAAAGTGTAAAAGCAAAATAAGAGTTAAACTTTTAGTGCAACTAAAAATTTACAAAATTTGATCTAATTTCGAAATCTTCTTAGTTCTTTCAAATATTATCTCGTATTTTTATATATATTTAGGTCACGTTAGAGCAGGGTTTCTCAACCTTTCATTATATATAAGTTCAATATCACCCTACAAGTAGTAAAGCTAGTCCTCCATTTTATTAGATGACGCTCTCCTAACAGGTGCGCGCTCCACAGTTTAATAATCGCTGCTTTATAAATTAGAATAAAAAAAATAATCCTACTGGAAGTTGAAATTTAATTAAGTCTACATTGTTCGGTTAATGATGATGTAGCAGAGGATTGAATTTTGAATGTTGGTTGCCACGGGGAAGTACTATAAAAATAATTCAAACTATTATTTTGAACGCAATTTCAAATCAGACAACGCACATTTTCAAAACTAAATAAAGATCAGGTAAGGTTGTTTTAATACTTGATACTTCTCGCATAGACACATAGTTAAAAATATTTATAGTGAACTAATCTGAACTAAAAACTCAAAAAAACAAGACAAAGTTTTTTAACTTCAAAATTTTTTATATAAGCATCTGGGTTCACTAAATTTTATCACCGACACTTCATTCAAGTTCGCCTATTTTCATCCTTCATAATCTTGGACCCCCCTCAAGAGCCCTGTACATTGCACATAACTTACATCCCATTATAGCTACGCCACTGCTGATTTTCACTATCAGTTTTGCTCTGGGGTTATTCTGAAAATAGTTGTAATGTTTTATTTTTATTTCTTCTGTAGTGTCATAGTATGTTCATTTATGTTGGAGTTTGGCCAAATTAGACGCGGAAGATGTCTAATTCGTTTAGCAAGAAAGACACCCACGTTGTGATTTTACTTAAATTCTTAAGATTGGTAATAATTTAAATATCTGTGTGTAAATATTTCGAAATATCAACTCGGTCTTAATTGTTTCATCTACTTTAGAACTCCCTATCAACAAATATTTAATTGGATTCACATTTTTTTTGTGCTGATATTTATCATTTTTACTAATTTTAAACAAACAAAAAAACGTTTTATCCATGCCGGTTGGTTGAGGAAATGGATAAAAAAATATTGATAAAGAAAACATTTTGGAAAATGAAGTAACTCGGCAAATACATATTAATATTGGAGGTTGTAACTTGTACTTTTTAGGGTTCTGTAAAAATCCTTATAGTTTCGTCATGCTCGTCCGTCCGTCCGTCTGTCTGTCCGAATCTCACAGCTTTATAATTCTATCGAAATTTTGCAGACCCATTTTCTACATTAATCGAACAATAGATCTAAAGCGAAATTCGAAAAAAAATTAGAGTGTCCCCCTCCGCCCTGTGAGAAGAAAGTAAGGATTACATTTTTTGTCGTAAACTTTATTGAGATTACCTCACATTAGATAAATAAAAATAAGTGTGTTATATCACATTTTCTATTTAGTCGCTTCATTCCCGAGATGTGTTTTCCAGTGAGTTTTTAGCTTTTACTAAATATAAGTAATAAAAATTATCACGGGTAGGTAACGTCCAGTAATTTATAAAAAAAAAACGGTTTAATATATCAAATAATATATTTTATTTAGTTTTCTCGTTCACAAAATATAAACGAATACATGAATGATGATGAATGCGCCGGATGGGTTAATGAAATCTTACACTTTACTTATGGGTCTGCATGTCAGCCTGAGGGTCATTGCAAGGTCTAGCTGTTGTCGAAAATAAGATGGGATTTAATGGCGACCTTTGCCTTGACCTTGAGAATTAGGGGATTGCGTTGACCTTCAATTCAATATTGAAAGGACCTCTAAGGTGACCCTCGTGTGCAATTCAAAGCAAAACTTTGTAATCATGCCCAGTAAGTGTAAAAGAGTACGCTTTCTGTAATGAGTAAGATAAGCATATTCATATTATTCTTTGGAGTTATTCGGATTGGAAATTTGTCATAACTGGGTTGTTACATGCATATTTACATTTATACATATATGAATTCAGATATACTGATGAATGTGCAGTCATAAAGTAGCTTTATGTTACTGCAAACGCACAAAAGGCTCAACAGACTTTATGGCAGTATACTCTTCATAGTATTAGTTTGTGTTTCTAGTTTGTAGAAAATAAACCTATTTTCTACAAGTTCATAATTTATTTAATTAATTTCACCTTTTCTTAATTTCCTCATGTGACGTCTATGAGAAGATTGGGAACTTTTTAGAAAATTGAAACGTCTATGATAGAAGATCTAGAAATTGCCAGATTATTCCTTTTTCTTGTTTTTATTACACCATGTAGTATGAAAATCCTTCTAGAAGATTAGGGAGTCTTCTGGTTTCGGCAAAAAGAGCATATAAAGGGTTCACATCGGCTATCGTGGACAGTTAGTTTTGAGACGTTGTTGATGTAAATTCAGTTGTTTGACAAGTTGTCAGATGTATATTGCTATAGAAACCTTGCATGCCTGGCAGACACTTGACCGTTTTTTTTATTCAATAATACAGGTGGAATATAGAAATATTATTTTTAACGTTGTCAGAAGGAAATTAATTGCTTTTTATTTATCAGAAATGCTTACAAAAGTATACAAAAAAACTACAATCTTAGTCTTGTAACCCAAAATTTTTGCACAACTACGGATAATAAAGAACGAAAGCTTTCACGACTTTAGTCAAGTTGAATATCATGGTTCTTGGGTTTAGACCGTGCTAAATTGGAATTATTATCCGAAGTTTTGCCTATAATTGTTTGAGGCATCTTCAGGGATAGAACAGTGTTCTAATCTCGTAAAATTAAGGTCCGTGAATATGCTTAGTGCAATCGTAGGCGAAACGTCGGATAATAATTCCAATTTGATACGGTCTAAATCCAAGAGCCATGATTTTCAACTACGGATAATATTGAAAAACTGTGGCAGAAATTAGGTGGTGCAGTATACTAGAAATATTTACATAAAAGTTCCTTACTCTATAATTTTTTTTCTTATGCATAAATCTACAGGACCAGGATACAGTATGGATAATTCTACCAAAATCGAATTTTGGAAAATGGGATTATCTGCTACTATTTAATTCAAGTATCAAAAGAACTAATATATTTTTTCAATGGGGTGCTACTATACAAAATCACAAACACAGAGTATCGCTTTTCTTGGCTCTTATTTGGTAAGTTCTCGATTTTATGGATTTTTAAGCTTGTAGATATATATAGTAAACCTTTTTGGCCTATTACCGCATACTCGAATAAACATTTCTTTATTACAGTATATAGTTACAGAAACACGAGAACGGAAAGGCATGTTAATACACGATTATTAAATAAATGTTAAGTTTATTTTAACTAAAATTTTACAGCACCATGCTGTTTTTAGCGGACGTTAATATCCTGGATTCTTAAAAGAAAAAATAAACACGACTTTCTGAAAAATATCAGGAAAGTTTCACCTCCTTCATAAATTGCTAAACGTGTTAAAATAATTTTTTAATTCGCGATAAGACGTCAAGAAATCACACATAAATTTACCTCGATAATTTCCAGCAAAGTAGTAGAAAGTTGGGTAGTATCGCACAAAGGCTATTACCAAGCAAAGTGTGTTTTTACTATTTCCATGCTCAAAATAGTCTAAAAATACATAATTTTTTAAATATAGAAACTAATTTTGATATTATATATAATTATTTATTAATTAACTTTGATAACAGCCAGTGAAATAGCGGAATATTGAATTGTATCACACAAAATCTTTGTTAGTATTATCCAAAAATTGAAAAACAAATTTAAATATTCGAAGGGTAACTAATTTTGGAATAATAGTAAATTATATTGATATTCTAATTGTAGTAAATAAATACATCAGATGCTGGATTTAACCTGACCGTCCCCTATTCGAAATAAAATGCTAAAATTTATAGCCAATTTAATTAACAAATGAACTGATATAAACAAACCTGGAAATTTAACTTTGTAAGACGAAGTCAGTTTATAACCAGAGTTACTATTTACATCATAAATTTTTATCTGTTTTGAGTTCATTGCAGTTGCAAAATACTGTTTTTTGGTTATTTTCGTATTAAAATTAAATATTTAAGTCGTGAAATAAAGCATTTAAAAGTCTTTTTATTACTCAATATATATTTGTTAGTCATGTTTATGGAATTAGAATCGTGTCCATAAGATTTTTACTTTGATATCTGCTTTAGGAGATATATTATGTATAACCTCAAAGTTGCAATAATTAAGGAGCTTTTTTATGGCGGTAGACTAAATGCAAACCAGACTATAATGGAGACCTTAGCTTTTGTTTTGTTTATTTAAGTCAGTGGTTCCCAACTTTATTTTTAATCACGATCCATAGACAAAATCGTAGTACCGGAATAAGGACAACACCAGCGACTATGACAACATAACCTTTAGATTCCTTGATAACACACAACAATTTCTATATAACACCGTTATACTATAAAATTACCTCTTCAGTAACAAATCTATATAGGGAGTGAATGTCAACCTACTAGCAATCAGCAGTTCCAGAAACTTTAATACCGTGTCCACTTGCAGGGACGCACCAGCCACCCGAATGTTCATAAGTGGCTTCACCTTATCGGCATTAACACCTCTAAAGTAAATAACTAGTGATCTAGATGGATTTAGTATACACACCTTACAGGTGGTCGATACCATCCAGTTCACGGTACATACTCGGCGATGTGCTGCTCATAAGGTAAAAACCAAAACTCACCTGAATGTCATCAGTATAAGGCTGGTAAGAACAATTCTTTAAATTTTCAGCAGATTATATTAGAAACAAAAGTGGTCCCGAGATAGAACTCTGTGGAACACCCAGTCCTACAGGAAGCGGATCCGACATCCCATCTCCAAGCACCACCCTCTGAGTTCTATGGGATAGATAAGATCGGAAAAACTGCACCGATAAATCGGTAAAGCCATAGTGCTTCAATCTGGCACAAAGAAGAGGATGATTTATCATATCAAAGGACAATCCAATCCCCAACGATAGGGTCCAAAATATTTGACAGAACTGTATCAGCACTGTGATCACGTTGAAAATCTGATTAAAATTTTGCAATAATATTGTTGATATAGTAGTTGCTTTCTTTTCATGAATAATCCTGTTCAATATTTTGGACGTTACCGACAACCGGTTTATAGGCCTCAAATCATCATAGGATTCGGAACGCCCACCTTAGGTAGATGTTTGTCCAATGACAACTTCCAGGCTCCAGGGAAATATCCCATCTCCAAGCGGACATTGATAATATGGGTCAAAAAAGGCAATTAAAAGGGACAACAATATTCTACCATTGCGAGGGTCATATTATCCGAACCAGCTGCATTGGATTTGACCTTATTAATTGCCATATTAGTATCTGTCTCACTTGCCATTACGAACTGAAAAGTATTTACTAAATGTTACATTTGACCCTGATAAAAATTTTTCATTTCATTGCAGTCCCATTTCATAAAAACCAAAGAAAAATACTCATCAATCCTGTCAACATCTCTCAGGCTCTTCGGCACCTCAAAACTATTATTTGTACGTATGTTCATTTCCTTCAGAGCATCCTATATTTTTCTTTTATTGCCCTCCCCAGCAACCGCATCAACATGCGCCCTCTTTTTCCGTTAAACACAACTAAGCGTAAAGTTTCTCAGCCCCCTATAAGTTGCCTAATCGTCGCTCGACCTGATGGCTCTAAAATGCGCTATTGGAAAGACGTGCAGGAATAAAGTTAAATACGTCGTCTGTGGCGTTGCCGCTGCTCCAGATATTTACAGTTTACAAATTGTTCATAATTGTAAAAGTCCTCTCCAATATACAATTTATCACCTTTAATATATGCAACCAGCATTTTACTCTGCTTCGTTTAAGTTCTTTAACAGTACCCTTCTTATCTTACGATGCTTAGGAGAAAGGCCGTGGGCTATTACAATAGATTTACCTATGAGCTAAAACGCATTCAAATTAAATATGAAGGACACCTAATGAGAACAGACTTTCGTGTAATTTCTTGTTTACTCATACTTTGTATATTATCAATTTCGCTTAAATTAAGAATTAATCCAAGGAGACTTTTAAACTGAGATACAATCCATCTTACAAGTTCAATGTGGTGGTTCACTGTATTTAGACCGAAGACAATGATATTATTTTTACGATCCTTTCTAAGCTGTACAGGTTATATCAAATGGGTTTTGTATTAATGCAGCTTCTTGTTCAGAAAACTCCTGGAAGTAACGTTGAATTTCAGATTCAAGGTCTTGAAGGTGGTTATTAATTTTCTCTTTTAGATTACCTACAATTCCCGTCTCCGATTCTTTCGTTTTGGTGCAAAGTATTCAAACCTGGCAAAGTTTCCAAGATTTACTTTAGGGCATCTTAATGCGAACGTTTAGATATTATCTCTAAAGTGAATAAGGTACGTTTCTTTACCCAACAGTTTCAAATTTAGCTTATTTAGCTGATTAAATAAATAAACAACTCCTTGGATCAAGGTCTCAGTATTTAAGTGTGTCATAAACTCAAGTTTTCCTTTCATTTCCAAAAACAGTTTTCTTCATTTTTCAATTCAGAGATTCTGCCAATAACATTTTCTTCTGATAACCAATGAATAGCAGTACAGAAAAGAATAATTTCGTGACCAGAGTTCATTTTTTTGCACTTGAGATCAGTATTGAGATCACTACATTTTATATGGTTGACAATTATCACCTAAGAGTCGAGCACTTTTTACAAAGGCTTTAGAGAAGTCGTGGTAGCAAAAAAAGCTTGGCTGATGTTCCATCGGTACACATTCCATAAAAGTTTTTCCTTTGTAAATCACTACTTTCAAAGAATGAATTTAATCATCTCCATGATGCCTCCAGTTCTTAGTGATCTATAAAATATAAATTCTTCCTTGATGTTTTTCAAGTAAATACATCGCATGAAAACAAGTAACTGGGAACATGACCTAATATCGATGGATCCGTCAAGTTAAAAGGAAAAGCCAGGAGATGCCTTTAGTTCAGATAAAATTTGTTCCATCCCGTCTTTGATGATGTCTGAACTGCGTTTCTGAATTGTGCTGTTGAACAAGGACATATTTTGCACTTTAATCTCACTCGCTTCTTCAAGAATTAGTTTAGTGGACTGTAATAAACGGGGTCTGATAAAGGTTTCTGCTATTGTATTGGAATTTTTGCAGTCTCATTTCATTTTATCACCTACTTTTAAATTTTAAATTTGGTTTGGGTTTTTGAAACCGATAACTGGAAACCCCCCTTGTGGATTGCTACCCACCGGTTGAGAAATACTGTTCTAAAGGAAAAAGAAAACGCGAGTCACTATCTCTCACTTATTTTACCACAAGTGAGTTAATTCACTCCAATATTAAAATTAATTAAGAAAGTTTTAATGATGAAATGCGCGAGACAATAAACGCCATTATTATGTATTAAACGTCAATATTTTTAAAATAAATGAATATATTCGCCTACCAGATGAATAACACCAGTACATATATAACTTTACGGTGATAATTTAATACTATTTTCAACCAGTAGTGTAGTAAGGCCAAAAATGTTCCAGGAGTATTTTAAGATATTTTAGAACCAGGAAAAATTCTGAGGTTATTTTGAAGATAAAGGCTGTCAAAAATATACAAAGAGTGTATTAACACCGACTATTGGGAACATCGTAATATATGCGAAAAAAAAATAACAATGTTTTACAGGAGTCGTGTTAATGAATTAAGTGCTCAATATAAGTGATTTCAAAAAATAAACGGAAACCACAGGGAGCAATTATCGAGGATTTATGCGAGGTTTTGTTTTATTTAAAAATTGTTTTTCATCTTATTTTTAGATTATTTGGTTTAATTTTTTTATACATCCACATTTTTTTATTGTCTGTTTATACAATCTGAAAAATGAGGTCTACTTTTATTTGCACAATATGTAAATTAACATAAACTGTTCAAAATGTACAAACAGGAGAGGTTGGTGTTTGCGCTTGTTAAGACAAGTGTAAATCTTTTTGGTTCAGTTGCTTTCAAGTAAGAAATGCGTGATCCACATTATTTTTAACATTTATTGGAATACAAATAAAAATAAACCGTTATTTTTAAAAAGTAATATCAACTTAATTTATGAAAAATCAATGAACAAAATTATTCAAAAAATATATTATAAATACGTATCCAATATTTTGGTGCATTGTTTTTTTTCCAAATCATTAATATATTGTTGTCATAGTTTTTATTTGCATTGCATTTCTCTTGCCTTATGTTAGCTCAGAGCATCTGTGTAATTTTAAGATATTTTCTATAAATTTTAAATTTGGCGCCGATTTTAAAAAACTGCTGAGTAAATAAATACATCAACAATTTTTAAATATTCAAATTTTTTTTAGTGCTTTTTTTTAAATTGAAATTCCTAATTTTCTTAAGTGATTTTTTCTTCACTATTTTCACTATCAATTAGTGTTTAAAATTGGTACATTTATAATATTACACGAATGTATGGTAAACGCTTAAAAACAGCCAAATGAAAGAAAAAAGATGAAAAAAAAACAATGAGTCACCAACCAACAATTTCTTCATAATTTTCTTCAGTTGAAGGGTTATGTTAGTTGTATCTATTTTATATGAACAGGCTAATTGCCTTAATTAAGTTTAGAAGCCTGTTCAATAGAGTGCACGTCCCTGCTCGGGCACCAAATTTGTAAAGGCGCTTTCCCGATCATCAACTCTGTGATGTCCCTGCTCGGGCGCCAAATATATGAAGGCGCTTGCGGTCATAAAGTGTGCGGATAACTTTCTGTTAAGATAGCGAAGTATCGGTAGTTGGATATCTCGCAGACAGCCATTGATTAAACATTCAGCGGCCAAGCAAGACCTATCGAAGGATATCCCTGAATTGCACTAGAGATATCCCTATCGGCGTCTCTAACTATCATCTAAATTATTCAACGGTTCGACTGTCCGGTGGTCAAGATATCCAACTGTTATCTGTCTCGAGCTCCAGCCTCTAGATTACTGTAGTAGAGGGCCCATTTGCTCCGAGCAGCTTGTTACAGTGATGAAACTGCAAGCCAGGGGTCATTTGCTTGTGTTAGTTACTTGCTGTCGGCTGCCAAATCTATTTCTAGAAATGTAAAAATTGGAACCAGGTAATGAAACACACGGTTTTAAAACATGCTGTATCATTTATTTCATACTTTACAATAGGTCCAAAAACTAGCTTAACAACCTAAGATATAAACAATTATCAATGCTTATATGGTAACATTTATGAGGGCAGAACGTTATGCCGCGTAAACTCGATGTCGATCGGCGGTAGGTGACATATTGTTATGCGATCCCGGTAAACACCTGTCGGTAAACACGTTCCTGGTTATTATGTAACTAAATGAAACTGACGGCATTTAATGCACGTGTGTATAAGCGGTAGAATGCAAGGAAAGGAATGACATTGTCCGTTCTTTAAGAGTTCTCGATAGTGTCGATAGGGTGGAAGGACATAGCCGGTTCTTATCGGGTCCTCAATAATGCCGACCAATAACGGAAGGATATGAGGAAAGGAACTCACATTGCCCGCTCTTTAAGGCTCCTTGACAGTGTCGGTACGATGGAACAACATTGCCCGTTCTTATTGGATCTTTGGTAATGTTGGATTCTTCCGGGTTGCGAACGTGTAGGTCTCCATGAATTGGCAGTGTGCGAGGCCATAAATAGTTTGCCATTTGTTGATCAATAGTCCTTGTGACCCCACTACGATGCCAACAGGTGATGGTGTGGCGACTCGCGCATGCAACACTGCGGTATATAGTTCGATATTTCTATATACGGACGCTGCGAAAAATGTCGGAAAATCATATTTCCCGAGATATCCCTTTTACACTAATTAGTGAAAGGTAATGTCTATGCTGGACATATTATTTCCTCGCAAAACTAGATTTCTCCGATGTATAGTAAATAAGAGACATTCCGGTAAAAATACTCAGGCCCAAAAAAATAATATCCTTGTTATATTAGTTTGTCCTCTTAGTACAGGCAGTCTGGATACAGCTTCACATTCGGAGATAATATGTGAAGTTGTTTCATCCTCATCGTCACATGGCTACATGTTATAAATAAGTAGTTTCTGAAACTGTATCAGTCTTGCCATGAACCAAATTTGTTGTCCGCTTAGATATAGGACATCGACACTTGGCATCGAGCAATTATTGTATTGTTCGTTAATCGACGAAGTTATCCACTCGCGAATAGTGCTTTTAGTGATGTCACATATTGGTTTTGTCCAATAAATGGGGTTCTGCAAGTTGGTCTACTTTTTCATTCCAAGAATGCCTTTGTGTCTTGGTACCCACGTAAGAGTAAACTGTTATGTTTTGCCAAGACAATTAGATTATAAAGACTGTCCCAGACCTGTTTGGATTTTATCCAACAGTGAATACAATATACTTGCAGTTGGGGGAATAACTTAAGAGAAAGTTCTCAGTTAACCTTATACTATAAGGGTAGAAGTACTATTCTAAAATCGTTAGAGACAAACCACTATTTCAGATTGCAAGAAACTACCAGGCAATGGCAAAAACCTCTCCCAGGGCACTGCATTGGTTTCGAAATCACAGGTTCTCATTAGTACAGCATAGGTAAGCGTACCTAATCATAGAAAAAGCAAATCCTTTAGGTAACTTATATCCAGAATCCAATACAGGTAGTGCCATCTCCATGCAATCTCGTAAAAATCTTTATATTTATAAACTTGCAATTTCATAACTACATTTATATAAGATAAAACTCTGTAGTTCTGAATAATTTGAATAATCTTATATATAAGATCAGACGTACTCTATTCTAATACGTTAGAGACAAAACACTCTCTTATATAAATGAATTCATATATCCAACTCTTGGTAGATGGAGCTGTTTGTATTAGCCCTTTCATTTTATCCGATATAAGTTGCTTAAAGGATTTGCTTGACCTGTGGTAAGATGCGTTTTTTTAACCTGTACTGATGAGAACCAATGGGTTCAAAGCTGCTTTCCAGGTGGCGTGTATTAGTATGGGAGAGGTTTCCGCCCTTTCCTGATAGTTCCTTGCAATCTGAGATAGTGCTTTGTCTCTAACGGTATTAGCAAAAAATTTGTCCTTATAGTATAAGGCTGAAAACTATATATAACTTTCGCTTGCAGTTAAAAATAACTAAAATTTTTTTTATTAAACCAAAACATATGACCTACACCGGGTAGCTAAAGCAACATAAGCTTATTAAATACAATACCGTCCTTTATAACTGGACTGATTATTTAAGTATTTGTAATACGAAAATTATTTCTTTTGTGCTGTAATCAAAAGTGTTTGTTAGTATAACAATGGCTTTTATAAAGTTATCACACTGGCTGTAACAGTAAATTGCAAAAAAATAACTTATACGGGCCCCAAATGTGCTTATTATTCACTTGCTTTTCATTATACTGGGATAAAATGAACAGATGCATTGAAAAACACAAATGAATAATTAAGATTATGCTGTACAGTATAAAATGTTGATTAAATTTAAAACTATAAAAATATAATTTCTTAGTTAAGAAAAGTTGAGGATAATTGATCCCTGATATATACTTAAGAAAAAATTACCGTAAATATTGGTGTGTAAATTTATAAAATACAGTTGGTCGAATTAGAGAATACCCATCCAATGAACATATCAAAGACAGTTTTGAGACCTGTTCATCACATTATAGAGTTCAAAATAGAAACAACCGCGACAAACGATTCATTTCGTCTTAGGAATACAAACATTCAAAATATTAGTTTATTGACAGTCATAGTTCAGAGTTTCATTTATATTGTGTTTTTGAGAAATTTTGATAATTCAAGTGAATTTAAAACAGAAGATCGTTTTACATAAAAACCATTAATTATCGTTTTATAATTTATTACCGGTAAATATGTATTATTTTATTAAAAAACTAAACCTAGAGTATGAACATTTCAAACCTTCAAATCTGTCTTCAGTGTCTAAATGCCCGACATACGTATATAATTTTAAAATGTTTTTCGCACTGCTTTAATTAATTGTAATAGAATAAAGTCATGATAGTCTAAGATCCGACTGCAAGAATCTGCAGGTATCTGTTTTTTTGATAAAACTTAATTTTCATGAATGATCCACGATAGTCAAATAGATTACTACAGGGTTGCCTGGCAATATTTAGCAGCAATTAAATTATCATTAATTAAATTTATTGTAATTAATTTTTGTTAATAAATCCCAGATATATATTTTTCAAGTGAATCCAATGCCATTTGAAAGAAAATGATGTAGAAAATATAAAAAAAAATGGCTGCCAGGTCTCAGTCAGCCGCAATCTAGGGTTGCCAGGTGTAACCAGGTATCTTATTGTTAATTATTTACACTTACGTGTTTTTCAAGTAAATTATATATCAATTTAAAGTTTATTTTTTCCTCTACACTATAATATATGGTTTCCTGTAAAATAATTGCTGCAAGTTGAGGTTGCCAGCATTTCTTCTCTCTCGCTCACAGTCATTTAGAGTGGAATTTTATATGATTATTATTGCTGTTGTTTTTCAATCTTAAAAATACATTTCAAAAATTTTGCGCTCAAAAGAGCTACAGGAAAAATTATAAATAGGTTTTCAGAGTTCGTACCATTAAAAAAACGCTTATTTTAAGTGTTTGCAGGTAAAACTTATTGTGTTATATTTAATGTTCTTTTCGGATAAGGGGGGGGTCCTAATTCCACATCTTTGGGTTATGTCATAACTTTTCCTTTTTAAATAAATCTACTTATTATTATTTCATTATATTTTTCAGTTACCTTAAATCGATGTTTTCCCTTTTCCTGATAGCGAATCCGAAAATATAACTAAAACTATTTAGCTCCGTTCGTTGGTGCAATAGGCACGTTTTTATGAAGATAAACGTTGTATTGCCTAATTAATTTTGATTTGGTTCAGACAAATATTACTTACTTATTAACTGTATCACTGACATAACACTTGGTGTAGCAATTAAAATCAAATAATAGCTTGCCATTATCAAACGTTTCGACAATAAATATCATGCCAATTCATACAAAAAAAAAATTCCAAATGATGATAAATTTTCGTGCAAATTTGTATTTTCTATATATGATACAGAAATTCAAAATCAAATTTACAAAAAAGTGGTATTGAAGGTTTATTTTAATAATTACTTTACTGGCTTAATTTTGATATACAACACATGTAACATAATAAAAAAAATCCATGAGCCTATAGTTACTGTAGGATGTAGACTTTACCATCTCCGTACATTCTTTCTTGAGGAGTTAAGTTCGGCCCATATTTCCACAGTCAAATGCAGTTTGAAAATTAATAGTACAATGACCTGACTACCAATTCAAGGGTTCGGAAAAATGTTACTATTTTTCCTTTTTAATCTTACTTATAACATAAATTTCGATAGTACCTGTAACAAAGACAGAAATTCGTTATAAAAAATGTAATTTGATTGTAAAGATAGGCCGTATGTACTTTAATAATAATAATTACACCACCCAGGTTTTAATCCATATAGGGGCAATGCAGGTAGGTAGAGATGTACAAAGATATATGCAATATCTGTGCATTGCATCTGTAAGTATTGCTATTTGCAGCTCTGAGGATACCAACAGGGTCGGCATTAGTAACGGTACCTGTGATGCCATGGGCCAAATTTCTCGATGTAGATTTTTATTACTACTAACTTGAAATTGCACATAAAGAATTATTATAACCCTTAAAAATTAATATTTAAATATGAAAACGAAATTTATGGTAAAGGTAAAAATTATTAATATTAGGCATTAAAAATTATACATTATTGGGTTGTTTTTCTGTTCAAATTTCATGACAAGTTATTCCCCTTTTTGGGTTTCGTGACATAAAAAAAGTATAAAAATAACAGATGCCTTAAATAGGATATTCTGATTTAAGGATATTATACAAGAAGAGTGTGCTAACTTATGGGTCTGGATTTTGGACAATAATTGAAAATGTTGAACGTAAAATTCTAGCCACGGAGGTAGATGCAATTCAATGCAAAAATATTTAGGTTGCAACGAACAAGTAATAAACGTGTAAAAGAGGGTTATGGATGCAGACACTACAGTTATAAATCGTATACAATAACTTCAATTGGTCTGGGTACGGACATTTACAATAGATTATCGGAGAAAGTGATGGCATGGATTCCGTCTGGAAGAAATCGAAATAAGCCAAAGAAGAACTGGTAATACGGATCTTGAAAGACCAACGAAATTTTCCGTAGGAAATTGGGTCAACAGAAGATATAGAAGATTTGAATACAATGCCCCCTCCCCCCTTTGCTTTAATTTTCCATCCGTCGGATTTAAAAATGTCAAAAATTTCAAAATGAGAGCACTTCAATAAAATTTGGTACGGTTAAGTTCTGTTCACTAAAAGTTTGTTTGTTTGAGATTAAAGTTGCATCGGTAACAGAGACCATTTCACGACTGGAACGTGGGTTTGGAATCATTGTCAAGCGGTCTTTCCAAGGCGGTTTACTTCAATGGTCAGACGTGAAATCGCCTGACCACTGAAGTGAACCCACGTCCGTTCCTTAAAAGAAAACCTATTTAAAATTTAATCTCCGATGTTTTAATAAAATTTCCACATAATTTGAAAACAGATAGAGAAAATTTTTTATAATATAAAAACGCTTATTTTTTCAAATAAATAAAAAAACACATACCTAAAAATGAACTAAAATAATTATTTTTTAAAAAGTTATATATTTCTCTTTAATTTTTATTTATTTATTTAGATATCAACAATAATCAACTAAGACATAGACTATAATATGTACTCTCTTTCTTAGGAAGAATAATAGAAAAAATATCTACCTAGTCATGTTATAAACAACTGACTATGTGACAGAAGTGATAAACTATTTTTTATTTTATGTCAAATTTGATCTCAATTCATTCATTTTTTGTGTTTTATGAAATGTTTGTAAATTTGGAACTTCGCCGTACCCTCATATTTTTAACAAAGAAACACAATTGCTGGAAAAACATTCACGAATCCTATATCAGGATGAAATTTCATCAGGAGTAGTGAAAACATTGAAGATGACCTAACAAGTGGAAGATTTTAAGGCTCAACCCTCCTCGATGTATGCAGGAAAGTAAAAACAATGGTTGTTGATCATCATTTAAAAGTGTTTGGGAATTCTAAATGATAAACTATGCATGAGTAAATGTTCAGTAAGTTGAGTTGACACCGGAACAAAAACTGTTTGGAAAATAAATAAAAAATAATTTTGATTCTGTCTCTGAAATACGGTCAGACAATGAGACTTCGATACGTTACTTGGATCCAGAAACAATATTAGAGTCCATACAATGGGTTTATAAAAATTCTTCGCCTCCAAAAACAAAGGTTCTTACACAACTTTCAGCTGGAGAAGTCATCGATACCATCTTTGAGACCAAACAGGAAGTATTATTGTTGAATACATGCACTCACTGAATACACCCGTTATTTTTTGTAAGATGTTAACACAATTACTTAGACAATTGATCAAAAATCACCCTATAGTTCAGATTTAACTCCGTCTAATTCCTTGTTATTTAGAAATTTAAAGAAGAGCCTCAGAGGAGGTAATTTTACAGACAATAATCAGTTGAAAAAGGATAATTCTGTTTCGATTCGTGGAACTTACATAAGCTTTTAGCAACCCTGAAGAGGTACATGGTTTTGGAATGCTACTAATGAATAATTGTTTTTAAAAGTGAAGTTAAGCTTTTTGAATTCTGCAATATTGGGAAAGTTTAATTTAATGCTGTAATTTTCAGCCCTTCTCAAAATTTATCAGATGAAATTGTTTATAAACTAAAAATTTCAAGATTGTTACAGATACTATTAAGTTAATTTTTCATACTTTTAAGTATTTTAATATATTTTTATTGACCACATTGTAACAATGGTAAGAAATTGTTTACCAAATTAAGACGAGAATAGTATATTTTTGTAAAGCTTGGCAATATATATAATTTTGACAAAACTGAAATGTTTCAACGAACTATGGTCTGGGTCTATTATTAATGATTAATCTGGCCCTGGATTCTACTTAAAGATATTTATAAAAAAATCAGAAACACCTAAGAGCTTCCATAGAGGCGTCATTTAGGCAATATCCAAACGCCCATTAAGATTTAAACTTAAGATTAAACAACAAGTTTGCCGTATTTCGCATTGTTGAACAGAAAACGCACAAAGAAGTGCAAGGTTAAAAGCACACGTTACCTCGTTACGATTCGTTTACAACAAGTTTTCCTGATAAATACGAGTAAATCCAATTAATGCTAAAATGTTAGTTGTTTTTCTTTTACAGTTTATCTTGCAAACAGTAGCGTAGCTCGCAACCATTGTGGAACCTCAGGTAACTATAAATTGCGCACTTTAACACCCTACTCCAATTATCATTTACAGTTTTAGTAACGGATAAAATGAAACTTATTTAAAACAGTCAACATAAGCAACGTTGCAATGAGTTAATAGTTCGATATGACAATAGTAATTGCATGCAATGAATTTCCTATCTACAAAGTTGGATTAGAAAATTCACGGCCCATCTAAGAATATTATATATAACCCATATTTTAAATGCTTCAAAGAATCAATTTTTTAGAACTGTGAAGGTGCACTTCTCCTTCTTGTTCTATAAAGTCTTCACAGCTCTAACAAATTGATTCTTTGAAGCGTTTCAAATATGGGTTCACACCATGACCTTCTCATCTGATGCAAATTTCGCTCATCAGGTTGTTTTTAGGTCGGAAAGTACCAAATCAGGGAAGTTTCAATTCAAAACAAACAATTATGGATATTAGTAGTCAATTTCATAGAAATCTGAACGCGAGCGTTAAACTGATGAAACAATTTTTTTTAGAACACCTACCCGTTTTTTCTCTATTTCTTCTCCCAAACGATAAAATAAAATCTAGTAGTATGATGAGATTATAGTTTGGACTTTCTCAAGGTAGTCCAACATAATCAAACCTTTAGAATTCCTAACGACTAACGCCATCAGCTTAATTGTTTAACAAGTTACCTTTTCTGCTTGAGAAGAAGTGTATTGCCTGTGAATTCCATTTTGTTCTGTCCATAGGCATTTCGACCATGTAATGATCTCGTCTTAAATTTTAATAGTAGTAGTAGACGAAAACTGTAAAGAACATGTGTGCTAATGTAAGCAATTTTCAATGTTTGAAAACTTGACATAGAATTCGTAAAAAGCAATTTATAATATTGTCAATGATTAGATATCAGTATTTTAATGTGATATAAATGCTTTTGTTAGAAACAAGTCTAAAAGATTTAAATTTTCGGATTTATGTTGAAAACGTGGCAATTCTGCAAATCCCTTCCTACCGACTAAGTGAGGTAAGCTCCACCTTTTTATTGATTTAAATGTAAGGTTGCCGCAGCCTGGCGAGGTATCAAAGTCAATGGCATCCCAATAAATAATATTCACTATGCAAATGATACTGTAGTTTTAATTAACAAATTTGAAGATCTCCACTCAATATTTAAAAAACTCAACGAGTGCGATGAACAGTTCGGACTGCATATTAATACTGCCAAAACAAAAATGATGGTGATTAGTAGGCATCAGTACATCACTCCTCTTAACATCAACGGGGAAAATATTGAACTTGTCGCACGGTTCACGTATCATGGCGCTGCTCTGAATGAAAAGTGGGAATGTGACGAAGAAGTCAAGGGAAGAATTGGACGTGCAAAACAACTTTCTTTAACTTTAAGAATCTTCTCTTTCACAGAAATATGCCACTACACACCCGAATACGTGTGGTTCAGTGTTATGTATGGCCTATTCTACTATATGGTGCTAAAACTTGGTCACTTAACGCTGGGACGTTGAATCGGATTGAAGCTTTTGAATTGTGGATACTACGCCGACTACTGCGTATTCTCTTGACTGCTCACATAGCGAATGAAGCTGGCGTAGAAAGACAACTAATGGACACTGTAAAACAATGAAAAGTGTCATATCTAGGGCATATACTAAGAGGACCTCGCTACTCCACACCAAGGCTAATACTACAGGGAAAAATTGAAGGCAGACGGGGGCCACGTCGAAAATAACACTCTTGGCTCCGCAATATAAGAAACTGGTGTAGTATATCAGACGCCGCAACCATATTTAAACAGGCTGAGGAGGGCACTCTAGTTATAATGTAACAATGAGATGGACAAATGATCGCTGACGGGTGGCATAGCACATGACAACTGAAGAAGAAGAAAAGAAAATGATAAGGAGATGAATTTATGTTTAAACAAACTGAAAGAGGCGATGACTTAAAAAGAGTCATAAAACATTACAAAGTTCGCAAACCAACATAATTTTTTAAGGTTTTTACACTCCTTGCAATACACCTAATATGGGATATTTTCATTGGACCAAAAACGATTTACGGTTATTTTTAGCGACATTATAAGATCAAACTTAAATTATAAATTAAAATACAACTTCGCGAATTTCACACATGAACATCTATTTATTTTTATTATTTACCGGTATTCTATGAATTCCCCCATAAAAGTAGCATATCGTCAGAGCTAGGACCCATTGTGTGAGTGCTGAATAAAGTGATAATATTTTTATTATGTGATAAATAATGAGAGTTCTTTTAATTTTTGTAACATACACTGATTCTAAGCTATCCTTTTTTAAATCCATTATTTAAACTATAAAGTACCCAGGCAATAAAGTGAAGAAAGGGATGAGTTTCTGGTTGCTAAATTATTATGTTTTTTTAGTATGTAAATAATATCTAACAATATTTACAGATAAAAATCAGTTTTTGTGTTGATAGTAATTATAAATTTCACATTTGTAGTAACTTTTAATACTTAAATCTACTCAAAACTGTCAATGTAAGCAAAAACAATTAGGGTAAAATTAAATAAAAATACTTGTGTATGTCAAATATCGAAAAGCTCCCCCTACCGATCATAAACAACGTTCAAACAAAATTTTTGTTTAAATATATTGATACGATCGAAGCCTGTCACTATTTTAGGGGTGTAAGATTGTTCACCTATATTAAGAAAATAAAGCGTTTTCAGAAAAATTGCCACATAAAATTTTGCATATATTATTTGTTTGAAAAATTTAAAATTATTTTGTACATTAAACAGATATCAGTCAGCACCAATGAGATCGTCCAAAACCAGTTAGCAAACTGTTACCTGACTATTTTTATAAATGCTGGTTTGTGTTGAGTGGTTTGTGATTTCTCTACGAATAGGCCCATTACCATAAAAAAAGTACGAGGTTTTAAAACCTTTTTGACAACAAAGTTTTAATTTTGCGCTTAAAAAAAAAGACATAAGTACCTATATAGAATTAAGTATTTGTAAATTTATATGATGGTCATTCCTTGGTCGCTCTTCACTATCTCCGTCAAAAATGATTTAATCCAAGCTCTTGATGTTCTCACATTAAAATATCATGCATCTATTTTATCCCATGTAACCATTATACTATAACAAATATGTAATGACAAGTGGAATGACATAGTTATGCGCTTGTTATGCAACGTGCATTTTTAAAATAGAAAGACTTAAACTAATTCATAACTGTCCAAAAAAAATGCCATACGTCATGAGTACATAGTCAAAATATGCCAAGCGTCTAATTTTAAGAACTGTAAACAATAGAGATTAACATCTCGACATTGTGATGCTATTATGTAGGATGTTACAAGCAAAAGTCGGCAATGTTTTACAGATCTGATGAGAAGTTATTTAGAAAATGTATGTAGATAATTTTTTACTGATAAAAAAACTGTTTTTGCTAGAAAATAGTGTGATTTTATGAACGTAAAAATCCCAAAATAGGCGGACAGAAGCTACTTCTGTATTTTGAAAAGATAGGTAGTTACCTTTTCTCAGGTGTGATAAGTTTTTGATTATGAAAATATCAAACAAAAAAGGACATAAATAATTAATTAATGCATTTATGTGGTAAGCGCAGATGGTAGAATAGCCATTAGTTAATAGTATGTAAGAATTTATATTTGAAACATGTTTTATTGTGTAGTGTTATTGACCAAAGATAGTGACTAAAAAAGGAATTTTAAAACAATAGTGAAATCCACAAAAACGAGAATTTTAATCACCATTTTATAAATAGTGCGGGTAATGATAATATTAGTGAGAATATACGTCAAATAATAACCATTTAGTGAAATATAGACACTATTCATCAATAGTTATTTATAATATATTAGTTTCTACTTATTACAACAACAGTATTTATAAAAACTTTGTTAAAAATATTGTAAATGTGTAAAAATAGTATAAGGAAATGCAGATTATAAGTTAATTTTAATAAGAAACTAGAATAAAATAGTACCTAATTGTAGGTAAAATCTTATTAATCAATTTTATGTGCTAAATAATAACCAAAAGTAAAGTGTAGATATATCAAAATGTCAGGAAATGTCCAAAATTTACATAAATCATAATTTATTGTCATCAAATAGAATATTTAGATCATAATATCAATAAAATATCAAAATGTCATCATACATTGACAATTAGGAATCCATTTTGATTTTGTGTTTCAAAGCTTAAAATTCCATCTAGTTGTCAGTTCACGTCAGATGGCCGACCAATCAGAAAAAAATTAAAACAAAAATTTATACTGCGTCACCACTTACTATATAAGCCAAAATTCATTTTCTTTTAGAAAGAATACAAGTCCATCAGTTGTACAGAAAACATCGTCAGTCTGGTTCATAAAAAGTAATATAACCTCAATATTTTCAGTTGTTATTTTGAAAAGTAAAAGAAGGAGTGGATATTAATCGGTTATAGTGTAAAAATCGCTAGTCTTTTTTATTAACGGGACCATAACCTCAAAATTTTTCATTTGTTATTTTATAAAAAAAAATATTTTAAAGGAAGACAGTGCAGATTAATCTGATAGAAATAATATTGCTGGTTTCATTCATTAAAAATTTTTTTAAAAAAGAAGAAATATAGAGCTTGGATATAAATATTTGGAGATTGAAAGACAGTTTTAAAAGAAGGGAAAAAAGTTTAATAAACTAGTAAATAAATTATATCAAGAAACAAGCAGCTGGGAAAAATATATAAATGTTACCGTAGTTGGTAAAGGAGAAAGGATTTTTAAGTTTTTCTTTATTTATAAGAAAAAAGGAGGAAATCTAAAACGCGGATATAAAAAATTTCTGGAGATTTAAAAGGTATTTATTAAATGTGTAAGATATAGAAATTTTTGACTTGCTTGAAAATAATTTGATAAAATAGATAAATACTAACCTTATTATGAATAGTTAAAGTTAATAATAAATTAAATTGTTTAATTTGCACTGTAACAAGATCACTTTTAAAAATAACGGCACATACTAAATTATTTTTAGATTGTTTAAAATAAAATCACATATATTAAGACACTAGTCCTTTTTAACCGTTCAGACATTTATACGATATTGACAGATTTAATAATTCTAAATCCAATAAAAAAGAATACAGTGCATATTGAATAATATTGATTATTTAATTAGGTATAGATAAGGTGATTTACAAATTTTACATAAAACTGCACCCACTGGCATGATTGTATTATATTAAATAAAGTTTGAATATGTGTTTTTGAATCATTGGTTTGACTTTTTCTAAAATAATAAAAATATTTTATCTGAACTCACCTAAGAATAAGAAAATTGACATCAATGTTTTAAACTTCAAATCACTAAAAGCGGGGTACATTCAGAAATACAGCACATGTGTAATTGAGGAATTTTTATTGAAAATAAATTTTTTTTAATACATATCAATTATACTTGGGTACAATTATATGTGCTTGGCGCCCAACAATTTAATAAGTATCAAATATATATATATATATATATATATATATATATATATATATATATATATATATATATATATATATATATATATATGTTGGCAACAATTTTATTTCTCCAATAAAAAACAAACAATTTAATTTTTTTGTATTGTATAATTATTTTCTCATAGTCTACTTGTTTTATATTATTATACGACTATAGTATATTATGTTCTTCATTAAACAACCTAATTTTCAATTGTTTCATAATTTTCATGGCTATGGCGTTTTTTTGGAAATATTTCATTTTTTGAGGTAAATATGTCAAAAAAGTTGGAACAAACATAGGCAACATACATATTTTTGAAAATGGAATTTTAAGCTATAGTTTCATATTTAGTAATATTCAGGGTGTTCTATTTTAAAAAGTGAATTTATTTAAAAAAGATCTTTCATGCGCATTTGTTTTTTCTAGTAACATATTCTTCCGATATAGAAAAAATTCGACAATTTAAGTATTTAAAGTTTCCTTCTAACTTTTTTAATAAAATCACTAGAGCTTGTCAAAATATAAGGGACAACTCTGTACATTTGTTATTAGACATTAGAGGATAGTGCGTTTGTTAAATAACTCTGGTATAAAACAAATTTGCTTCTCCCTATATTTTTCTAATTGATATCGGCGACAAAACATCAAGTAATACCCAACTACTACCACGCCATTTTCCTCGTTAGACTCAGTATCGAAGATATACCTATACTGGTTAACAAAAATTGATTCTACTGAGTTTGCTGACTAGTTTAAAATTATTGATGAGAACGTGCTTAAATACCTCACATATGTAAAAAAATAACTCACACATGCAAAAAAAAATGAAAAATTTATATTTATAATAAGACTAACTATTCTTTTCATAGGTGGACTTTTTCTTAATACAAATTTATATTCATAAGTGATTTTTCTTCGGAAATACTTATGCTAGGAAAGCTATAAGAGCCGAAATTTGAATTTTATTTCTACAAGTTCTATTAAAGTACTAGTTTATAACATTGACAAGTTATTTGTTACAAATATTTTTATCAATGATTCATTAACGTGGTTCTTTGAACGTCAGAATACGGCGGCAAAACGTCAATCAAATTGAATACGTGATTAAACATTTTGTGTTAGTCTTGTTTTTATCAACATCGTTTGTTTTTATGTAGACATTCGAATTATCTCGTTTGTTTCATTAGATCAAATTTCCATGGAAACTAGGTCCGATTTAAAACTTAAACCTATTCAGTAAATATTGCTGATAATATGTAAATTAGAACACAACTATTTCTTATTTCACAAGCTTATTTTATGTAACCTTAACTCAAATAATTACATCTCTATATCTTTCTAAATATTTATTGCGTTGTAAACTGAGTCACTTATACTGATATAAGAATTAAGCATGATGTACAACACTTAACTGCAACTGCAACCGCGACCATAGACAAATGACTACTTGTTAGCGTTCGATAAACCGCAGCATTTTTTCAGACCCGTTTATATGAAATGGCGTCACCCTGGCGAGATATCCATTCTTAACCGATTTAAAGCAGGAGTACTGGATATAAAATAAATGAAGAAAATATAGAAATATTTTAACAATTGAATCTATACCTGCAGGTCTTAAAACAATGTAAAGTTGAAAGAATATGATGGATAATATAAATAAAACTAAACACAAAATTCTTATTACAATCTGCTCCAAACCGAAATGTAAAAATTAACCAACTTCTCTTCTTTCGGACAGTTTAACCATTAAAAAAATTGAAATACAAAGTGATATGTATACTTCAGTTACTACAAAGCATTAAAAGAATGCAATAACAAACTGCATAACTGCAATCTTGGATACACAGATTTTCCTTTTCCGTACGTTTAAGTGAAAGAAGCGGCATTATTAAATACGTCAAGTCTGAGAAAATTTTAATCGGTCATAAAACCCAAGGATTCACTTGTGTAGTACACGTATGGATTCAAGATTTAACTGCAGTGGGTACTAATATTTTAAACCCAATTGTAGACTTTAACAAACTCTAGGCAAACCTTCTTCCATTGTCCAAGCTGAAATTTATGCAATTAGCATAAGTTTTTTGAATATACCAAAATAGGGCAGATGTTTTATATATCTGTTACTCAAAATTGACAAAATAGTGAAAAAACAACTACTAAGGAACTCTAAGATAATGTGTGTTTGACAGGCATTTGATAGGTTAATTTTTATTTAAAAAAAATTATTTATAGGTTCCATGTACCTGACAGTATATTTTTATGCGCTTTTAAAATAATTATTAAAGGTTTATATCAAAATTTTTAAAAATTATTTTAAATTCCGAGAAACTGATTTCGAAAATAAAGGAAACTATATTTCAACATCAGCCAGAATGATGCATGCGAAGCTAAATAGTGTCAGCTCTCACTAAAACTAAAAACAAAATTTTTCGCGCTAGCATTTAGTTTAGACTGCAAGAATAAAAAATAAATTCACTTTAAAACGTTATTAAAATAAATGAACTATCAAACCAATAATGTTAAAAATTTATTTCAGTTTATTAAACGGTACGTGTTATAAATTATTTTAGATTTAAAAGGTTTAACAACAAATTAACTGCAAATGCTGCAGTGCAAGATTATTTAAAAACATCTCTCAATAAATCTACAAGCCATAACATAACCTACTTGCCAGATGTGGCGTTTATTTAAGTTTTTTAGTATTTTATTGTGAGATGTTGATGGATAAAAATCAAGAACGGTTTTAATGTAGGTCATGAAAAGGTGCGAACTACATCGTTTTTTTGCGTGGGTGAGAACAAACATACCAGTAAAATAATGAATAATAATGAGCATTCAAAATTGTTTGTATAAGTATTAACTGAGGTGATTGGATTCATAAAATTTTAGATATTATTTTTAAACTATGATAAATAATATAATTTTCTTCATGATGATAGGAATTATTCTTATTCTATTGTGTCATGTCAGGTTCCCAATGTTAGCGATTACAAAGGTTAGTTCCTGTCTATTTTCGGCTAGCCTAAAAAGTTGTTCTGTGCTATGTGCTATGCTAGCCATTCACGAAGACATGTAAGACATTCACGTAGACATGTAAGCCATGCCGTTTGTCTTCTGCCCTTTATGAACAATTGAAGAACAAGATAACGATCTCTTCGTTATATGTGACCCAAATACGACAGTTTGATTCTTCTCCAAAGCTCTCCAAGGTATCCTCAGCATACATCTGTGTAACCCCATATCAAAGGCTTCCAACCTATTTATTGTAGCGAGTTTGTGTCCACATCTGAACTGACACTGTCACTGGTTCTTGTGTTTCTTAAATTAATGTTTAGATTGTGCTCTATGCGTTTCTCATCAAGCTCCGACCAATCAAAACTTCTAGTTTGTTTAGGTCTTTCCAGTCTTTTCAATTTGACTTCAATGCTAGAGGCTACAGGGCTATGGTCTGCTATCCGTTTCAGGGTTTGTATGATAGGAATTAATTTTTCTTATGTGAATATTTGAATAAGGTACATGAGTAATCACACTTATAATGTGGGTATTAATTTATTTATATTGCAATAGCAGTTACCCACCGCGGCTTGCCCGCACTTAAGACCCCCGGGAATTTTAAGAAAAAAGGCCAATGAAATTTTATTGAACCCCATTCTTACGTGCCTTTTCTTACATACGTTCCAGTGAAATATCCTTACTTGAATAGCTTCAGCGCAAATAGATAAGATATAATCAATTACCTCATGCAATCAATGTATCAATAATACAATTAAATCAAAGTGATCAATTACAGTCTAAATATTTTAAAGGACATTAACTGATAAAAATAATGCATCTTGAATAAACAAAATCGGAACATTTTAGCGTGACTACGAATAAATTAAACACATGCTAATATAATTTAATTTTATGATTACACAAACCCACAAAAAAAATTCAGACCAACGAACCAGACCTTTGTAATCATTAGCTAGAGCCCTTGAAATGGGGTGAAAATGAGATTAAACCAAGAGAACAGATGTTTCATTTTAATAAATCAAACTGGATATACTGGATTTATAATATATCCCCAAGAATGGGTGATAACTACCACTCATATATAAAAAATTCAAATCAAAATAGCTATAAGCTTAAAGGACACGGAGAAACAAGAAAAAACCTCGAATCTAGCAGGATTCTAATTTTCATGGGTGTCATGACTGACATTATTGCTTTGTACTTTCAAATAGATCAGGCTAGAATGGATTATTCTCCACCATGACAATGCGAACTCTTACACATCAGCTCAAACAAGTGAAGTTTTAAAAACTCAAATTTGGAAATTGTGGGTTTCCGTCTTACAGCCTTGATTTGACACCCAATAAATTCTTTTTTTTTTCTCATACATTAGTATTGTAAATATTCGGATGATTCGGATATAGATGAATTTAGTATTCGGATTAATTAACTATCCATATTCCGCCTCACTTTTCGATTTACTGCACTTCCATCCGTAATACAATGGTAATTCGTATTCTGTCTGCTAATACGGAATGATACAGATGCCTGGCTGAAAATGCAGAATACGGAATGTGGAAGGTGGCGAAATGAAATAGGCATCGTCCGTGATATCCGTCATTCGTTTTCTTGTCGCTCTGAAGACAGTGACATACGTATGCGTTACTACAAACGTAACAACGATAAAATATCCTTTATTCTAAAAATAAAACCCAAACCTATCCACCACATTCTAGATTTCTCATTACGTATGCTAAAGAAGTATTAGATTAATACGTACTAATCGGATTGTACAGTTACCATACATGAAGAAAAAACTGCGTGACCAACGATTTTCTACACCAGAAGAGGCGGCTGATAAGTTCAAAAAACCATATTTTGGGGATTCCATCTTTGATTGGATTGGTTCAAATGCATGCAAAAGTATATTGATCATGGTGGAGACCATTTTGAAAAACGATAAATCCATTTTCAATTAAAAATATTTCATTTGGTTTGTTATTCCCGAAATAGCAACCGTTACCCTCATTATATTTAATCTGATTCAATAAATATGAAATCACTAATCCTAGTATATTGGGATATAATTAAGTCAAATTATTTTAACCTTACATTGAACCAATAACTAACTGGAAAAAAGTTTCGGAGTCGTATCGTTTAACGCTTCGTTTCGAATTTAATTTATAAGACTGTTAACTGAAATAAATTTGCAACATTGTTGGTTTGAGAGTTGATTTACCAAAATAAAATCTTAAAATGTAATACGTTTATTTTTGTACCTGATATATAAAATAAATGTAAGTGTGAAAAACGTTTTTTCTAGGCTAAGTGGGCTTTAACACCTAAGTAAAGTGCCACGTGCGACCTGTTCACTGAAAGGCTTAAATATATTAATTCTTATAGAATCTGCGTAGTTTGTAATTTATTACTGGCTTTCAAGCTTTTGCGTCAATTGCTTCCGTTGTTGGTACAAGATAGAGAGGAAAAGCATAGAATCTATCTAAATTTGGTTACCAACGCGAACGCAATTAGAGTACATTTAGAGTTTTCCAAAATTAAGCTCAATAAAGAACGAAAGCTTTCACGACTTTGGTCAAGTTAAAAATCATGGTTATTGGATTTAGACTGTGTCAATCTTCAGAGATCTTTACTTCACGAAATTAGAACACTGAATGACCGTTGAGGAAAAATAGCCAGTATTTATACCCGACTGGTGCTCAGTGTTGAGAAGGATGTCAAAAAATATCAAAAAAGATGCCAAAATCTTTAGCGATCTCTATAGCGGCAAGATGAAGATGATATACCAGTTAACCTTACTTGTAAGATGTCGTGACGAAAACGTAATACCAAATTCGCTGCAGATAAAACTCCAAATAATCTTCAGAAGTCCCAAGAATATCTACAAGCATGCAAGCATGACCCTCCTCAGAGAAAGGATTAAGATAATTCGTTGTGATTCGGATACAAACGCCCGTAATCTCTATGAACTATATTTAAGATTATTATCTATAATGGAACAGGACAAATTTGCAATGCTGGATAAAATTACCTAAGCCCAAGCAGAACGAATCCGCCAACAGATCACTATGAAGCAAAAAAGGAAATTCGAAGGACTTTTGAGCAACCATAAACCAGCAAGTGTACCAATGAACAGACAGTGGAAGAAATAGTTTCTAGTGTTGCAAGCCTTCATTAGAAAATTACCTTCAGAGCAAGCACACACGATTCGATGTGAAACAGCGAAGATCATAAAATACGGACAAAGGAAATGCAACTGTTGTTATAGATAAGGACAAATATACTGAACGACAATACTTACAAAGTCATTGGGAGGGATCCAACCAACAAAATCGAAAGGAAACTTACATCTCTAATCAACGCCTCCAGTCTCAATCCAGAAGAAAACAAAGCCGTGAAACCAAGATGTTCCAAAATTCCACGCCTCTATGGATTGCCTAAAATACGTAGAGAAAATGTACCTCTACGTCCAATCGTCAGCGCTATAGATTCACCAATATACAAAATTTCTGTAAAAAATTTCACATTCGTTTACAGAAAAACTGAATCCTTTGTAAAAATTCTGGAGACTTTGTCCCAAGATTAAAAACCATCTAATTAGAGCCCGGAACCATATTGGTCCGTTCTGATGTAGAATCCTTGTATACAAATGTTCCTAAAAATGATGTAGTTTCCATAATATCAGACATTTTCCTAAATAATGACATGGACTCTATCCTACTAGAATTAATTAAAGTATGTCTGATTTCCACTTATTTTATTATTTAAGGAAATACATTTTTTATACATGTTTCTTGCCATAGAAAACTTGTTTAGTTACTAATAATTTGCCCTGGTATCTAAATCTAAAACTGGTATACACATCAAAAAGCGCTGCGTATATATAGTTTATAAACCAAAACGTGCTTTTTCTGTTTCATAGAAAAATATGTTTTCTAAATTATTTAATTTTGAAGGTCGGGTTCAAAAAACAAATAGCTTGTTATATGTATTAGATTCTGGAAGAAGTTTAAGATTTTTAATCAATCCAATCAATTTCAATAGAAAGATGTTGTCATCTAACAATCATTGTGTTGCATTATGATGCAAATTTATTTCAGTAATAAGATGTACTCAAATTTCTTTCTTCACTTAAGCTTCATTTTCATTAGAACACATAGACCATCGTATAAATGTATCAGTGTCGAATTTCATTAGTACGATTGGAATCAGAAAAAATACTCTGCCATTCTGTGAACAAGTCCTTCTTTACACATGTGTTAATATCAGTGGTGTAGAGGCTGTCTCTAGGTGGAAAGTGGCAAGTAGTAAGTTACTTTGGTCACAGATTGATCACATGCAATAAAAGGTGTTCCCACAGAAACCAAATTTCTTTTCGGCAGGACTCGAATTGAGGCAGATTATTGGAATGAACTAGAGTTGGGCGATATAGAGATTTCCTTATAACTAGTGAGACAACAATAGTGATTTATGAATCTCCGTGATTGCTCACTGCATTGATTTTTATTCCCAGTGCTATGCGAGATGGCCCATAATTGCTTACTTTCTGATATCGATATACTGATTCGGCATCGATATGGATATTAAATAGACATATATATTTGGAAGCAAAATTGGTATTATTTGATTTGATTAGTTAATTTTAGATATGAGGGTAAAAATTATAAATGAAAATAGTTTTCGTATATATATATATATATATATATATATATATATATATATATATATATATATATATATATATATATATATATATATGAAGTATTTGTTTTTTATTTCTTGGTTTTTTATTTTTCTGTTTTTGTTGGGATTATGGTCGGTTAAAAATGTAACAGTGGTATTATATTTTCTATATTTTACATTTTTAAAAGATTAACGTTTTAGTAATTTATTTTACCTTCGTCAGAATATGCAGTGTGTAGCTGAAAACAATAAAGTATTTTGTTGATATTACTATCAAATTACTTACATATTGTGAATTTACCTTGAAACAATAATTTCGTAAAGTATCAGAATAATGATGACACACATGATCATTCTTTAAGAATATGTTATATTGTCAGTATAAATTGACAACAAATAGCCAACAGTTTTTATTAAATATGTAAACTTCTTAAAATAGGAAACGTTTATTAACGAAGCTATATTGATATAATATAAATCATTTATTTCATTTTTTAATCACAGTTTCATAACGAAGAGTATATAAAATAATAAATATTCTAACTGAACCCGATTAAAAAGAATATCTAAATATTTATTTATATCCATAGGTCACTAGAAAGAACACTTTTTAAGTTCGATGAATATATCATATTTTATATTAAGTTTTAAAGTACTATACTGCAACTATTGATAAATAAAAGAATCACTTATTCGCTGTCAGTTTGAGGTTTATTAGCTTATCAACTTGCAATTTGTCTGCTTAAAAACTCAAAATGGAAAAATTTCAAAATTTCGAAAAATATATTATGGTAGAATGTTATACTGAGTGTAATAATATTTATTTATTTATATTTAGAATGGTATCCGGAACATGCACAACCCAATCCGGCAATTTTTAAGAGACTAGAGGAAAACTTAATCAATATTGGGTCCTTCAAAAAGCCACGGCCAAAGACGTATGAAAAAGAAGGTAAAGAGAATGAAATTATAAATGTAATTTATTACGGCAGATCCTTCAACGTCGAGCAGAACTACTGAAATGGATATTGGGCTTCCTCTTAGAAAAATCACTAAATATTTTAAAAGAAATTAAGTTTAAATGTTACCGGGCAAGAAAAACTCATCATCTCCCTGGCGACCCTGAATGGAGACAACTTCTGTAATTAGTATATGGATATATTACGAAATAATGCTTTTTTTAATGGTATTATAAATAATGCTTTTTTTAATGGTATTATATGGATGGATAAGTCTAGAATGACGATATATTTAATCGCCATAATAATCATGTATGGGCAGATGAGAACTCTCACCAACAAATAAATAGGATCCCACAAGGACGATTTGGGTTTAAAGTGTGGGTTGCTTTGTTGGATAATAGAATAATGGCCTACGAGATATATGAAGGGAATTTATATGCTCAACCTTACTTAGACATTTTAGTAAAACAAGTCGTTCCATTTATGGATAATTTGCATTTGGCGGAAAGTAACAGATTGTATTTTCAACACGATAGAGCCCGGCTCATAACGCGAGAATTAATGCTAATTTTGCACAAAAATGGACCACTCAGGTGGGCACCTAGGTCCCCTAATCTTACCCCCTTAGACTTCTTTTTTTGGGGATATAAGAACAACAAAGTCTGTCTAAATAGAAATATAACGCTAGAAGAATTAGAAGAAAATTTTGTGCCAGTTATGTGAAGTATAACTAATATTCATATTCGTAACGTTGTAAGCAGAGGAGTGCAAATACGTTGCCAACTGTGTCTGGACAACAATGGACAATAGTTTGAACATTTAATGTAGTGAATTTAGTTTTTTATTGATATTTTTGCCTTTTTGAGTTTTGTCTAAGTGTGTTTTTCATTTGTATATTTTAACATCTAATATGTTTCGTAAATTGTGTTAACATTGATATGCACAACTTGGCTCCTCTGAACCGCCAGCTCTTATGAGCTAGTCTAGGAACTAAATAAAAAAAAAATAAAAAATATGTTTTTAGCCTCTCTTGTCACTTTGTATTGATAATATAATATATTCTTAAAGAATATAAAAAAATGCAAAAAAATGTGAAAAAAATACAGTGTTCCATTTAAAAAATTAAAACTTGTGATTATATCTCCTTAATCAAAACTAAAATTAAAAATCTGACTACGTCACTGGATTTTACAGAACAAGTAGCCTAAGAATTCCTTATTAGTTTTATGGTACTTGCTTTGATAAATAAAATATAGGACATTTTAGAAAATTGTAAGATTCGAAAATCGCCCTGTAAATCCGAAACCTATCGCCTTAATTTGTTTTCGTCATTATAATTTTCTCAAAAGAGAACATGGGGCTATTTTATCAGATTTTTAAAATCTTTTATGGTTGCTCAGATAGCTTACAAAAACATCCAACCCTATACATAACCAAATAAAAATTGATTTCATTTTTTTTTCAAAATAGTCATTGCACCTTACATGATACAAAATTTTTTCAAAAATTACGTTTTACATTGTAATTGTCATATTTCTGTTTTTAAAATTTTATTTGCGCCCATTTAATTTTTTTTTGCCTTGACGTGTTATGTTATAGGCCTTTGATTAGAATAAATAAATGATATATGATTTATAAAGTTGTAGCAAGTAGTGCCTTAAATTCAATAATTATCTACTTAATTATGTAAATAATACCAAATTTATTAATTGCCTCACTTCAACTTCCTTGTTTGCTTATCTTAATTAATCATAAAAGCTAATCAACTATCAAATAAATTAAAGCTTTATGTTTCAATTAAACATTTCGAAATGGATCTCTTATTTAGATAAATCGGAATTTTATTGACCCTTTAAAATTTAAAATGCCTATTTAGAATGTAATCGGACTTACTGGTAGTACAGGGAATAATTAAAACCAAAGGAGGGTTAGTTTGGATGTTAAAAAACTTGTGATGTCTACAAAAAAAAAATAAATAGCTAGTTCACTGAAGAGGTTTAATTTTTATCCTCGAATCGTTAACTTGTCTAAGTGGGCAATAAACTTCCTAATTCACTAACAGGGTCTTCTATTCTCACTTTTGGGTGTGTTGGTCTTCGTCTTTTACTTTTCACATCTCAAATTTACTATGGCTAATACTACCCTTTCCCTTCCTTTTGCCATTTATCCCTCCTTTTGCTATTTGCCCCTCCTATCCTTTCATATTGCTTCTTTCTAAAATTTTTCATGTTAAAGTATTGCATTTCTAGTTTATTTCTTTATTTCCGTAACATTTAGTTAATAAGCTTATGGTGTGTGGTAATATTTTGTGTAATTTTGGGCTTGAACAATATCCAGTTCCTTCGACTGGATGTCTGATTTTTTGTTAAGCCCCATTATTCTGCCAACAGTTATATATTCCATAAGCAAAAGTAATTTTTGTGTATATATTGGCAGACAATAAATGTATTATTATTATTATCAGATTTACAAGCCAAATGGCTTCGTACTCCCTCCAGGGATTATTCACTCATACCAGGTATACAAAGACACCAAAAGTATGAAGCTCTGTGGAGACTCTTTCCCTGTTATCGGGTCCTAGGTGGCGTGGTCTTCTGTGCACATCCTACAAACTTTCGGACGGTTCGCGCGGTTGCAAGGAGAACTACCTTCTGCATCACTTTATACAGATGCCCACTAAGGCCCTGTCCCTTGATTTTCTGCAGCAGGTTCTTCGGTATCACTCCAGTTGTTGATAGTATTATGGGAATCGTGTGGACGCTGTTCATTGCCCACGGTCTGCGGATTTGCACTTCCAGATTTCTGTATTTGGCGATCTCTCATAGTATTTTGATCTTAGGTTGTTATTATTAGCTATAGCAATGTTAATCAGTGTAGTTCGCCAAGAAATTTTATCTGTTAGTATAATGTCTGGCCTATTATGAGCAACTGTTTCATCTGTAAGAATCGTTCGGTCCCAGTATAGCTTGAACTCGTTATTTTCAAGAACAGGCTTTGGATTGTATTTGTAGTAAGGCACTTTTCCTACCTGCAATAGTTCAGGTTAGTTCAGGTTATTATCTGCTAACTCTTGGTGGAGTATATTAGCGACTGAGTCGTGTCTTTCCTTACACTCGGTTGCGGCAAACGCTTGGCATCCTCTAGTTATGTTTCTGATGTTCGACAGCCGTATCTATATTGATCATTTTTTATTGAAGGATCTCTGATGATAAACTTCCAATAGTTTTTCGTCGGAATAACCTGGTCTTGGAGAGCTAACAAGAAGCCCTCCGTTTCCGGAAACATTTGTCCTGAAATCAACCAGTAGTTCGACGCTGAGTTGTCGACATTGTCCTGGATGACCTCACTTGGATGCCGTCTATGAAGTGGTTTCTGTAGCCAGGCTTGTAACTTCTCTTGGTCTGTTCGGTGGTCAGAAGCAATATCGCGTTCGCTCAGCTGTAGCGGCCTTGAATCGTCTGCCTTGCATATTACTCGTAGTGTGGAAGAATCCGCTAACCTGTAGAAATAAGAACGGTTATTATTTGTTGATCGATCAATCCTCTTGCTCTTTGGTGTCTTGGAAGCATTGTACATTCAATAGCACTCCGAGGGTGGTGTTTGTGTGCTTTTGTTAAGAGTGTTCTTATTTTCCTTTGCAGGTTTTCGATGTCCGCCTTGCTCCATTTTACCACTCCAAAAGAGTAGCTAAGCGCAGAGCATGTGTACGTGTTGATTGCCTTAAACAAATTTTTACTATTCAGACTAGGTCGTAACACCCGTCTTAACTTCCTGACAAATTCGGTTGTCAATTCGGCTGTCATAGTGCGATGGTCAATTTGTTTAGCCTGTTTCATACCTAGGTACTTGTATGTATGTTCTGCTTCCATTGCAGCTATAGTTCCACCGTTCTGCATCTCAAATGCTCCCGGTTATTATTATTATAATTTTCAAGCCAAACTACTTCGCACTCCTTCGAGGGAATATTGACTTATACCACGTATACAAATATACCAAAAGTATTAGGCTCTCTTGGGGCCCTTTCCATGTTATCGGGTCCTAGGTGACGTGGTCTGCTGTATTTCCTACAAACTTTCGGACGGTCCTCGCGGTTGCAAGAGGAACTGCTTTCTGAATCTTATACAGATACTCACTAAGACTTTGATGCTGTGCACGAGTTTCTTTGTCATCACTCCAGTGTGATCAAATTATGGGAATCGGGTAGACGCAATTCATTGCCCATTGTCTGCAAACTTGCACTTCCAGATCTCTGTAATTGGCGATCTTTTCATTGTATTTTAGCCTTAGGTTGTTGTTGTTGTTAGATATAACAAAATCAGTTAGTGTGTTCGTCTAGAAATTTTATCTATTAGTATGCCTAGTCTATTATGAGCAACTGTCTAATTCGTCAGAACCGTTCGGTCCGAATATAGCTTGAACTCATTGTTCTCAAGAATAGGTTCATTTATGTATTTGTAGTAAGGCACTTTTTCTATCTGCAAAAGATTTAATTTATCTGATAACTCCTGTTGGTGTGTCTTAGCGGCTGAGTCAGGTTTTTCTTTGTACTCCGTCGCGGCAATGGCTTGGCATTCTCCAGTTATGTGCTGAACTGTTTCTGATGCCTGACATCCGTATCTACATTGATCGTTTTCTATTGAGGCATCGCTTCTGATGGTTTTTCGTTGGTATAACCTGGTCTTGGATAGTCAACAAAAAACCCTACATTTTCGGAGACATGTGTTCTGAAATCAACCAGTAGTTCTACATTGAGTTATCGACATTGTCCTGATTAACCTCACTTGGATGCCGTCCATGAAGTGGCATTTGTAGCCAAGCTTGTAACTTCTCTAGCCAGTGCTACAACTTCAAAAACGACGAAGATGTGGATATTTGAAAGAACGCTGAATATTCCGATTTTTCTCGGTTACTAATAACCGGACTGAGTCAATTCATAGCTCATTTTGTTAGTATTTTTATTCTCTACAATTCATCTGTTTACTTCATTGAGACTGCTTCATTAGTTTTGATTTTATTAGCAAAAAAAAACGTATTTTTGTAGATTTAATTGTTTATAAAAAAATTAATGGATTATTGTAGAGATCGGAAAACATAATAAAATATTACTACATATTATTTTTAGTATGATGACATAGTCGGTATCCTAATAGTATTTTTATCACAAAATCACTTATTTTTTCTCTATAGATTGGTCTAAAACTTATTTTTAAATATACCATAAAATTTATGCTAATGGCTGAATTGTAAAAACATGACATATTTGCTAAACATATTATTACGGAATTCCTGCAAAATTATTTTATAAAAATTTTAGGCCATGGTCAATTGCCCCGTTTATTTTTAAATTCAGAGAATAATTATAAAAAACTAGTATATGACTAATAATACCGAAATTATTTCTACAACTTAAGTATTTCTTTTGATGCTTGGTTGATAATAATATCCCTACAACAATAAGCTTTCTTTCTCACATGAAATCATGTTGTAAATTACCATTTTCTCTCTTTTTTTCACACGGGCGTGCTTTTGAAGCTTTATTGTTTCCTTATTTACCTTTTGTTAATATATCATTATTTTTAACTGCATAAACAAATCGGCACTTGTTCTGGTGTATTAATACCGACAGTAACTTTCAGCGGAAAATAATAATTTTTAAGTCAACATAAACTTTAATTTTTGTTTAGGCTACATAAATTTCAGGAAGTAATTGCTCCAAAGGAAATTTGTAAAAATATTGTTTATAAACACGATGCGGTTAAATTGATATGTATGTATATGCATACGAGTCAATTTCAAAAAATTGGTCAAGCACGCATCACAGACACATTATATTAGTGTTCCGAGCCAAGTATTGACGTTGCTAGTTTTTGTATTTGAATTAATTGTATTTTATAATTTAGTATACGTAATTTAAAAGTATCAATTTTCGTTGAAATTGCAGATATGTCGAATTTTCTCAAATTTCTAATATATGTTTAAAACGAATCAAGACAAAATTTTGGAAAAACAGGAAAATCAAATAAGAAGCTGGACTAAAAAAACAATGAAACATATATTTACTGTAATGGAGTGATGAAAGAGTAACTCGGAATAAAACAATTTCAAAACCGTTTAAGTACTGTACTCATAGAAGTACGGGAAAAAGTGATGTTATGCTCTAAATTAACAAAATTTAACAAATGGTGAACCTCCATTTAACTGTAACTTAAGCGTAGCTCACACGACCCTTGTTTCGCTATTGGGTTGCTTGCTCGATTTCGTCTCTGGGTACCAAGCGGGCTGTAATGTTGAATGTTGTAATAGGTCCTCTGCGTTTTTGGCTTCACACGTACGTATTACTGGACTGGATTTGCAAATGATTTTATGCATATAAAATGACAGTTTGGAAATCAAGACACGATTTATCGAATTTTCTGTCGAAATTTACCATCAATTTGATAGTTTTATAAATTTATGAGAATAACTCTGAGTTTATTAAAAACAGAAACAGAGCTTTCAAAACGTCATTTTCCATCAGTGACGCAAGCACAGTGACCATCGTTGCCCCCTGCACTCAGTCCGGCAGTGGAGGAAGAGTCATATAAACTAAACTTTGGTGTAAAAATATTTGTCCAGTTAGCTGATGAAAACTGAAAATCAATTTGTTAAATAATAATCGTGAAATTTCGATTAACTTTACCGTGCAAATTTTTGAAAATTCAATTTTCAAACATGTAAAAATTTGTACAGATCTTACGAGAATCAGGATCTTGGCAATTTCCTGTGAATTATACTACCATTTGTTGATAAGATAAGGTTGAAAAAAAGATTTCTTTCTTTGCAATAAAATAATTAGCTCACCGTGAAGTTTAGTGAGGTATCCATTAGAAGAAGTGACATAAAATTTAAGATTAACCTGGATTAAAATGGTGTTTGGCAACATTGCATGAGTGTGCACTTCAGATCTTTGAATATATTCAATGTTCATACTTTTACCCATTGATATTTTAAAATAATACAAATTAGTGAAATATTGTGAACTATATATATATATATATATATATATATATATATATATATATATAATTCACTGTATTATTTTAAAATATCAATGGGTAAAAGTACTAACAATGAATATATTCAAAAATCTGAAGTGCACACTCATGCAACGTTGTCAAACACACACACATACAGACACACACAAAAACTCATGTTGTATACAAAAATCCCATGTACCAACTGCAATGGAGTATACATAGGGCAAACAAGTCAGCATGTCCAAAACAGACTGCAGTCACATAAGTATGATAAGAAGAACCAAACAGCCTTTACTAAAGATGAAGCCCAACATAATCATAATTTTAATAATAAAGATTGATCCTCAAAAAAAAACGCGAAATTTACGAGGCCATCGAAATTTAAAAAAATAAATATTCTAAAAATGACAAAAAGGACATAGACATACTTAATAAAATTTATTTTAACGTATTCTAAAAAACTCATAATCTATTATATAATTTATTTTTAAAAAATTAACCAAAACCATCAGCAAAGGAAAAAATTCTCCACCAGTGAAAAAATCAAATACCAATCTTACCACGACGTGTGTTCAGATATTGGCAAGGTTATCAGTTAATATGCCTCTGTCAAGAGGCATATATGTATGTATTGTTGTAATTATTTTAATTGTAAATTATTTTATCAACTAAAATGCAATTGTGACGTCAAAAATTGAATGAAAACGTGTTGTGTGTTCGTTTAATTGAAATGTATTTTGTATGATAATTCTGCCGTAAACTTTCAACGGAAAATTGTTTTGAATATTATATATATATATATATATATATATATATATATATATATATATATATATATATATATATATATATATATATATATATATATATATATATTATATATATATATATATATATATATATATATATATATATATTAATATTAATTAATATGAAAATATTTATGATGTGTATTAACTTTTTCATAACTACTTGTACAAATTAATTTTATACTATTACATTTTATATGAAAAATACTAAATTGAATCGGTATTTAAAATTAAAATTTAATTTTTACCCCCACAGTTACTATATTAAATACAATTGTGAACAAGTATGCATTTCAAAATGTATTAAGACCAAACATAAATTTATCTTATTATTTAAATTGAATAATCTCATAAATTACACCGTATGCATTCTAAATAAATCATAAACAATTTTAAAATTTATAACAAAAAGCTGTGGCGCCATGTTTTTAATCCACTTCATAAATTTAGGAGGCAAGTGACGAAAATACCCCAAACCTAATACATTTTAAGTGTGAAATGTTTTGCTCCAAATGCATATGAAACAATATATAGCTCATTTTTGTGAACAGCAAATTGGCACAACGAAATTTATTTCTTTTTTAATTGTCACTTGAAAATTTATTTGTAAATAAAAACGTTTATTCCAGAAACTACCTATCGACTAAAAATATTAGGATTAAGTTATCTTTAGATTTATAATATTTGTAGGTATAAAAAATCCAATTTGAGTTGGTGATAGAAAATGTTTGTTTCCTTTTTTTTTCTAATATGAGAAACATACGTATACTATTTCTGACAAATATAGGAATTCCTCTGTATCTAACTATAAAAGACCAATGACCGCCAAAAAAATTAAAATATGAGGCGAATTGATTTCGAATTGCGAAGTCTTATCATGTTTAAATAGCTTTATTTTTTTTTTCACAGATAGGTATTACTAAACATGGCCGAAACATAGATTGCATCAATTTCCCTTCAATTCGTCATAAAAGCAGTTAACAAAATTCGGAGCCATGCGTTGATTTCAAGATTATTTTCGCAATTATATGAAGAAAATAAAGAAAAGTTTCATTAAATATTTCTTCATACTCAAGTACGCTGGCTGTCGAAAGGCTTATGCTTGACAGTATTTATTTTAATTTTTGAGTTTTAGAGTTTTTGGATTTTAAAGATCTCATTTTAAAAGAAAACGTAATCAAATGGTAGCCAAACATTGCTTATTTAACAGATTTGTGTACCAAATTGAAACTTAAAACTGAACTGCCCGTGTTTCCGCCGAGCTCGACGCCAAAACATACAAATATTGGTTTGGTAATAATGAATTCCCTAAACATTTTTATATTGTTAAAAGAGCATTGGGTGAATATTTTTCATTTTGACAGGAATTTTTCTTTGATTTTTATGCATTTTGTGGAACGTTTTACCGAAAATTTCAAACAGGAACGTGAATTTTAAAGTATTTCTTGGATTTCAAAAAAAAATGCGGTACTTTATCGTAGGACGTGCAAACACCTCATCTGGTAAATTGTAATTTATTTCATTATCGTTTGTAAGTTTTAAAGCGTTTAATAATACTTATTTAAAATTTTACCTTAGATTCAAATTGTCAATCTAAGGGGAACAAGTTTAATCTTATGAATATAATATAAGAAAATTCTTAAATGTTACCTATATTTTAGTTTCCTAAAATACAAGAAACTTCATGTCCAACAGATGAAACAAACTAATTCTGATCATAATTATTTTATACCACAAATGAGTAAGCCTGTTTATACTATTTTTCTGTAAATAGCTTTATATAAGAAGATGAGCAAAAAGTTGCTTATGGTATGCTTTTTACAAATAAATTGCCTACGATAAGCTATGAAGCACTATTTAATCTAAAAATCTTGCAGCAACTAAACTTGGACCTAATAACATGCACTGATTCTGCATTAACTGACATTAATAATATGGTTTCGCCATGGATTTAATGTTTTACTGGCATCTAATGCTGAGCATCGAAGCAGGAATGCTGTTATAATTTAAAATGATTATACCATATTAAAACAGAAAATAGAAATTATTGAATATAATATGAAATGTTTAACTACACTAGTCAACAAATACAATAATCTTTGGTTCTGTATCAAGCCTTGCTTTGGTTGTAAAACGCACAACATGGGAGTGTACATTACACAGCACCATGTCGGAAATGTGAAAAACGTTAATAGTGTCTGTTGTTACGTTGACATTTTTCACGCCATTCCCGGCTCGCCGTGTTTTGCGTTTGAGCCTCAAACTAAAGATTCAGCTGTCAAAAATATATTTATGTTGATAAAATTGTAAAAATTCAATATTGCGGGACAAACAAGTATCGGAACCTTTGTTTTAATTAAATATTTTTGTCTTAGTTCATGCACATTTTAATTCAAAAATTTATTTACTCGCATTTAAAATTCCCTTTTTCTTTTCCCCCAGACTTTGAACTCACCCCACCAGACATCCATTAAGCAACGCTTTTTTACTCTCTGTTTGCCAAATCTAATCTATTACCCCGAAAATAAGCAATCATTTTATGCATCAAGTTTTCATCGGCTCAACTAACGAGGATATCTTTTATCCTGCAGGGGTCTATCAGGATTGTGAATCACTATCCTGGATCCCCATCCCCTTTTTATTTAGGTATCAAACGGCGTTTTAGTCATAAGTTTATATCAAATTCTTACATCATGTATTTGCCCCTTGAAAGTTGTAAATATTGAAAGGAAATATGCGGCTGGAGTGCTGAGAATATTGGCTTACATATTCTGTAAAATTTATTATTCTAACGGTGGGTTGTTCAAAACAATTTATTAAATGATTAGTTAACGACGCGCTTCCCATTTATCAGAATAAAACTAACGACTGCTACTACGCTGAAACAGAAATAGTCGGTTAAATTTAATACATGATCAAGGGCTTTGAGTCTAACTTGCTAGAGCCTTTCGCTTAATTGTTTTGATTCTAAAATTTTTGAAATGCCGGAAATTTAAAAAACAAATTAGTAATTCTATAAGGTCAACCTTTTTCACCATGCCTTCATTAGTGCCCAAATTAAGATTTGATTTTTTTCTCTTATTATAATGAAAATAAATAAAAGTAGCCATTCAAAGCTGTAGCAAAGGTATTAATGAATCTTCAAAAATCAATAAAATTTTGGATATTTATTCATGTTTATGTCGGAAGTACGTGTCAACTTGCTTATGTTAAAACGGAACACCCTATATACTATTGCATCTACTGTAAGTAATCTGCTTGTTTATGAGCAGTTTTTAAGAAATTCTCTTGGGGACACTAATCAGATGGACTCTATTTAGACGGACTTCTTTAAGGCTTTCGACAAGGTAAATCACTCTCTACTTTTGAGAAAGTGGGAAAAATATGGCACATTTTGTGACCTTTTGCACTTGTTTTATAGGTACCTAATAAATAGGAGATAGGAGGTAAAAATTGGCAATTTTGTTTCTAGCAAGATTTTGGTCTCATCTGGCGTACCGCAAGGTTCGCATTTAGCTCCACTTTTATTCAATATTTTTATCAACGATATGACTGAATGTGTGAAATATTCTAAATGTCTTTTATACGCTGACGATTTAAAGATTTTTCGAATAGTTAAAGATTTGGAAGATTGTATGAGACTTCAAGAAGATTTGAATGCTGTGAGTGAATGGTACAATTTAAATGGTATGCAATTGAATGTAAGTAAATGTTTTATCTTGAGATTCTATCGCAATAAGCATGTTATTCAGTATGATTATTCGATTGATCAAAGACCTAGGAGTATATTTTGATAGCAATTTAAGTTTCAACTTTCATGTGAATCATATTACTAATAAAGCATTAAAATTGCTGGCCTTTATTAAAAGAACCTTGCATGATTTTAATAACATTGCTTGCTTTAGAACATTATTTTGTTCCTATGTTAGGTCAGTCTTGGAATATGCTTGCCAGGTATGGTCTCCTTACTATGGGAGTATATTCAACAGATTGAAAGAGTACAAAAGAGATTTATTAGATTTGTGGGTTTCAAAATGGGGATACTAAGTTAAGGCATCATATATGAAGAAATACTTGTCCATTCATTTGATACTTCTTAAGGAAAGGAGAACATATATCGATACGTGCACCTTTTATAAAATTTTGCATGGATTAATAGATTGTTCTGAATTATTAGCTATGATAGACATAAATGTTTCACAGAGAGTTTTGAGAGAATTCAATCTGTTTAGTGTTCCTTATCACAGAACAAACTATGGCTTATCATCATCTCCCACTCGTTTTTCAATTACGGCGAATAAATTTGAAAATGATATCGATTTCTTTAATAATACATTGAATTCACTGAGGTCAAAAATAAAGAATGCACTGTGATATGTGTATCTAGTCATTTTATCTATAGATGGTAACTTGTTTTAGTATATGTATTTTATATTTGCTCACCCATTGTATGCCTCTTTGTTTTACTTTTGTGTTTGTAGGATTATATTATATCCTATTTCATCTATATTGTACATCTTTAAGTTCATATATTTTTGTATTTACCTAATTATCTTATTATTTGTTCAATGTTTCGTTGTATGTTTCTGTTCAAGCGTGTGCTACTAGGGATTTTTTATATTATTCTTAGGTATTGATTTTTTTCCTTTGTAAATGGCTGGTCCGTTAATAAACATTTATTTAATTTCGGATTCTGCGCAAGATTTTAGGCACATTTTGTGTATCATGTCCTATATCTTGTCTAAGCGTTTTTGATATATTTAAGTTTTTATGTCAAAAATGACGTTTGCAGGCCTTTAAATAATTATCAATTTTTCCTATAAGGAAGTCTTTTTTACGTAATTTGAGCCGGTTTCCTTGTTGAAAAGAACCTACTTTGTTACATTTCTATAATATTTTGATAACAGGGTGTTCAAAAAATAAGATTAAAAATTAAATTGAAGGAATTGTCAAAAGTCAACTTTTTCAAATGAAATTTAGCTTTAAAAATAAAATTATCTATGCTGCAAATTTTTAGATTTCGAAATATTGCCAATATAATTAATTTATATGACGATTTTGCTGCGTATTTCAAGTTCATTTATAATCTTAGTGGGTTTAATTCATAACTGGCTATGACGGTATTAAAAATCGATCTAATGAAATGTTTGAAGCTGTTACTGACCATTTGAAAACTGTTACTAATCATGTCGGGGCGATTAAATTATACGAACGAAAATTATTTAAACTTTTCTTATTTACGGAGAATGTGATAAATTTATATCAAGAAACATGTGATAAGATATTCGCGATGTTCGATATCCGAAAAACAGAAGTCATCACTATGTGCTGTTAAACAAATTATCGAAAATTTTAAAAACTTTGAATATGTCAAAATAACAGCGAATGCTTAATTTAGCAAAAAAAAACTTAAATTAGAGAACTCTAGATTTAAAAAAATATTTATTAAGCAAACGTTAGAACTGACGTCCTTGAACTTCCAGACATTTTTCGCATCTGAGCACTTGTTCATGAGTCGTTTCTCTTATTGACTCGGCACTTAAACTTGCAAATTCATTTCTCTCTCGCTCCATGTAATCCTCCACAGTTTTTATAGGAGTGTTATAAGTTCGATTTTTAACTGTACTACAAATTAAAAAATCGACCACTGAGAGATCTGGGAACCGGGGTGGACAAAAGAAAGAACCATTGTTGCCTATCCATCGATCATCAAAATTTTTGCAAAAAGCGACTGATAGGCATCATTTTGGTAAAACAAGATTATATGAACAACCAGCGACAAATTGTCTAAATCTTCGATCATACCCTGTAGATTTAAACAATAATAGATTTGTTTGAAGGCTATTTATGGTCGATGGGGAAGAGGCTTTTTTGATGTTTGACAGACATAAACATGTTTACTTATCTTTTCTATCAGTTTAACTGCTTGTCGCGGCTCTGTTCAGTGTTTTTAAGTGTTAGAAATTACTATAAATGTGAAGTTTGCAATTAATATTAACAAAAAGAGGATTTAAAAACTTATTTTTATTTGCAAATATTGTTAGATATTGTTTACATATTGAAAATAACAATAATAATATTTTAGACAACCATAAATTCATTTCTAGAATGTACGTACCGGTTATCATATGATACTCTTTTAAATAATGCAATTAAAAAAGGATAGCATAAAATCGGCATGGGTGTACCAAGAAACGACGTATCTACTGTTCATCAACACTTTTTCAAATATAAATAAAAATATTATTACGTTATTCAGCGTTCAAACAACTGGGCCCTAGTTCTGACTTATGCAAATTCTATAGGGGTATGTTCGAAGGTCTAAATCAGGGGCGGATCCAGCCTCTCTCCTTGGGGGGGGGGGCGGTGATATCACAAAAGTACAGTATGGTAAGCGAAAGCAAGTTGTCCCCGGGGGAGGGGGAATACCAGCAACATTTTTTGAATTTGAAGCTCTTGGAGAGGTGGGGGGGGGCGATCATAAGAAAAAACAAGTTTCCGACAGGAGGTGGGAAGATGCGATCAACATACACCTCCCTCGTATAAGAGGCAAAATCGGGTCTATTTTCCTGAGTTCAAAGCTCCTGGGGGGGGGGGGTGCTATCGCAAAAAAAAGTTGTCAACGGGGGGGGGGTTGCCAGCAGCATACACATTCCTAATATAAAAGGCAGAATCGGTTCTATGTTCCTAAACTCAAAGCCCTTGGGAAGGGGAGGGGCGATCGCAAGCACACACATTCCTATACTCTATTCAAGAACTAGAAAGAATAATAAAACTGTTACCGAAACCTCCAACGTACCTGCTTCAGTGCTCCCGGTAATTGAGAACTGCCGTAAATCTAATTATATTTAAATATTATAAGCTTTTATAAATTTACTGCAACAATAAAATTTTTGATAATTCAATTTAATTTCTGTCAGTGAGTAAAATACACCTTACAGTGTGTCCTTAGTGATTTATTTTGTTTGTGCTTGTTTTTATATATTATTTGAGATTAGTAAGATACCCAAAAGATGGAGGGCATTTTTTCCTCAACAAAAAACTTATTACGACGAATGTTTATGATGCCTTAAGATATTAATATCTAGATAATAATATTAAAAGCTCTATTGAGATGTGTTCCAATATAACAGGAGTTCGAAAATCTATCATGTACCGAACACTGATGGAGAAAAAAACGACTGGAACTGTTAGTAATTCCAAGATATATTCGATCACAGGCAGACGAAAAACCTCGTTGGAAGAAGAGATGTAAACTGTAATAAAAGGAGTTGTACATACAATTTATTATGAGACGCAGATCTCAACCGTCGACAAAATTCTAACTAAAATCAATGAAGATCGGGATTTACCTGAAATTAAAAGAACTGAGCTCTGGAAATTGCTCAGAGAACTTAATTTTTGTAGGGAAAAACCAGATAGGAAATCTGTTCTTATAGATCGTCCGGAAAATGTCCGTTGGTGAAGGAAATATCTCTCTCAAATAAAAGATAGAGTTGCTGGAAATAACACAACTTACAAAATTAATAATTTAACTGGACTTTTGAAAGATTATTTTGAATAAAGTTACTGCAGATAATTGCGAAAAATCCATATAATAAAAAAATAAAAGAAGATGTGGAAACTCGATCTCATGATTGGTGAGAGAGGAATCAATTATAATTAATTTGAGCGAAGATAGCTTCACTGACTTTGATGACGAATAAGATACGTAATGTTTACCAGCGTTAACACGATTTATTATTTAAATTTTCTGTAACATATAAAAATTAATGACATTTGAGTCCCTTTTTAGAGTTTAATTGTAATTCTGCAGATGGTTTAAGAAATAAATAAACTGGAACGTCAAATATCCCAAAAATGTTATTAATTAATAATAAAATGACCGATAGCCCCAAAAAAATTTTAATATTATATTGACGAACTTATTTTTTTTATATATGTTTAACTTCTTGTATTTTTGATAATGGGTATTTTGTAAGTATTTAAATTACAACTTAGAATTTTTTGAGAGAAAAAGGCTACGTTTTAGTCTGAATGTGCTTAAAACCGCTTCTATGCCAAAATTAAAAATAATAAAACTACAGTTGTGATTTGTGTTAAATATGTCAAAATTATCTATATTTTCTAATGTATGTGAATTATTAAGAAATCATAAGAAATAAAATAATATTATAAAAACTTTTTATTTTAGGTTTATTACTGAAATATACCGTAAATATTTAGTGATAAAATAGACCTCCTTTTGATGCCTTCCGATGCCTATGACAAGGATTAAAATCCTTTTTAACACTTCACACATCCAAATATCTATTGCTATCCAACCCAAATAGTCCATTATTATAGACCAGTATTTTTGATTATAAAATTTCTAACCAATTCCTATGAAAAGTATATGTGTCTAACAGATTTTGCCAAAGACACCGGACTAAAGAACACAGGTAGTTTGCGAAGAAAAAAAGGTAAAAAATGAACAACTCTCCCTAGTTCTTGAATAAACTATAGTATAAGAGGCAAAATCGGGTCTATTTTCCTGAACTCCAAGCTCTTGGGGGGGGGGGGCGATCGCCCCCACCGCCCCCCCTTGGATCCGCGCCTGGTCTAAATAGTTGTTTTCAAAATATAAAATTTATTATTACATTACAAAATTAAGTAAAATGTTCAGATAGCCTTCACCCAAAAGTTAATAAGCACATTTTATATCTAGAATAATTCAAAATGTCTTAACGTACTATTTAAATTTTGTTGATAAAAATTTAGTGCCACAACGCCTTAATTTCTTAGTGCACAATAAACATTAAACTGGATTATTGAAAATTTTGCTCTCTAAACACATGCAAATTTGAATGCCTTCAATAATGGCAATTGTGTTAATTAAGGACATTTTTTTATAAATTCAGCCCCGTTTGTCCAAATCATATTGTCTATAAAAAAATTGTTTCTTTACATCCAAGTCAAGAAAAATTCACAGAATGCCAATCGTATCGGGAAATCAGTTTCTTTTAGATGTTGTACCATGGAAAATGTATATGAATGAAATTTATGCTTGCGCAATATTCTATGAATTGTTGTTTCGGATGATCTTGGTTCTAAAGCAGCTTGTCTTACGGACATTGTTGGATATGCAGCGAAATATCGGCTATATTCTTTTGAGTAATTATCAATTGATCAAAGTGAACAAAGTGAAACTGATAACTTCATGTTCTTTTGAATATGTATTTACTTGTCATTGGGCTGAAGTGATCATGATTACTTCAAGTGATAGAAGTGAAAGTGATAATGACTCAAAAGAATAGCCCTATCCTAAAACAGTAACTTCAATGTTCTCATTATTAACAAGAGGTTAATTTTTTTGCACTCTTGTCGTGACGAATCCAAAATTCTTAAAATTTTCGATAATTTGTTTAGCAGCACATTCTGATGACTTCTATTTTTACGGATATCGCATGGCAAATGTGTCAAATGTCCTTGTCATAACTTTATCATATTCTCCATAAATCATAAAAAAGTTTAAATATTCTGCGTTTATATAATTTAAGCGTCCCGGCATGATTATTAATAACTTTCAAATGGTGATAGCTTCATACATTTCTTCAGCATTTGATTGTTTTTCAATGTAAAACGTCACAACCAACTAAGATTACAACTGAACTAAAAATCCGCAGCAAAATCGCCATATAAAAATATTAAATTGGCAATATCTCGAAAACTAAAAATTTTCGGCATAGATAACATTGCAAAAACTTACCCTTATTTTTAATGCTAAATAAGATAAAATTAGAAAATTTGGGTGTTTCCATTTGAAAAAATTGACTTGACGATTCTTTCAATTTAATTTTTAATCTTATTTTTTGAACACCCTGTATTATTGGTTATCAAAATATTAGAAACATTTAATAAAGTAGGCCTTTTTTAATAAAGAGTTCAACCCAAATTCAAATAAAAAAGGCTTCCTTATGGGAAAAATTGATAATTATTTTAGGGCCTGCAAACGTCATTTTTGGCATAAAAACTTAAATATATCAAAAACGCTTAGACCCAGGTATAAGATATGATACACAAAATGTACCTAGAATCTTGTGCAGAATTTAAAAATGTTATAACATGTAGGATGTTCTATTTAAAATAAGTAAGTTGACACCTACATCCGGTATAATCGGAAATCTTGAAAATATTTTAGCCGAGTTGTCCCTATCGACCTTGGTATACTTTCAAATTTTGAAAATTTTCCTATATATGTTTTTTCATATATAGATCGAATTGGTTCGCAGTGGAACACTCTGTATACAGGGTGTCCAGTAAGTACCTCCTAATTTCTCGGATGTATACAGGGAAAGTCAAAATAACCCCATTTTGTCATAAAAAAATCCTAACCTGAACGGATATACAGAGCCCTAAAGGAGTACCCAGCGTTTTATCTTATCGGCTTTAAGTTTTGAATCGACTTGTATAATTAAATGAAATTTTAATATTTTATAGAGGCCATAAAGACCCATTAAACTCTACTACAGTAGATGTTCTAGATCATCAGAGAAGTCAGGAACGGACTTGCAGCAACACTTGTTGGGCCTAATATTTGACAGGTATCATTGTACAGAGCTGAAAACTTTTTCAATACTTTGATCATTCCTCTTCAAAAAAGATACTCTTAATTTATTTCGATAAAACTGGCGGTTTTCGAGATAAATTGGTTTTTATGCGAAATCCTCAAAAGTTACTAAAGCTAAACACAAACAGGTAAAAATCAGATTTTCATCTCGAACATTGCTAAAGTTTTTGACCCTCAATGGATAGGTCGAGGTGGGCTTGTTTTATAGATACCAAGGTCTCCAGACTTAAATCCCTTAGACTTTTAATTCTGGGGACATCTAAAAGAACTAGTTTATTCAACATCAGTCAATACTAGAGAAGAACAACTAGCGAGAATAGCACAGCATTCTAACAATGTCTGTAATAATGCCGGAAAATTATTTGCAGTGCAGCGGGTAATTTTCGAAGAATAAGAAAATGTATTGAAGTACGTGGAGCCCAAATTGAATATTTGCCAAAATAACATTTAAACGTTTTTACTATTTTTGCATTTTAATAAAATTATAAATTAATTCAGCCTCGATCAACCCTTTGAAAGGTTTCTGGACTTGACAATGTCTGAGCTGGAAATCTTTCAGCATAACATCTTCTTGCCTTTGAAGAGGTAAACAACGCTTCCCCATAAATTAAAGCACATCGGCTTACTCGTGTATTTTATTTTTACTTGTTTGTGTTTAGCATTATTAACTTTTTAGTTTTTCGCATAAAAACCGATTTATCTCGAAAACACCAGTTTTATCCAAATAAATTATTTATGGCTTCTATGAAATATTAAAATTTCAAACTTCGAGCCGATAATGTAAATCGCTAGGTAGGTTTAGAGCTTTGTATCTCTGATAATAGGTACTATATATATATATATATATATATATATATATATATATATATATATATATATATATATATATATATATATATATATATATATACCACTCTGTATATTATTGGCAGTCTGCATTTTTTGTTGTCACTTTAAAACGTATAATTTTCTAATTAACTTTACAGTTAACTAATTTTTTTCTAATTATCAGTTAACAACATCGACTGACTGATTGAACTGAACCTACCTAATCAAGTGTATTACATTTAGTTATCATTTCTTTATTGGTAGACCAACTTTGTATATTTATAACGGCATTAAATAAGGAAGAATATAATTGGTCTATAATAGAAAAATTAATGAAGTTAGGTTCCACCTCGATTCGAGGATAATTTTATACTATTATAATTAATGATGTACCTACATCCTTATTTAAGTCATAATTGGTAAATATACTTACATATTTTGCAATATTCATACGATAAAAGTGTTGCAAATCAGGAACTTACCTGTAAATAAAAAATAATTATTGGTTTATTGCTAATGAGAATGAAGCTTATCTTGTACAAAATTATTTAAAAAATTACTTGAGATTACTCATTAAACAAAGAGATTTTGAAACAAAATCAATTCGAAAAAAAAAAACAATTAAAAATTGTTTGTTATTTACACAGTTTATAAATCCTAATTATTTTTTTCCATATAATTTAATGTTATGGACAATGTCTTTTGGACATTCTCTGATACCTTTTAACAGACTACGGCCCAGTTGCACAATGTCTGGTTACCAAAAGGTTACGACAAAAGTGTTGGTTATTTACAAAAAACTGTTTTATACTTGATGGTTTTAATTTTACCGGAAGTTAACCATGAGTCAAATTTACCAGTGGACAATTCTGTGGTTACTTACTTAACCAAAAAAAACAGAACCTCATTACTTTGTTTTCAGTTTTTGTTTGTCGATGGTTCGGATGAACAAAGAAGAATTTTTTGCGTTATTGTTTTAAAAATAGTGTATGAATAACCCAGAACAAGAAAGATGAATAATTATTGGGTGAATGGTTATAGTATTGATGAAGAATGTGATGAATACGATTTTCTTTTGCACATTTAGATCAATTATTTTCAATAGAATTCTTGTATTTGTCTACGAAAAAAACAAGAAGAATTTAAACTTCTTTAGAGAAGTCACAGCTTTGTATGAAAAACACTCTTTTCGTTACTATAAAACTGACAGAATATTAGTCAGTTTTATAAGGAAAAAAATCTTGAAAATCAATTTTTTTTTAAATAACGTCGATAAAATAGAAGTCTGTTTTGAAAGGCAACATTTTTCCTTTATTTATTTTATTAACTACGGCATTAGAGCTATTTTGATAAAATTTAAGCACCAATATTTGCAAATAAAATTGAATCAGTGCTTTCGTAACCAACCTTTATTTTTAATTTGTGAAATCACTGACCTTGAAAACTCTTGGTAAACCTCAAAGTGTTGGTTTCTCAACTAATTGATCATTGATTGTGAAAATGAACTTAAAAAAATTTTGTGAACCCAAAATAACTCGTAAAAAGTAATATACGAAAATATCGTATCCTGAGTAAATAACACAGTTTATCGTACAAGTGAGTGCCAACGATATTTCCAAAAACAAGCAGGCAACATTCTTTGTGTATCGATGTTGATAGATTTCTATTTTTATTCTACTGTCGCGCCATCACATGGCGATTTTATACAACATTGTTACGGGATATTGTTCTTATGTCATTGACTGATTTGTCAGAATGTCGCTGTTTTTGTCTTGCCTGCTGATTTCTCGGTTTAAAAAGAACAGCTAGGGTACGACTGAGAAATGTATTGTACTGGATGGTATGGCTTGTTAAGTCTCAGTTAGGACGAAACAGCGCTGTCATCATTTCCTGATCCAGAACTTCTCCGCAGTCTTGGAGTTCTCCACACTTTTTAATACGAGAATAATGTTTACTGACAATCCGTGATAATTTGGTGTGTGTGCTAATTTAACAAAATGTGACAAAGGAACAGCTGTCGACGTTTACTAAGCGTTAATAGAGTCCCCTTTGCGTTTTGGGGTGTGCTTCTGGGGATGCTGCTCGAACTATTTATTTCAGTCAATCTTTATTGTAAAAAAAGGGTAATTCGCTTTATATGTAGAGATAAAGTGCGTGATTCATATAGACTTCTGTTCCTCTCCCTGAGAATACTAACATTACCGTCATTGTACATTTTCGAAACCGTATGCCTGATCAAAGTTGATTATAGGACACCTTCTTTCGAGGCATCCTGTATGATTTAATATATCGGACAAAATTCATACCAAAAAAAATAAACTTGTCTTAGCGATTTTTCAAAAAACCCAGCGTTTTTAAATAATGAACTTTTTCAAGATTTTACGTTCTCATTGTATATATATATATATATATATATATATATATATATATATATATATATATATATATATATATATATCATTTGTTTTTTTTTTGGGATTATATATATATATATATATATATATATATATATATATATATCTTTTGTTTTGTTTTTTTTGGGATTATGGTCCCTTAAAAAAGGTATATTTTCTATTTTTTAAAAGATTCACGTTTGGATAATTTATTTTACCCTCGTCAGAATATACAGTGTGTAGCTAAAAACAATAAATTATTTTGTTGATGGAAATACCAAATTATTCACATATTGTGTATTTACTTCGAAACAATAATTCACGAACAAACATTTCACTCATTATTTCTAAATAATTTTAATATTATATTATATTGGAAATGTAGATTTCGTAAAATAACAGGATAAAGACGACCACGTGTGTCATCTTGAAGTTAGAGTAATACCGAAAAGACCAGATGGGATTTTTTATAAAATAATAAAGATTGTTCTGGCTATTGGGGGTTTAAGGGGTCTAATCCGAAAGTGCAATACGTTTTTGGTTATAGAATTATATTTTTTAGTTGTTATTTCATAATATTGTTATATATTCTATTAAGTTGATTGGTATCTGTCTTAGCATTTATTGCATGTTTATTTTGTATAGCTATCATTTCCAGAATTTCTTGTTTTTGAGTGTGGTTTCCGGTTTTTAAGATTTTCACTCTCTCAAAAACAAAGGAATGGTGGTTTTCCATGCTATGTGTTGTTAATACCATTTTATTTTTTTATCGTATTTGTGCCCGTTTAACGATGATTTAAATGTTGGCTTGTTTGACCTATGTATTCGCCACTGCAGTCTTTGCATGGAATACTGTAAACGACATGTCATTTACAGTATTCTATCCAAGAAAATACATAATAAATATTTCACATAATATATATATATATATATATATATATATATATATATATATATATATATATATATATATATATATATATATATACGGGTGTTCCCCTCATGATTTTCGGGAGGTGCAAGTATTTTTTTTCAGATAATTTTGATGACAGGTTCATATCTAATTCAGATGTCGTACAGTAGCGCCAGGTCTTCCGACCTTCCCCAGATGGACTTTTATTTAAGGAGACATGGGAAATATGAGGTTTTGCGAATTTAATCCCTCTGAAAATGAATTAATACTCGAACAACGCTTACGAGATGTACTAGCAAATATTAATCGGAATACAATTAACCACGTTATCACAACTGTATTTAAAAAATGTCTAAAATGCAAAAATACGTTGATAAAAACGGCCGACAGTTTAAACATTAATATTTTTTTCTCAAAATATTGTGTAAATTGTTTTATTTTTATAATTCAGACAACTGCAAACTCAGAATCAAAATATTTTAGTCAAAATTTCTGTGTAACGAACCTCGCTTATCAAAATTAAAAATATTAGGTAGAAAGCTTGAAATTCGAAGATAGGGGTTAGATACAAAACCATCTTGTATAGGTAGAAAATAGATTATGTTCAATACTATTTTCTTCGTGTATATACACACACCATTATAACTAACATTGTAATTTTATCTTCCCATAGCGAAGAAAATACAGAATGCACATGCACACATCCTCTCTTAACTCACCAGTAATTTTAGGGCACTTAAATTCAAATTACCGTCTACATGGAACATAAAGACGATTTTTTAAGTGGGACGCCACGATGGGCGAAATCGTGAGTAAACGAGGCTCTGTCGATTCGTGACCTTGCAGGATGGAATTTGGGTGGTTTTCTAAGAAACTTTCTCTGTTGCGTGAATGCGGATCTTCTAAGAAAGATCCTTGTTTTGGCAAACAATGGTGTAGTAAATTGCTGTTCATTTTACAATTACATTGTTAGTTGTTAGTCTAAATATGTGTTATTAGAGTATCTTAAGATAAATTGCGGTTAGTAAATTAGTTGTGGTAAATAAATCATGCCCTAGAAATTTGCATGCAAAAGCCTATAATCTGTCTCTTAAATAGAATGAATTAATATTTAATACCACAGTCCGAAAAAGAGTCGAGTATTAATTTGACATTCCTCATCGATATCTATGAAATAGGCGTGATTTACAGTAAATAATATTTAAAATATTTCTGTCTCAAAATCAGAAAACAAGGAAGATTTTTCGATTCTGCTCTTGTAGTAATGTCCTATGCAGGTTATTTAAACCAACTCCAAGCATTATCTTCAATTCCTCGCTTCTGACGTGCCATAAATTCGCATTGAACTAGAAATAAGGTTAGCTATTGTCAGTAGTTATGCATAAGTACGTTTACGACCAGTGCTCGTATGGTTATGACTAGAAACAACCAAAACAACTTAAATAAGAATTAGAATAACTGCCAAATGTTTATTAAACTAAAATAAAAGCCGTAAATAGACTTTCTCAAAAAGTTTTAAAATTATATCTACTGTCATCGGTTTTAACTGGAGTCGCGATTTTGGTATCATTTATCGATTTTCGTGTCGCTAAATTGATTTTCGAATATTTTTTTAATGATTACGACAGTGGTCTCAAAAATTTTCTGTTTAAAAGTCGAATTTTGACAATTTACGAATTCGGTCATTTTCTTTACAACTGGCCATAGTAGCCCTCGTGTGGAATTATTAAAAAATAAAATAATTAATCATATATGTTCTATTTTATTTGATTTGATCCGTCTACACCAAAATCAGGTAATTACATTCTATATGTTTCTTTATAATCTTTATAATATTTTGTGTATGCTATTGACTTCAAGATTTGTAACATTTTTGTTATGTATTAGGGACCAACTTTATCCCATTTTCTTGAAATTTTATCAAATTTTCTGCCAGCTTTATCTAATTTTCTTGAAACTTTCCGTTTTCATCAAGATTTATTTGTTTTTCTTCAAGACTCACTGTTATCCCTTTTGTTCAAGATTCATTCTATCCTCAAAGTTCAGGGTTTTCTTCAAAGTAGTACCTATGCGGTTTTTCTCAGGTAGTAGCTACATTTTTCTAAATATAATAGATTCATCTTTAATAGAAATACTATGTAGTTCTTCGACATTAACTATGTTTGCTAGCGAATGTGTTGTATCTGTTTTCCTTTTGGAAACATTAACCAACTACACAGATGACAACTGCATGATTCTACGATGAGTTCACAGAAATATTAAATATATCGGTATATTTTTAAACTTTTTTTTTAATTTTGTCTTGATTTATTTTAGGCACAAATCTGAAATTTGACTATGCTTCACTTTAGTTTTCCAAAGGTAGATTTGAGAAAATATTCACCATAACAGTATGTTCCTTCAGATTGAAAGATATTGTTTATAGGCTGGAGAGGTGTGGAAATGATAATATTGTCAAAACCAGGGAAACAATTAAACTTTTTAAAAAACTACGGCTTAAAAGGCACTAACCTCTAATAAAAAATGGTAACTTGATCCCACATTTTCAATTTAGATTCAGACAGAAACACTTAATATTACATCAAGTGCATAAAATAACTGACATCATTGACTGTGCCTTAAAAGAAAGTCGAATCTGTTCTGCAGTTTTCAGACATTGAACAAGCCTTCGATAAAGTATGGCACGAAGGTCTGAAAGATAAACTAAACAACTTGTTGCCTAAATAAACGTAGATATTCTGACGCTATATATATATATATATATATATATATATATATATATATATATATATATATTGTTTAGAATCAAACAAGAAAATGAATACTCTAAAATGAAAGAAATAAAAGTCGGAGTGCCCCAGGGCAGCGCCTTGGATCAATCTTGTATTTGCTATATACCAACGACCTACTAGTATTCGAAGATATAGATGTTGCTTCATCTGCTGACAATACTGTTCTTCTTACAATGGATCAAGATCAAGAAAGCTTCCTAGAAAACTACAAACAGCACGCAAGGCAATAATAGATTGGATCAGACAATGGAAGATTAAGCTTAATGAACTTAAATCGATCCAACCAATCAACGAAAGGCTAACAGGACTCATTCCCCTAGATATTAACAAAACAACTGTATCACATTCAATGATATCAAATGCCTTGGCATGGCCCTTGATGCCAAAAGGGAGACGCACGTTGAAAGGAAACAAACCGAATTAAATTTAAAATAGAGACTGTATAACTGGTTGTTGGGAAGGAACTCCAGACTTTCTATTTTCCACAATATATTATGGAATCGAGCTATGAGAGCTAACATTAAATTGATTCAAACATTTCAAAACAAAATTCTACGAAACATAGTAAATGTCCCCTGGTAGGTTCGTAACACTGATCTTCATAGATACCAACTGTGAAGGAAGAAATTAAAAGGTATGCGGGCAAGTATGAAGTGAGGCTCCATCATCATGTAAATCCAGAAGCTCTTCAGCTGCTGGACAGCCAATATCCTATACGAAGAGTGAAGCAGACAAAGCCACTAGAACTTACTTAATGTGTTGTGCAAAGCAAAGTACAGTGCACGGGTGATATGTAGATATGTATAAATACATATCTAAGCAAACTAAGGAACATTAATGAACTGACTTTAGTACTTAAGGATTTGGGTTAAGCTGTTAATATATTAAAATTAATGGTTAGTCTTTTAGACTAGTTTTAATGAACATACATCAAAAGATGTGTAAATAATAACAAGAAAACAGCACTTTAAACGAAAATTGGAACATCTAAGTTACGTTTACTAAATTATGAAATATATATATAAAAAAAATAATTTTGAAACTTTACTGCCGATGTTTCGCTTTCTGCTAAAAATACCATGACTGGTGATAAAATTGTACAGGTAAATATTTCCAATTAACCCAAAAAGACAGAGGTGTAAAGAAGTTGAAGAAAAAAGTAACTTCAATGGAAACCTCACATAATGCTTATCCGACACACATTTGACTAGTCTTTTTCATCTTCCTAAAAATGTTTTCAAAAAACATTCTTTCAGCAAAATTTAATTAATTTTTATTGGTAATATTTTAACCATTACCATCTTAACGTCGGTAATTCTACAACGTGAAAGTCTAAAAGCCAAGCTAATGGTTTTGGCTGTTGCAAAAATCACCACTGGATTCTGCATATCATTACCATAATTAAAGCAAACAACTTTAGGTATTACCATTGCGGGTTTGCTGCACGTTTTCTAGCTTTTAAATAAATTAAGAAGGTATAAAGTTGGTACTTACTCCACCAAGGCATGCGAGGAAATGGACCACGGTATGCATCGAGATTTACATTAATGAAATAAATTACGTATTAAATGGAGCGGCCATTAAAACTGAATGGTCATTTAGTTACGAAAATAAAGAAAAAAGGTTTAAGAGTTAAAATCTTTAGGCAAACTTCTCTAGTATGAGATTAAACTTTCAACACGAATAACTCAATAGGCGATTTAATAAATTTTCATACAACGTTTTGTTTATTGACATACAGAGTAAGCATTTTACTGAACAAGTTACTACGTGAGTGATTTTTGGATGGCTTAAATGTATAAAAGTGATGATTTTTGATATTCAATGCTTGGATCTGATTGGGCCTCGTAATGCCATTATCCCAAAAATATGATCACTAATTTTATCCTCCTACCAACTAAGTCATTTGCGATGTCACTCTTATGAAAATGGTTTAGCAAGAGATAATGTAGTTCTTTTGTTTTGAGGAAAAGACGCTCTCTGATATGACACGCATTAGGTCCGATTACGTGTTTTTTGTCACATTTTCTTGGGAGTTCCCTTTAACATTCAATGAATGTGTGAACGAATAAAAAGGAGTTGTACTAGATTTTCCATGCTTGGGTCCTTTACATCCCAACCCACCATGACTGCGAGGCCGATCGCCTTCGCAAGTTAAAGCAGCTTCGTTAGCTGAATTACTTGATGGCTTCAGGTAATAATACTGGATCTCCGAAATGTCTCTGCCTCAGTCTGTTGAGTGCTGACCAACAGTAACATCTTCCTTTAGATACCATCTATACACCACGATGTCAATCTTATGAAGATGCCCTCGAAAGTGACAATGTTCTGTCAGTAATGTCAGTATGATTTGCTGTTTTTTCTTCTTCAGGGAGAGCAGCTCCCTAGTAAGTCCAACTTTACGTCCAGTTATATGTTCTCTTGTAAATGCACGCTTACATTTACAATAAAATATTAAAAAACAGTTTTAATATTGTCCTTCCTATTTAAATTAAAAAACTTAAAACGAAAACTTAAAATTTCATTGTAAAATTACTTCAAAAAATTCACGTAGTAAACGTCGTCGATCTGATTGTGAACATCACCTGATTGCGAGGCGTGGTGTCGGAAACGATATAAAAGAGCAACCTAACCTGCGAAAATCAGGACATTGGAGGTTGACTTGTTTAAGAAACTTGCCTTCAGAGGCCATCGAGATTGTACCTGTTTTATGCAATTTGTGGTGTTTATTGTTGGTCGTTTCGGTAACTTTAAATTCTGCTAATAAAATACCGTGAGATTTTACGAATAGGAAGCCAAAATAAGATATTTTTTGGAAAATTAGCAGAGTTTAATGATCCCCGACAGGTCCAAATTTTAATGATTAGTAGCAGAAAAATATCTTACTAGATTAAAATTGAATTAATTGAAATATCTTCGGCAATGCGAGTTCATCCGCGTACCAGATGCATTGACGTAAATGTACGATGACTAAGAATCTTCTTGTTCGTGGGTATTATCGAATATTCATCATTCAACACAAATCTTTTTTCTAAATTCTGTGAAACGAACAAGGATTCTAGCAAAATTAAAGGAGTAAAAAATCGATTATTAAAAATACTATAACGTTTGGTGATTATGTAGACTGCTTGGAAACCTTTAATGAAAGACACATAACTCAAAAATTAGTTCGTTCCAGAAAACATGAATTATATACCACAGAACAATCTAAAATAGTCTCAGTCCTCATGATGATAAATGTCACGTTATAAAAGGCATCTGTGATACCCTTCCCTGGGACCTTGTAATATAAGAGAAGAATGAATTTAACTGTATACATACAACAAAATTTGTTATCTAATGTATTTTTTTAATTCATGTATAACATAATATATATATATATATATATATATATATATATATATATATATATATATATATGTCAATAAAACTATGCCTTGTTGTATTTTTTTTTAAATTCATGTTAATATAAAATAGATATTTCAACAAAACTATATCCTATTTAATTTTAAATATGCCACGCCTTAAAATGGCACTAAAATTGCAACTTGAACTTTAAAGTTTTCCCATGTTATTCTTATGGGAAAAATGCAGTTTTTATTCCCGTATGTCCCTAGGTATATTTACTTTTAGAGGAAATATAAATCCACACTTAAAAACCTAGTCAGTTCTTGCAAATTTTGAATTACCACAAATCTTACCGAGCGTCAGTCACATAGCAGCGAGAAAAATAATCTCATACTGGACAATGCGACTGATAGTCGTAATACAGATTAAAACCTCGATTAGAATTAGGAAATGTAAATTATTAGGATAATGAATTAAAGTTGCCAACAACTTGTAAATAATAGTTAATAAGCTTTAAAAGTTAAATATTATTAGATAAATAATAGCGTTAATTTGTATTATAAAACCCTAGCAATAAAATATAAGCATATGGAATAAAACTCATTGGATTCTGATCAAAAGTTATTTAATAATATCTTCCTAACTTAGAGCATAGCTGATTCCCCATATGCGTTATAATATAAAATTTGACATTTTAAATTGCTTTCAAAATTAGTTCATGAGCTTCACTCAATTCTTTCTTTCCCGGTGAGACAAGACAGGTGAGGCGGCTATGCTTGTCAACATAGTCGGGAGGTTTGGCGGGACCTCACCACAATTCCCCGTGATTTGCATTAAAACATAAAATTAACATAAATATTTAAACTTAAAATTAACATAAATATTTAAACTAAAAGAAATAACCCTGGCGGAAAAGAACCACAATGCGTCGACTAAGAGATAAATTTCTGAATAAAAAACGTAAAGAGAATCACCCAACAATATTATTATTAAATTTTTTATGATAACACACATATAAACTTCTCATTAATGATGTGTACTCACAGTTAATAATATTTACATAGTAGATTATATATTCTGTTGAACTACTGAAGAAAGTTGTTAAAAAATTTATGTAGAAAGTATGTGACCAAGCAAAAACACAGTAATTGATAATTTCTTGACGAAATGAAGTTATAAGAGAATTACAAAACTTTCATAAACATAAAATCTATTGCTTGGCCAAAACTTAAAAGGATTGGTACTAAATAAAATAACTAAACCCCAGTAACTACTAAATCCTACGAAAAAACATAATAATAACATTGAAGCTACAATTTTTTATAGGATACGTACTTACTGTGATTTAAAAAACTCCTGCGAAGTTCTCAAAAATTGCAATAAAAAAGAGAAAATCAGTAAAAGCAATTACTGTAATTTCTAAAGATTTATTTGAGAAGGTACTTGTAAGCCTGCGCAATCTAATTGGAATTAGATTAGAAAGGTTTATCGGATTTATTCAAATTACCTCAGAATTTGGTGGTTGTATTTTTTAAAAAATTAAGTAGAGCAGACAAATTTTACATATCCTAACTTCACAAAATAAAAAGTTATTGTATTGGTTGTGAATTATTATCTAAATAATTGGCACATGCAGCTTGAAAAATATAATACGAATAAATTTAAAACTAATAAATTAAGTAATTTTTATTGAGCCATATATATAAATTTAAATTTCCACCTTTGTTCACCACCTGCTTACAAATTATGTGATATAACCCCACGCAGAGATTCTGATTAAGAAGATGCTGCAAAATGTTAATAATTCAAAATAAATAAAAAACGGTAAATAGATGTATAGCAATAACGATATAAACTTCGCAAATATAATTTAAATTGACTATAAATGCTTCTAAACTCTGTTCGTAACTCAGGTTATTTTAGGTTAGATCAGGCTAGTTCAGCTTAGTTCAAGTTAGATCTGATCCTTTATGAAATAAGTTTATACGTATATATTGTGAAAATTGGATTCATCATGTCAATCAATTAAACTATACCTTGTTTAAACAGTTTGGGTGTAAGTCTATTTCAAGCGAATGTTCACAGATTTTTTATGTATTAAACTGTTTCCTAATGATGACTCAGTTACAAATATATGACATGGATTGGAACTAATTAATAATAACACCAATAATTCATTTTTTATATTATTGCTCAATTAAAAATTTGAGCTTTGAAGTCACCGTCTATATTTTCATTAGTAAATTATATCAGCTACCCTTATTTTGCCTTTATTATTTCACGACACTGGTCGAACCTCACCTGTTAATATTTATTAGAGGTGAAGGTTTGCGATACACCTATTTCTCCTATAACTTGAAGTCGAATTCAATGTGAGCAATGTTCCCTATTGTTTCGCTGTGATTTGAATTTTGTCGCGGAAAACAAGAAGCTCCTTATTCATTATCATTGTTATGTCAGAAGAGAACACAAACTGATTGCATCTAGCATGGACTATTACGTGTGAATAAATCATTTCACTTGCATGCCTTTGATATGAACATACGCGTTTCGAGAATATTAAGAGTAATTAAATGCAAGACCTAATTAAAAATCTGAATTTGCGTGCTAATAAAGAGTACCTTTTTCATTAGGTAATATTTTGCCTTAAAATGAAATTTCCTTTTTTGGAATAACTGTCAAAACAAAAAAAATATGTGAAAAATAGAAATTTAATTTCAGGTAGTGACCTCTGGCGATATAGCAGAGAAACATTTTTATAACATAATAAAAGAAGTTATTAAGCGTAGTCCCTGTGTCAAAATCGATAGGTTTTAAACAAACCGCAAAATCTTAAATATAAAAAAAAATAACGTTGACAGGCTGTAATTCAAGAAGTATTGTATTTTCTATTTTTTGTTAAATAATTTATGCCGATGACTGGTCATTTTGTGCCCTGGTCGCTATATTCGGGTCCCGGAGGAACCAATGATGCGGATCGCGGAGTGACGGTGCCACAAGGAAGGACTCGGAATAAATCCGGATAAGACCGAGGTGGTACTCTTTATAAAAAGAGGAAAATGAGGAGAGTTCCCGCAATTACATTGTCAGGAAGGACTCAACACAAGGGAACAGTTAAATACCTGGGAGTAATTCTGGAATCAGGACTGAGCTGAAACGATCATATTGAGGCTCTAATCAAGAAGGCTATACTGTTTTCTGGGCTTGTAAACATGCGTTTGGGTGCACATGGGGCTGATATAGAGAGTGATATTTTGGATATACATTATTGTGATCAGTATGGTGGCATAGTACAGCAAAGCGTGAACACCTTCTTTAACTTGACGAGTTGAAAGAATGGCTTGTGTGGGAATATTGAGTGCGATGAGGACTGCACCCAGCAGGGCTCTAGAACTCCTGGTGAACCTGCCTACACTTATACAACCACTCTCTGGATATATTTCTGTCAGGTAGAGAGATTGGAAGGGAGAGCAAAATCTTCCGATAATTGGTTCCTGGTATATGTATACATCTCGACAACATGAACGAGCTGGAGCCAGAGTGTTCAGCAAATACCCCGGAAGTCTACTGTCTTGGAAAACATGCATAGATCTTTACAGCGAAAATTTATGCTATTCTGCAGTATGGTCATCTCTGTGATAGATACATAAATAGGAATATGATAATAAATATATGCTCAGGCAATAAGGCTGCGATAATGGCACTAAAGTCCAGTGTCGAAACTTCACGGCTGGTGTCTGAGTGCAAGGATGTACTGAATAGTCTGACAAGGAACGGCTACAGAGATTCGTGGAGGTCCCGGGTCACTTCGACGTACACAGAAATGAGGAGCGGACCATCTGACAAAGTTGGGGTCCCCAACTGAACTATATAGACAGAACCAATTCTACCTGTCCCAATTGCCGTTGGTAAAAGACAAATAAAATTGTTGCTGGAAAGCAAATTTATTGAATCGTGGAAAGGAGCTCCTAGAATGAGGTCTGCTAAAAAACATATAACAGGACCTAGCGTGAGGCTTACTAGACAGCTTCCCTCTTTAGGAGGGAAAGAGCTGCGAATTGTGGTGAGAATATTAACAGGACATTATCATCTAAGAAGCCATCTTGAAAATATCGGTGTCGTAGACGACCCGACGTGCAGATGGTGTCGGGAGGAGGATAAAACTATTGACCTTGTCCTCAAAGAGTGCCCAACGCTTAACGGACTGAGACAGAGATGTTTCAGAGGTACAATTTTGTTATCGGAAGCGGTTAGGTAAGTTCAATTAACGAGGTTGCTTGGATTCGCAAAGGCGATCGGTCTTGAATGACTTGCAATTATGGTGGAACGTAAAGGGCCCAATGAGGCCTAGACATCGATGATCAAGTATCACCACTTTTGTTCATTCATTAATCACCTCTCCAAGTATCCTGATGCACCAAACACCCGTTAACGCTCTCTGGGTTACAGACTTTTCCACTCTAAAGTTTATTGTAATTACATTTACATTTATTGCTTCGCTCTGAATACCTATTGTTGTTCTAACGTTTGTTATTTATGTTGTGATTCGTTAAATTGAAGAAAAAGAAATGTAAGGTAAAATTGCATACCATCTTGAAAAGCTTTGTATCCTACCAGTTGTGTGCGTATCCTATTTTGAGAACGACTATGATAAACTGTAATTTCTGTCATCAGCTATGATAACATCTATGGATTTATACCTCCATTTACATTATTTCTAGAGATTTATAGACAAGTCTAGTGAAATTATCTCATCAGATCTTGGAAGTCCGTTTTTTTAAATCTCTATTTGAATTATCAAATAGCCACATGAGAAAATTTGAGAACTAAATAATTAGGGAAGTTTTAAAAACTTCATAAGTCAATAAAATAATTTATAAACAATTAATAATTATTAATAAAAGGCACAAAGAAGTGAAAGGACATTTTTTGCAGTGTTAATCTATGTCAAATTTATAGGAAACCTATTACTAAAAATCCATGATGTTTGCAATACCAAAACATTTTAATTATTGAGTCGCACCAGGCTGGTCAAGAAGCCGTTATACAAACCGATACGGCAGTAAACTGTGTTGGTATGTTTTTCCTGGTATTAATTAAAGTTTTACGGTACGGAAAATTACTTTTAAATTTTTACAAGAACTATTATTTTGAATAGCTGCACACAGTTGCTAAAATACTTTTTAAGCGAATTCACCAACAGGTAAGATATTAATTCGTATGACTTTTAATATCTGTAAGATAATTTGATGTAGTTTTCGACACTTCAAAATGGTTTTCCTAGGGGCTGTAATAAAAATATTGTATTGTGGCTAAAATCTGAAAAATACTGATGAGATAGTTCAGATTAGTTTTTTCGTGTATAACTTTTGATAGGAGTAAGATATTTTTTCCAGGATATTCTATATATGAATAAACCAGATTGGATTTATACAGCAAAATCATCAAATTTAGAAGAAAAACTGGTAGAACTTTTAACTAGCGAAGAACTTAAAATAAAATTCAGAAATGAATACCAAGAGATCTGGTCTCAAAAATCAATACTAGGATTCTACCCTGGATGGTGGAAAATAGCTCAATAATTTTTAATTGCATTCCCTCATAACATTTGGGTACTCATAGGTTTAGTAAGGTCGCAAATTTATTTTCCAAAATCGAAACAGACTACAGATCACTGAACGTCCTGATTTGCGACTGTTGTCCTTATTGGAATCCAATATTAACAAATTGGTAAAACTCCACCAGCCTCGGCCATCGCATTTATTTTTTATTACTTATTGATTTTTATGTCAAACAATTTTTTACTACATTTGATGGTGTTGTAATTTTTAAGACGATATTTTAATATTAGGTAGAACTACTGTGAACTACTGTTGAAATTACCAATTTTTCTGCGAGGGCAGAAATAGAAGTAATGTTAAATAAATTGGATTAGTTACTTTGAGCAAACTGCATATGTATTTAATACACCTATGAAAAAAATAACTATGTGTCGTAAGTGTATTTGCAGAAATGTTAAATAATTATTTTAAATTCTTGCTAGTCAGGGACAGGTTTGATTTCAAAACTAAATATGAATAAATTATCAATTTGTCATCACCTTTCATCAAGTAGTTCGAGAGAACTGCTTTTTATTCGACGAAAACACACCTTGAGAATATTTCATGTCCATGTAAAATAACTAAAAATAACTTTCCGATTTATTTATTTGCTAACGCTAAATGATTTTCCGACAATCAGTATATGTCAAGTTCTGGAACGATAAAATCTTATATTTAGTATTCAGAATGATACGAATTGATGTCAAGTACGGAAACCGTAAAGTCAATTTTATATGCCTTTAGATAATAGCCAGAGTCAATGACGTTAAAATTTCTTTATGGAAACTTAACGCGCTCGTTTCGTATTACAAAATTCATGACTATATATATTTATTGAACTTCCTTTTCTTGTAGATTCTTCTGTGACATTATAAGTTATGCCATTTTTTCAAGTGACACCGGTCATTCGTTTACTTACAGTGATCCTCTAGAATTTAATCAGAGTTGTTGACCACACGTTGCGGTTAATAGTAATATCCATAACTATCTAACGTAAACGTCACTGAGGCAATCAAGTTTCAGAAAATATTTTCATTAAGATTTGTTCAAACCACAGATTATATCATCTCACAGATGTGGAAGTTTCGATGGTACCTTTGAAGTTGAAGGGTTTGGCAAATAAACAAATTTTTAGTATCTTTTTAGGAAATTAATTTTAGATTAAGAATTTGTGTACAGGGTATCCAATTTTCGACAATTTTACAGGTTATCTCCGTTATTAGTAAAAATAGAAGGATAAGGTTTTCATCCTACTTTTTTAAGAAACGAACGATGCCACTAACATAATTTTCATAAATCTCTTCGTTTTGGAGATACACCCCTCGTATCTCGGTATGTAACTTATCGCAAAGTTAAAAATAGAACTATAGGGGTTTTTCATGTAGGATTCAGTGACGTGGTTAGTTTTTTCATAGGTTGAACTGTTTTGGAAAAATAAATCAAACTTGCCTTTTTTCAAATCGGACACCGTATATATTTTTTCGAATAATGTAAATTAGGTTGTTATAAACTTTTCAAAAATATATAACACTAATATCTATTATTAGCATTGAGTCGTAAATTTAGATTTTTTTAAAAATCTGCTCCTGGTAGTAGACCGGAGACGGGTATTTAAAGAAACAAAAATCTATTCCAGGTATCAATTTTCGGATTCTTAATACAATTTATTTTATAACCACAAATAATTGTGTATTACATTAAACTAAAAAAACTGTTCATAAATATTATTCAAATTGTTCTCCATTATGCCTTAAACATGTTTTACACATAATTCTTATTTTCTTCAATACATTTGAAATAATAAAAGGTCGCGTCTGTAACTCTCTAAAGGTCCTTTGAGTTGCATTTTTAAAATCCGTCATGGTTTGGTAGTGGACGATATAAATTTTATTTTTGAGGTATCCCCGCATGAAGAAGTCCAAAATCGACAAATAGTGAGATCTGAGTGGCCATTTTATAAGTCCATTTATTCCAATCCAGCGGCCCGGAAAATTAGTGTCATGTACAGGTTGTCAAGTCGCATTAACGCCACTTCTTTTTTTATTTCCGGAACATTTGTTGCGAAATTGGTAAATATTTATTTGCGGTAAGGCTGCCTTCACATATACCATATACGACTTTCGTTCTAAGAATAAAACACGAAACGCTGAAGCCAAACCCGCCTTCTTCTTTAGGTGCCGTCTTCGTTCCGAAGGTTGGCGATCATCAGAGCTATACGTATTTTCGAGACTGCTGACTTAAACAGCTGGTTATTGCTGCAATTATACCATTCTCTTAGATTTTTTAACCAAGAGTTTCGTCTTCTTCCTACAGATCTACCCGCCTTATAATACCAATTACAAAACTCTATTCGGCGCTGTGCGTTACCAAGATGTAAATTTTGCACCAGATGATATTTATATGATTTAAAATTGTGTTTTTTTTCAAAGATTGTTTGAATCCTTGACTTATTAACTCCTACAGAACCTTCTACTATTCTACAAAAACCACCTGGATTTGCTTCAACAGAAACTAATACATTGACTTCATCAATATCAAAGGATTCCTTGTAGATTTTAGACCGTGGTTGAGGAAATGAACCGTGTTGAATTAAATTTGAATTTTCCTCAAAAACATTTTTTTATTTCGCTAGCTTCTCTCTGAATTACTGCGAATTGTAGGCATTTATAAACTTCAAATTGAAAAGAATACAAAAATGCTCAAACCTGTTGAAATACACTTCTAGCGCTTCATCTGCATTTTTGTTACACTGAATATAACAAACGAGTATGTTGAATTATTACAAAACCTGCCATTATTAAGAAGAAACTGATTAATTGGAAATTTCTGTTCAGAAATATGACGAATCTCTAAATATAAAGTGTCATATATTTTTGAATGTCGCATTCAAAAAAAGGTGAGTTTGATTTATTTCTCCGAAACAGTTGGGCCTATAAAAAAAAACTGACTACGCCTCTGAACCCTACATGAAAAGTCCCAATAGTACTATTTTTTAACGTTGCGATAAGTTGCAACATAACCGAGATATGAAGAGTTCTCAAAGTGCATAATTTTCAAAATCGCTCTGTATATCCAAAACGAAGAGGTTTATGAAAATTCTGTTATTGACATCGTTTGTTTCTTAATAAAGCAGCATGAAAGTGCCATGAAAATCTTCTATTTTTACTAATAATGGAGATAACCTGTAAAAATCATCGAAAATTGGGCATCTTATACATTGTCGGGAATTAGATATACAGGGTTATTCACCTTATACGGCACGGAATATTGCGGCCAAGGTACGTGACTTTCAAAAAGTTGTACTTTTGGGATATATGAGGGTCTAATATAGTTACTTTTTAAAATTATTTTCATATCATACAGGGTATTCCAAAAGTTCTTAAAGTATCAAACTTGTGATTTTATAAACGAAACCCCTGTATATTATTGCATTTTTATATTCTCTGATCAAAATAAGTGCCTACTTTAATAAGGTTTATAGTACCTAAACCTTAAGGGATTTTAAATAATTCGATTTTTGACAAAATCTAACCTAATTTTCATGTTTCAAATACTTAAAAAGTATTTCAGTTATATACTCAAAATTTTAGAATAAAGTGTAATAATAAATCATATTTTGTATCCCACTTATAATAAACTTGCTATATAATACAGGGTGTCCAAAAATTAAAACTAAACAAATAAAAATTTTAAATGGCTGTAACTTAATTAATTTAAATAGAGCCCTATACTTTTTACCTTACCAGAAAATGTACCTTTTAAATACCTAACGAATCGTATAAGGGTATTCTATAGCTTTTCACAGAATACGCCAAATAATCGTTTTCTGTACCATTTTGTGTTTTTTGAATAGATGTTCTAATGTATCTAGTTACCTATGGCATTTGCAAATGACAACTATAAGAATAATAATCAGGAATATCTTTACAAATGTTCAGAAACTCGAAACGCGATTTATAGTCGTCCAACATTTATAGTAGATGTTCGAAATGTCGACCAACTATTTCCAAATACTTACATATTCTTTTTTCGAAACCATTGCTAACACTGGACAACATTTGCGGGGTTACAATTTGAAAAGCGTCTCTTATGCGTAATTTCATATCTTGTGATGTTGGTGTCGCATTGTAGACAATTCCTTTTATGTATCCCCATAAAAAGAAATCTAGTGGAGTTAAGTCCGGAGATCTCTGGGGCCCATTTTGAAATCCATTTCCCCCAATCTACCTATTTCGAGAATTGACATTTAAAAACTGCCGAACCTCGCGATGATAATGAGGTGGAGCTCCATCCAATTGAAGCCACATAGTTGTTCTAATATTTTATAGGACATCTTCTAATAACATTGGAAGTTGATGTAAAAGAAAATCGCGAAACATCAAACCATTTAAAGGTCCTTCAAAAAAGTATGGTCCAATAAAGTATGGATTCTGGTTTCTCATAACTCTGTATTCATGCGAATTTGAATCAGAATTGTAATGAAAGTTGTGTCTATTCACGAAACCATTGTTATGAAAAGTACATTCATCACGAAATAACAATTACCAAAAAAGTTGTCATTTTCTGCTACTTTATCTAACACTTACAAGCAGAATTCAGTTCGTTTGTCAAAATCATTTCCGTGAAGTTCTTGACAAAGCTGGATTTTATAAGGATGAAATCTGTATTTGTTAAGAATCCTTGAAACACTTGCTTGGCTAATATTCGTATTTTCGGATATATGATTCTGACTAATATTTGGATTTTCGATCACTTAACCGAGTACAGTAAAAACATTTTCTTCATCTTCAATGACAGGTTTTCTTATAACAGGTTTTTTATAACTGAAACTTCCACTTTCCCGAGACTGATTTAATAGTCTTACAAAAATGGCTGGTTAGGATGGTTTCTTTCAGGAAACCTTTGAGCATAGACTCGAGAAGCTAACACACAATTTTGATGACATTCTCCAAGGGTAAAAATCATATCAACACGCCCTCCCTTTGGATAGATCTTCATTTTGACAAAGAAATAATACAATATTCAAATTTAATAAATGAAGTTTCAGAGTTACAAAAAATAATGCCGCTATTATAACAATAGGCTTTGCAGACTAAACTGACAGATTAAATGAATTATCTGACATTTTTAAATACCTTAGGCAACTAGATATATTATAACATCTATTCAAAAAAAAACAAAATCGTGCAGAAAACGATTATTTGGCGTATTCTGTAAAAACGCGAAGACTGAGCTATAGAACGCCCCTTATATCATTCGATAGGTATTTAAAAGATACATTTTCTAGTAAGTTAAAAAGTATATTGTTATATTTAAATTAATCAAGTGATAGCCACTTAAAGTTCTTATTTGATTAATTATAATTTTTGGACACCCAGTATAATATAGCAAGTTTATTATAATTGGGATATAAAATATGATTTATTGTTACACTTCACTGTAAAGTTCGAGTACATAACTGAAATACTTCTTAAGTATTTGAAACATGAAACTTAGGTTGGATTTTGTCAAAATTCAAATTATTTAAAAACCCTTACAGCCAGATTCACTAAGACGATTTAAGAATTAAACCCGATCTAGTTGCAATGAAATTTAGATCTTCTAGTGGGTCAATTTTGTTTTGCTTATGATATTGTCATAATTTATAGTACAGAGGTCAAAAAATAAAAACTTATATAGGGATATTAAGGATAAGCACCTTGCAATAAAGCCTTGAAATACGTAAAGGAAATAGTTGTATATCGAAAATAAATAAAATTCTCCATTTTTGCCGGTTCAGTAATAAAATAAAATTATTTTTTTATGCTGGAATTTTTAGGGTTTAAGACTTGCTTGACTTATTGCTGTCTTTATAAGTTAAAGTTCTCTACTGTTAATTTAGGACGGTTTTAAAATTAAACTATGTTAGTGAATCTGGCTGTTAAGGTTTAAGTACTATAAGCACTTATTTTGATAGGATAATCCAAAACTACAATAATATACAGAGAGGTTCCATTTTAAAAAACACAACTTTGATACGATAAGTCACGTATTTTGGCCGCAATATTCCGTGGCATAATAGGGTGAATAACCCTGTATACTAACTGGACACCCTGTATTATAATATGGAAATTTATATATTATTTTAATGTGTTGCTGTATTTTTGGCCGATAGCGTATATGTACTACATTTCCTAAAATCATTAATTTATTTTCAGACTGAAAAAATCAAATATTGGGGTTCCTGTAATTAAAACAATATATATGGAAAATCCATCTTCGAGCTGAAAATAAATGTTTTAAATAAATAAATCGCAGGAAATTGTAAATTAAGTTGTTTTCGAAAAAATATGCGCAAAAACCTAATAAATATGTTGGTCTGTGTTTTAATCACCTTACTCGTTTATGTAAAATGAAAAGGTGTTTATGCAGATGTTCTTTATAGAAAATCAGGTAAAGAGATTATATGTTGAATTTCGCTGAAGCTATTTAATGGCCCTATTATTTCGCATTAAAAAAATAAACTTTTTATGTTGTAAATAAATTTTGATATTCTTTTAAGAAAGACTATATATTTTAATAAAGGATTTATTCAATAAGCATCTCCTGGCTCTGTTTAAAAATAAATTTCGAAGTCTACACTTTACTATAATTTATCTTTTTGTTAAACTAACCGATATAATGTTCATTGTATGTTTTATATTGGAGTAATTTGTCTTTCAAACAATTTTGTTACAATAATTTTAATTTTTGAGTTTTTAGCTTTAAAAATTACTAGTTATTTCAGATTCAATTGGCGAGTTTAGCTAATTCTTTGCGAGAATAATGACGACATAATTTAGAAGTGTCCGTGATACCAAAGACGATATTAAAAGCATCTTTGGTTAGACTAATGAGACACGTCTGTTAAGGGTAGCAACATACGAGAGATATTAGAACTATCTACCTAGCCGTGACAGGAACAACTGACTATGCGCTACCTAATAAACCTAATAAAATAGATGACAGATTGAAATGGAGCTGTCAAACCAAAAATGACCGTAGCGTGTTAGTTTTGGCAACAATGAAATTTTAATTATTTTTTTTGTGATAATCCGGATATACGTCAAATTAACCGTCAAAAGTCAAAAAAGAATTTTCATTCTTATTGTAATTGTTGTGATGATTACCACTAAACTCTTTGTTTTTCCCTAGATTATATTTATTTTATATTACTTAAAAATCTAATAATATAGACCAAGCATCGATCAAATATTTAGGTACAAATATAGACTATAAAATTATCTTAAATTTGAACTCTAGAACTGTTAAACAAAAATGCATACAAAGAGCCGAACACTTTGGGAGTCTAAAGTTAAAGGGATACCAAGAAAAACGCTTATACATACAAAGCAATATGCTGACATCTATTGGAATACATGCCCCTTATATACAATAACTGCAAAAAGAGTTAAAACGACAGCTCTACATAGTATCATCCTATCAATCCATTACATAAAGCATCCAATCAATTGTTATGTGAATTGACAAAACATCCAGCCTATTACTGCAAAACTTCCTATCCTGACAATAAAGTTTGAAAGAAAACCTGCAACTGGTCCAGAGATAAATTAAGTATATAAGTTCAGGGACCAAAACCAAAGGCCAGCTAGAAAACATCTATTATTGACATTGGAAGAACTCGTGTACAATCTATAATACACTTTTCTTTATTTTGTAAAGATTTGGAGAGGCTTCAAGATTAAATGTAGGGGGAAACCGGGAGACTTGTCCAGGTGGGAGAGATGCTCCATATTGCCTAAATTATTTTATGTATCGTACCATCTCGTTCGCTGACAGGTCACTGCACGCTCGTTCATTGCTTGTCACATGCGCGATGCCATATTGGCTACCATTACGGCGATTCGAGAGTGAACGAAATAAACACATTTTTAGTGGTCGTAAGCGGGAAAAAAAAATTTTTTTGATGTTTTTTCATTACTCCGATAAGTATTAAGTAAGTAATGACATTTTAAAAAGTTAATTTATTGAATTAATGTAGTTTCGAGAACCTAGTCTAGTTTCGTCCTCCGATTGATTCAATTTCTACAAACACGCCATAAACTGAAGAAGGTTAGGTTAGGGCGATTAACCCCATAATGCATGAAGGAGACATGATCAGTTTAATTGTCCCTCAGATATATTTGACAGAAATATAATAATGTTTTTAATTATTTTCAGATACTAATATTATCATGCCGACTCAATATAAAAAAAGGTGGGTTCTACCCGCAAAAAAGTTACTAAGCAGGAATTACAAATCGCTATTCGAGAAGTGAAATATGTTACCTCTCTTAGAAGAATAGGGGTAAAGCATGGGATCGATAGGACCACTTTACGTCAAGATACTGAAAATGAAGAAAAGCTGCAAGTGTTCGACAAAAAGTGTAAATACAAAGCTTCTCAGATTTTCTCAATGCCAGAAGAAAAGATTTTAGTTGAATATTTATTAAATTATAGTAAAATGAACTAAGATCTGACTCGAAGAGAAGCAATGATATTAACTTTTGAGTTTGCTTCATCAAACTTTAATAAAATTCCAAACAATTGGTCAAAAAATAGTTCAGCTGGAAAAGACTGGTTCTGTTCGAAAAAAGTACAAACCGCAAAATATCTACAATTGCGACGAGACCGAATGTACCACTGTCCAAGATTGTCCTAAGGTGCTGGCATAGCTATCATATCACCATTTATTATATTCCCTTGTGTCAGCAAGGTTTTGTGTCTAATGGGTCAGAAGGGTCAGATGGTGAGGCATACTCTACTGGATGGATAACTACGAAGAACTTCTTAAAATTTATGGAACACTTTAAAAAGTATTTCTGTGTATCAAAAGAAAATCCCGTCTTGCCGATTCTTGATAATCACGAAAGCCATATAAGCGTAAATGTGGTTAAGCTTGTCAAATACAATGGAATAACATTACTGACGCTTCCTCCGCACCGCAGTAAGAAATTACAAGAATTGGACGTCACTGTTTACTCTTCGTTTAAATCGATATACAACGGTGTGATGAACAAATGGATGTTGTCAAATGCCGGTAAGGCCGTAACAATTTATAACATTCCTGGGTTTATAAATACTATGATGTCACAAGCTTTCAGTTAGGCAAACAATCTAAGTAAAGGACCCCGCACCAAACAAATGGAAATTGGATCCCGGTCAAATTCGTTGAAAATTTAGTATATTGTAGGCCTAGATGTCCTGATCAAAAGTTCCTATGGGTACAAAGTCCAAAAATTAATAGTTTTCGAGATACAGAGGAATGAGTTGCGCCTGCACCAACCAAATGGAAATTGTATCCCGGTCAAATGCGTTAAAAATTCAGTATGTTGTAGGTCTAGATGTCCTGATCAAAAGTTCCTATGGGCACAAAGTTCAAAAGTTAATGGTTTTCGAGATGCAGAGGGATGAGTTGCGCCCGCACCAACGAAATGGAAATTGTATCCCGGTCAAATTCGTTGAAAATTCAGTATGTTGTAGGTCTAGATGTCCTGATCAAAAGTTTCTATGGGCAAAGTCCAAAAGTTAATAGTTTTCGAGATACAGAGGGATGAGTTGCGCCCGCACCAACCAAATGGAAATTGAATCCCGGTCAAATGCGTTGAAAATTCAGTATGTTGTAGGTCTAGATGTCCTGATCAAAAGTTCCTATGGGCACAAAGTCCAAAAGTTAATGGTTTTCGAGATGCAGAGGGATGAGTTGCGCCCGCACCAACGAAATGGAAATTGTATCCCGGTCAAATTCGTTGAAAATTTAGTATGTTGTAGGTCTAGATGTCCTGATCAAAAGTTTCTATGGACAAAGTCTAAAAGTTAATAGTTTTCAAGATGTATTTTTTGTTACTTCACGAAGAGTTTGTAAAAATATTTTAAGTTCCTGTTCTTTTAACACATATGGTCTATTAATAAATTACAAGCCAAGCAAGAACGGTTGCAGTAAACAACCTCGTTCATCTAAATGATGCTGACATGACTTAACATTCCCAGGTACATATATATTTCTGGAAATGAAGACATTTGCTTTACATTCACTTGACAGTCGGTGAAGATTATGTTCATCATTGCATATAAGACATGTACTATTCCTAGTTTGACAATGTTCAACCTTGACCCTTGATTTAAAGGTCATAGTCAATATTACAATTGGTGATCTTCATTATCCTAAACCTATCGACTGAAGTATTTTTTTATGATTACGCGATTTCATTTTGGAACATAGTTTGCAATGTTTTACGCTGCAACACATACACACACACACACACACACACACACACACATATATATATATATATATATATATATATATATATATATATATATATATATATATATATATATATATATATATATATATATATATATAGGTACATTTACATTCGCTTATGTAAATCAAACAAGTTCACAAGATAAGAAGAGAGAGAGAGAGAGACCCTTACGTCTTACCTATACAAATGGTGGTTCGGGCGCAACTCATCCCTCTGTATCTCGAAAACTATTAACTTTTGGGCTTTCTGTCCATAGAAACTTTTGATCAGGACATCTAGACCTACAATATACTGAATTTTCAATGAATTTGACCGAGATTCAGTTTTCATTTGGTTGGTGCATCGGGCGCAACTCATCCCTCTGTATCTCGAAAACTATTAACTTTTGGACGTTGTGCCAATAAAAACTTTTGATTAGGACATCTAGATCTACAATATACTAAATTTTCAACGAATTTGACCGGGATCTAATTTCCATTTGGTTGGTGCGGGGTCCTTTAGGAGTTCCAGCATCCATCTATTTAATCCTGGAATATTCAAAGAAGACTATATGCGTTCTGCAGTCATAGACAGAAATTTGTCGAATGATGATGAGTTACTCCCTATAGATTTGACTTCATCTCAAACTCGTCAAGTTCAACTTATCTCCTCCGCTGATATGGATATGGACATCTAGAGATTATGATCAGTTCACACGAATTGGATCAATCAGATGAGTTTACAAAGGTAATACCGTTATTTTATCTCTTTCTAATATCCGTTTCTTTCAACTACATATGTCGATAAAAATTCGGAAAGCTATGCAAATTGCTTCGACCCTTTTTATTTAAAGATAACCGATTATATCCCACGCGTATAATTTTCATATTGGCGACATAGAACTCAGTGTTGCCATACGTAAATTGCTCCGACAATGGCGGATAGCACAGTACAGACTTTCCAGTTTATTACCTAATCAGTCCAGTTATTTTATAATGTGCGTAGTTAAATGTGATTGCGATTCGTTCATTATTTTTTATTTTGGAATATTGCAGATAATTGTCATTATATTGTTAAGTAAAATATTGGTCATAACAGTTTCGATGAGATCGTGAATTCATTGAAGAATGCCTAAGATGTGAAAGGCTTTTAGATGCAACCAGTTCTGACGTTTGCAGGAAAATGAAAATAAAGATCGTCGTTTAAAAGTGTCTTCTATTTCTAAAGCAGTTAATATATCTGAATCAAGCATTTTTATAATTATGCATGATACACTAAGCATGAGTAAAATTTAAATAAGGTGGGTTGTTTTCAAATTTCAAATATTCGGCTGTGGGCATTCATTTTTCTCAAATATAATGATTACAGTGGACTTCAAAGAAACAACATTGTAGGTCATGTAATGAGCCCAGAAGAATTCACGCGTGTTTTTTTTTACCATCATAGTGATGACGCACTTCAAGTTGTTCCATCGAAGACTGTTTTTCTGAATAATATTTTTAACTCATTAAAAAATATTTTGTTCAGTGGTATTACCGTGAATGCTATAAACGTCAAGAAACTTTACATACACTTCATAATTTTAATCTATTCCCGAATAAAAAGTAACATCTGAGCAGTATCTGAAACATCTGTTGTCCATAATAAAAGCTATTATTATAATTATTATTAGAGACAAAATTCAAACGTTTACTTGCAAATATTCACGTGGAGTCAAATCAAGCGAAAACATGGGTTTACAATTATGTCTTAATTTTGATATTAACTTAAAGTATTTTCTGAAATTACTACTATTCGTACATTTCAATAATAATAAAACTGGTATATGAATGTAATGATACCTTATTTAAGAATACCTGCTTTTAGGCATCTACTTAGTTACATTAAATTTGACTCCTGCCATAGATATCTCCTGCTATTGGTAGAGCTCGGTCTAAACTTGACTAGTATTTAAAAAAATTCATTCCCCTCTGTTTCCTCTAAAATTTATATGCGATTTTATAAAATAATCTTAATTATAGTAAACTGGTAATCCCCAAAATTGCAATTCACTACCGAAAAGTCATAATGGTTATCTTTTATAAAGAAAATCATAAGGTCGTTAAACGGTTTTAGCGAAGATCAACAAACAGTCTCTTTACCTGGGTTTATTTATATAAAGAACATCTGCATAAACAGTTTTAATATCTTGTGAAAGATTAAAGTGATTAAAACCAAAGCCAATGGATATATTTTTTAGAATGATCGCACAGTCCTTTGAAACAATATATATGTAAGTCATTTTATTGAAATACAAAGATGAAGAGAAACCATTTATTTACTTTATTTTAAAAGAAGAATAACGTACCTACCTAACAGAATGTAAATATAAAAATATATCTTGCATGGAGTGTATTTTACATTTCATGCACAAAGCAAGAATAGATAAATGATAAATCTCGTTAATTGCGTCCACACTTTCTGCATTTTAAAATGTTTTTCTTTCTCCTTAGAATGTCTTTTGATACTTTAGCATTTTTTAAAAGAATTTATGCATATTCGGCGACAAAATTTAACGTTCAAATTTGCGCTTGCGTTACTTTGTCAGTACATCACCTGATTTTGGACCGTGACTTCCCGGAAAGTAAAATAACCGTCAGATTTTATACAGAAATCGGCAGTAGTAGCAGAACTGGAGTAGTATTAAACGAGTAGTATATCAGATCTAAAGAAAGATAATATTCAAGAGGAGTAGCGGAATTCAGTTGCCTTAAGAAGTAGTTAACTTTCATCGCTTTTAGGACGGCTGAACAGCCAAGAAGAGGTTACAACATCGACGATCTTTTAGAGGGCTGCGTTGCTGAAAGTGATAATATTTTTTTTTAAATAATTTAAAATAAAAGTATCTCCGAGGCCCCTGGACGAACTAGTAGCTTTGACCCGGGTAATTGCCAAAGGCTGGGGCGCCTGAAGACTTTAAAAATAAAAAACCTATTGCAAAAAATCGGTTTAAATACGGTATATCGGGAGTCCTCTGGATAAAAATAAATAATGTCTAGGTAAGATAGGTTTTATTTCCCAGAGCTCGGTACACTACAGTTCGAAAGACGGGCGATATTCGGGATTGGATACGCGAACTGGTGTTGCAATCTCGGATCACCGTCATAAAGATTGCGTAGCTATTCTAACTTGAGTTTCCAATACTCAACAAACAAAATAAAATTTTCTCTTTCAGTCAGAAGATTAAGAAAAAAAACTTTTTTGCGGAAATTTAACGTTAAAGACATTCTAAGTTTTCGGTGAAAATTGTAAAAAAATTAGATTGAAAAATCTTACCCTCCAGAGACATTATGCTAGTTAAATTTTCCAAATTTAGTTGCGGAAGCCCCTTTATTAGTTTTTCTGAAAATCTAATTTTTATCTTAATTTCTTCTTAAAAAACAGATCTGTTACCCTTACTTTTTTTTCGAAAATTTATAAAACTGCGTCTAAGTCCAGTTACTCTTCTTGCGCATTTAAAAATTTTACGATTTTACAAACATCAAGAAAGGTGAGGCGGCTTGGCTTTTCGCCGGGTCGGGCGATTATGGTGGGTCCTCTCCGGCACCGCTTGCGCGGTGCCCTACCTTTCAATTTCCGGAACAACATCCGATGTTCCAAAGTTTCCAGACTGACCCTGTGCGTACGTCATCCTTTGATGCGGAGTTTAGGCAGTTTCCGGGATTCATTGATGACAGTAGCATAGAGTTTCACCTAATGCCAGCTAACCCAGAAGCATCGGCATTTATGCTTCACCAAACACAACGTAATGGGACAACTCCTGGTGGAACAATTCACGAGTGCTACAGGACACAAACATCTCAAATATCAGAAACGGTTACTAGCGCAGATGTTATGTCAAATTAGCGGCGATCGTATCAGATAATGGCACCGGCATACCCGTTTTCGTTGTTGAACAATATTTCAAAAATAATGGAAGTTTGAAAGCCACAGTCAGCAAATTTTGTAGAAAATATGGTAGGAATATTGATTTAACTTCATCAACTATAAAGAGAATAGTTGAAAATTTCAGGATTGGTGATGCTAAACATACTGGCCGTCTAATAACAAGCCTTTCAAATATCGAAACAGTGCATGACAATGTTGATGAAAGTCCAGGAACATCAATTCGGCGTCGTGAACAAGAAATGTAAATTTTAAAAAACTTTTTACAGCGTATACTCACTAAAGATCTACGTTTTCATGCTTACAAAGTTCAACTAACACGAAAACTGAAGCCTAATGACCATGCACAGCTCGTTGAATGGATTACTGAACATCAGCAAGTGGATGTTGATTTTTCGAGCAAAATCATTCTAAGAGATGCTGCTCATTTTCACCTTGATGGCTTCATCAGAAGACCCACATGTGATTATCAAAGAACAAAATCATCCAGAACGTATCATTGTTTGTTGCGGATTTGGGGCTGGAAGTATCACTAGACAGTACCTCTTCGAAAATGAGGCTAGTCAGGCAGTGACTGTTACTGGTGCTCGATATCGCGACTTGATTCTTTCTGCCGAAATTGGATGATAGTGATGTGGTTTTAACAAGACGGCGCTGTATACCATACAGCCCTTAAAACAATTCAATTACTGCATGAGACATTTCCTGGCCGTGTACTCTCCCGTTTTGGTAATCAGAATTTACCCTTAGATCATATGAATTAACATCACTGAATTTCTTTCTATGGGGGTTATTTGAAGTCCAAGGTCTATACCAACAAGCCTACAACCATCCGTGAGGAGATTCAACGCTACATCAACCATTCAGCCACATTTATGCCAAATTTTGATAATAGAGTGCGTACGTGCCAGCAAAGCCGTGGAAGCCATTTGCCCGATGTGTTGTTCTATACATAACTCTATGCTATATATTTTTTGATTCAATAAAGAAATTATAATTTGCCTGGTCGGATATAAATTGACTCAGTACCATTTATCTGCCGTTTTTGGAACGTCACGCATCAGCTATAAGTTATTTTAAAAAAATTAAACAACAAAATGATTAGGACCCTGTCAATAAATTGCACCCAACACTGTACTTATCAGCTGATACAGCTTTTCATGCATCATTTAAACCAAATGAAAAGTTAAGATTTTAATATATTAATAATTGCCAATGTTCATTGTGAGAATGAGAGTTGTAATTTTTAAAAACAGTATTTTAGTCAGTTTTTTTAATTTTTAGATGTATGCAGCTCAAAAGTTATTATTATTGTATTTTTTTTAGGTTGTGTGGGTTTTTTGTATAACACTGATATAAATATTTTTAGCTGTATCTTCCTGATGGTGCTATAAGTAAATGGCTAAATATAGGGGTTATTAGAAAATAGAAGAAATATTTATTACATACCACAGACCCAATATTCTTTCATTAAACAATACGAATATATATATATATATATATATATATATATATATATATATATATATATATATATATATATATATATATGAAAGATAGAGAAGTTCCGTCCTTATTTAGGAGTCATCAGGTCTTTGTTCCTAGTACAACTTATTATCTTGGAATCGTATTCTATCTACTGCTTGACAGATCACTCAATAACATAAGAGCAATATCCAGTGATAATGTTATATAAAACTGTCATGTGATGGCGTGACGGTAAAGTAAAAAATATAAATATATCAAACTCGATACACGAAGCATGTTACGTAAAGGATAGAGGTCTCATCATTCGGCATTGGCAACCAAAATGACCACGAGTTTTTGCAATTCAAGCAGGTTCGTATTAACGACATCTCTGTGGAAGCGTTGCGTGTTTTTTAAGTCAGCAAATATAAAAAAAAGAAAGATAAGTTATTGTCCGTGTAATTTTAAATAAAATATGAAATTCTCGACTGTGCAGACATATCAGCGCTCTCATAGGGAGATCGTTGGTACGAAACCTGCTTGAACTGCAAAAACTGGTGGTCAGTTTGATTGCCAATGCCGAATGATCCTATCCTTTAGGTAGCAAGGTTCGTGCATCGTGTTTAATATACTTCTATTTTTACTTTACCGTCACTCCATCATATGACGGATTTATACAACATTGCTAGTGGATGTTGCTCTTGTTATGGAGATGTCACTATTTGTGTCTTGTCTGCTATTTTCTCATTTTAAAAAACGGTAGATAGGGCATGATTGCGAGACGTTTCATTGAAGTGGATGCAATGACCTGATGAGCATTGTCGTCATTTTCCGAACACTGAGCTGATCCATTGTTTTGGAATTATCCGCACTCTTAAATACGAGAGTAATGTTGAATAACAATATATGTCCGCACAGCATTAAGGGATTCAGTCCACATCCGTTAGGAACTGGAAACAATATTTTTTGTTGCCAAAATATTAACGGTAATTGGAAAATGATCAAATTGCTCTATTTTTTATTCAGTTCGAAATATTTCCTACCTTCTAAATATGTACTTTATCTAATTGGTCAAACGGGTAAAACAAAATTGGACTGACAGAAATGTAATAAACCTTGACTTAATTCCAGTCAGAAATTAATAACATATTTTTTCCAACTGACATCGATAAAAGTGAAAATAACTTTTATTTGTCTTAAACAGTCTCGTGTTGCAAATATTTGTGGTAAAATAACGAAGACTTTCTATATTTCATTTTTAAACGATAAAATAATTTTCCACAAACCGATTTCTGTCAAGTTAGATGATAAAATATTGAATTAGTAGGTTTGCTGTTCATCATAAATCATTATATTTATGAGTGTAAAGACGAAAATTGACTGGAATATATTACAGATTTTTTTTAACACAATACGGTTTAAGTTGTAAAAATACACATCAGCTGATGTTATTAAATATTAGATTTGCTTAGTTTTAAAGGTTGCGACCCAAAAAGGTACAAAAGGAGTACCCTGCTACTCATTGATTTCAATGCATCCCCATTATTTTTAATTAGATTTTAGAGCAACTGGATTACAAGTTAAAATGGGTCCGCATTCAAATAAAAGTGTATCGTTGAAGCCACACTCAAGTGTAGTGTGTACTGCGAAGACTTGTCTGCAAGCACTGAAAAGTGGGGAAATGAGAATTTCAGGCTGTAGTTTAAGTGATTTTTTTGTCTTAAAAATATTTTCCTTGGTGATGCACAATTCCTTTTGATACGCAGAAAATCAAAGCTTGAAAACCAAAAGAGAAATTTATATCAGAGTATGCCCTAAACAAGGAGGATTAAAAACAGCACCTATGCTGATTTGATAGAAGCTATGCAAAAAATGGATTGGACCCTACTGTAAACAGGGCTGTCAATTTGCTAGTAATTCCTGGCATTTGCCAGGAATAATTAGCTGTGCCAGTAATTGTGCCAGGAATCCTATCATGCCAGGGATTTGCCAGGAATAGATGTCTTATACTCAGAAATTGATAAAATATTAAGGTGAAATGTACATACAATTGATGGCAAGTGTATGAAAATCGATAAGATGCACCATCTTTAAAATTAAATCTCTCTACGATCTTTTTTTGCTTCTCATATGTAGTTATTTTTTTCTTTATTTTATGGTTTTCCAATCTAAAATTCAAAGGATGGACAATTTTATTATTATCTGTCTTTCTTTAATATTCAGTTTAATTGAGTAATATCAGCTTTTTCTTATCACACGCATTTTGCCAGGAACTGCCAGGAATAAATATAAAACTTGCAAGTATTTTTCTGTGGAACATTTGACAGCACTGACTGTAAAACACTTCTTACAGCAGTCAGATTAAATATATGTGATGGAGGTCCATGTAGACCATCAATATACTTATAAAAAAATCTACAGAATACAATAAACCAGTCGTATTAATATTAGTTGATTTTAAAAAAGCCTTCGACACCGTGAAGGTACCGGAGGTATTATTTGCATTGCAGTAGCTGAGAGTACATAGTTTTCATATATACTCATGTATTACAATACACTTTTAAAGAATTTAATTAGGAGAGAAAGGTTAAATATAAATGACGATTATCTAAATCATTTGCACTTCCGTGACGATATTTTCGTAAAAGCCGACAATCTATGTGATGCTCAACAAATGCTTACCGAACTGCAAAATAAGGAAATATGGTCTAAATGTTAGTTTTCAGAAAAGCAAGTTTATGATTAATCTAGTTACGAACAATAATACGAAATTTAATGAAAACGAAGTGGAATAAGTCCATAATTGCAAATATTTGGATCTTCAATTACAATTTGAGAAAGATAACCAAATACGTGAAATAGGCAGCTTTTCGTATGAGGTTGTTTTAAAAATGACGCAGTTGGTGATTCACTGAAGCTTGAAGGTATTACGGATGCCGAGCGTTATCATATCATTCTCGTATGTCATTCAATCTCCTAATGGTCATATTGGTTGTACTTCTATTCTCTAACAGGACGACGATCCGAAACATGGTACTAATATAAAAGAAAGAGAGGCAAACTAGGAAATATGATTTGTTCGTCACGAAGTCCAGACTGTAATCCTAATTATCTTTTGTAGAATCATCTTGATAGGCGAGTTCAAGATTTTCAAATCACTACCCAAAATGAACTTCAAGAATAATGGAATGAAACTGAAGCTGAAATTCTGAATAGGTTAATTGATATTGGGAGCTGTGATATAAATTTAAAAACATTGCCAGCGTGAAATAATAAAAATTACAACTAATTATTTTCACTCATTATATAATTAAAATTATATTTGTTTATTAAATAAATGTATGTTTTTTAAAAATAGATTTTAAGAGAAAGAAGCATTTTATTTGTTTTTTAATATAATGTTACAAAAAATATACGAAAATTATAAATAAATCTAATTAAACCGAAAAGTTGTTGTATGAACTGAAATTAATGAGCGATATATCATAGTTGTTTTCTCAGGAACAACCCATGCTATATCGTTTTTCTTGCGCATTCCATGACCGTTTTTCTTTTGATTTAGCTCTACATAGTTTTTGATTTATAAGTCGAACTATACTGAAAAATCCTCTTTACCTAAGATCTGTTATTGGTATTTTGAAATTTTAATTAACTGATGCTAATAGATCATTACATAAATATTATTTTTCCCTTAAAGATACACCTTCGACTGGTGTTGAGGGTTTTACCTCTATGCTCAAAGAAGGGAAAGAATATCGAATCGACAGAGATGCAGTTTTTGACGTGTCTATATAATCCTCTGAATGAAAAAGTAAATGTTTAGGTGTACTTAAGGATCTAAGCAAAGTTTTTGATTTTGTAGATTATGAGCTTCATGGATTGAGTGGAAAGGTTTGTCAGTAGTTGAAATTAGATATGAATGCCTGATTACAGTTAGTAGTAACTGGCAGTCCAACCGTCAAAAAATTGGAAGTGGAGTATCGTAAGGGTCTGTCTTAGGTCCTTTGCTATTCTTTCTTTTTGTGAATGATTTTCTAGATGTCAATGATGAGGAAAATATGACAATACTTGCAGATGATAACAATTATGAATCAGTCGAGAAAAAAAATTGACTTATTACACATAAAAACACAAAATATAGTAGATAGATTTGCAGAATGGTTCACGTAAAACCTTCGATCATCTCCTATAGATTTAAACAAGAATATATTTGTTTGAAGGCTGTCTATAGTGGGTAGGGAGAGGCTTTTTTGATGTTTGATCGATATAAACATGTTTACCTATCTTTTCTTTCAGTTTAATTGCTTGTTGTGACTCTTTTCAATATTTTTAAGTGTTAGAAACTACTATAAATGTGAAGTTTACAATTAATAACAACAAAAAGAGGATTTAAAAACTTATTTTTATTGGTAAATATAGTTAGATATTGTTTACATATTGAAAATAACAATAATAATAATTTAGGCAACAATATATTCACACTTTTATATATTCAGATTTGACGTACTGATTATCATATGACACTCGTTAAAATAATGCAATTAGAAAAAGATAACATAAAATCAGTATGAGTGTACCAAGAAATTAAATATATACTGTTTATCAATACTTTTTCAAATAGTATTATCTGTAAAGTAAAAACTATAATAGTTTTGTTAAAATGGATACTTTTATTTTTACAACAGTAAGAGACAAAATGATCTTCGTATTCCCATCATGGTTTGGCTGTATTTGAAAACAGCCCTAGTTAGACGGGTATTATGCTATATAATAAGTTACCGAGTTATTTGAAGAATATTGACAACGTTTTGTACTTTAATAGGGAGGTAGAACATTTTTTAAAAATACAATGTACAAGAAGATTTAAATGGACATAATTAGAAAATGAACGTTATCGGAAAGATTAGAAAATTATAATTAATAATTAGTACCTTGTGTATTTAGTCTTTAGATTATATAATGAAAATTAATCGACCATTCATGGTCTCGAAGAAAAAAAATATGTGAAAATTAAATAAAATATTAATAAATGTTTACGGCCTTATATCAACCTAACAAGTTACCGGTTTTCGCCTTTAAACCAAGAGGAACATTCTCAGGAAACAACTCTATATTAAATCTCTATTTCGATATGCAAAAAACTACAAAATTATCCCTTATGGTGAAACATCGTTTTCCGTTTACTTTTGTTCAGTTATAAAACTTAGTTCCAGTCCAGGAGTCAAAATGAAAAAAATATTATCTTTCTCTTTAAAAAGTGGGTCAAAAAACTAGAAAAAAAAATGTCTTCTTGAACTAGGTCAAGATTTAAAATTACAGTTCAATGCATAAACAAAAATGCGCGACAAGAAAACATTATCTTCGTTAGCAGGTCAAAAAATTAGAAATATTTCGCGCCGATATAAAATCATGTAAAAATTCGGGAAACATAAATCAATATGCTGGAATTCATAGTTTCGGATAAAAAATATATGAACTGGAAAAAATGCGTTCACTCCAAATATTCTAATATTTCTGTGTAACCCATAATATGGTACGCGAGCGAGTGACTTTCGTACGTGACCGATTTCTCTAAAAATTGTAATTATATTGCCTGAGTAAGCCTTTCTCGATATATGAAAATCGAAATTAATTTCCAAATGAATATTTTAATGTTTTTCTTGGCATCGATAAATTTTCAAGATTGGATGTCCAAGAGATATAGGTTAAAGCAGAGACAGGCGCAGGCAAGAAAAACCCAGTACAAAATTCCCGACATATGTAAATATTTAGTCTCACAAGTACTCGTGTAGCCATGTTAACTGCCAGGTAATAATCTGCTTTGCTGATAAATAAGCGCCATATTTGTAAGAAAATATGAAGTTTTTAGAGTTTAAAAATTTTTTTTACTATTTTTTAATTATTGAAATTTATTAGATAACGTAGTTTTTAAACAATCAAAATTTTAGTAAGAAATAAAGAAATCTTTCTGCCGTATATAAATAGTTCGTTATATATGTAATTCTCCTTTCAGGCAGAGAATATGAAAAATATATGTACAAACAGTTTATTTCCTGCAAATATCGCTCTGGTCCTCTCTCCATACGCGTTTCGATCACCTCATGATCTCGTCAGTGGAGCTGTATCGGACCGAGAGCAACATAAGCAGGAAATAACTGATATATGAACCATAAATTTCAAAGTATGTCGGCAGGATATTACACCTGCCGTCTACCAACTTCGATGTCAGATGGAAAAAATATCGCCAGTCGAACGAAATCTATGAATCAACGGAGTAACGTGAAATTTTTAAACAATCAAAATTTCAGTAAGAAATAAAGAAATATTTCTGCCGTATTTAAATAGTTTGTTGTATATGTAATTCTCCTTTCAGGCAGAGAATATAAAATATATATGTACAAACAGCTGTATCGGACCGAGAGCAACATTACAGCTCCACTGACGAGATCATGAGGTGATCGAAACGCGTATGGAGAGAGGACCAGAGCGATATTTGCAGGAAATAAACTGTTTCTACATATATTTTTCATATTCTCTGCCGGAAAGGAGAATTACATATATAACAAACTATTTAAATACGGCAGAAATATTTCTTTATTTCTTACTGAAATTTTGATTGTTTAAAAATTTCACGTTACTCCGTTGATTCATAGATGTCGTTCGACTGGCGATATTTTTCAGTCTGACATCGAAGTTGGTAGACGGCAGGTGTAATATCCTGCCGACATACCTTGAAATTTATGGTTCATATATCAGTTATTTCCTGCTAATGTTGCTCTCGGTCCGATACAGCTCCACTGACGAGATCATGAGGTGATCGAAACGCGTATGGAGAGAGGACCGGAACGATATTTGCAGGAAATAAACTGTTTGTATATATATTTTTCATATTCTCTGCCTGAAAGGAGAATTACATATATAACAAACTATTTAAATACGGCAGAAAGATTTCTTTATTTCTTACTGAGTTTTTGATTGTTTAAAAATTTCACGTTACTCCGTTGATTTATAAATGTCGTTCGACTGGCGATATTTTTCAGTCTGACATCGAAGTTGGTAGACGGCAGGTGTAATATCCTGCCGACATACCTTGAAATTTATGGTTCATATATCAGTTATTTCCTGCTAATGTTGCTCTCGGTCCAATACAGCTCCACTGACGAGATCATGAGGTGATCGAAACGCGTATGGAGAGAGGACCAGAGCGATATTTGCAGGAAATAAACCGTTTGTATATATATTTTTCATATTCTCTGCCTGAAAGGAGAATTACATATAATAACAAACATCGTTGTTTTTGGAATGTATAGAATTTTTAGACCTATAAACATTTGTTTTTATCTAAAGATCCTTGGTTTCTATCTATAATGTTTGTCCACAAATAGCTAGAATTCGTAACATTATAACTTCTCCCGGCAATGTTGCTTATCATTCGTCATTATGCTGTAATGTGTAACAATTCTTTTACTAGTGATTTAATTTTGATTTAAAAAAAAAAGTGCGTGAAGGAGACCAGATTTTGTTGTAACGAATAAAACGGTAATAGTTTTTTTTTCGCGTATCCATAGCAATTTTGGGCTGTAAACAATTGTATGGCTTGGAATAGTACTATTTTAATCTGTTTGTCTGATCCTAAGTCATCTATTGGCTCTCATATGTTTTATATTATTATTATATTATTATTGACCCTTACTGACTCAATAAATTTAAATTAATTTAATGTTTATACTTGCGAAATATCTAAAATTATTGTAATTGTAAGAAATTCGACGACTTGATTTATTTAAAATGGCGGAAAATTTATTTTAATTACCATCGTGGAATTTTAAACATGAAGGTTGAAACAACTGATCCAAAAATATTTAAAATTAATGAATTTTCAGAGATAAAATTGCATTGGTATAAGTGCCATTTGTTGATAAACAAAATGAAAATATTTTAATTGCTAGTTTTGCTTCATTGAATATTAAAATTATACCGATATTAGAGAAAACATTTGTTTCTTTATGCATTTATTTCTGTTCGATTTAATTAATTTTTTACCGTTGGAAAAGTTATATCACCTAAACGGACTTCGGATATATTTTATCATCCAAATTTCAAAGCTTTCAGAAAAAAAATAGATTCTTTGAGTCCGGGCGTAGAAATCGTGGAAACAGTTTTAGTTTTCTTTTTCAAGAGATCTTCAAACCTCTTAATTTAGATGAAAATGTTATTACGAAAAAATTTTAATTTCTTCTTCTCTATGAAAGAAATTGGTAAAAGTTTTTTGTAGTATGTTTTTATTATTAACAATTATAACATTTCGATAGGCGGGCTAATTCATTGTTCACTTGAAGATGATTAGACATTTTCACTAGCTGAAACGTTGTTATTGTTAATAATGAAGTGTAATTCCAAAAAATAAATAAATAAATAAATAAATAAATTATCATTCTTAGATGTCTTGGTTGAAAGAAATGGCAGACAAATTCGAACTTCGGTTTACAGAAAAGCCACGCACACAGGACAGTACCTTAATTATTCATCTAATCACTCCAACAACACCAAACAAGGAATTATAAGAAATCTCGTAGATAGAGCCTTAACTCTCTGCAACTCCAACGAGAACTTGATGAAAGAGATTGATTACATTAAAAATGATCTGACAGCCAACGGATACCCAATATATCTAGTGGATAAATGTCTTGAACAACGCAGAAATAGGACAATATCGACAACGAATGAAGAACGAAAACCAGTATTGAACATCCCCTATGTTAAAGGCATATAGGATATAGAATCAACGTTGTTTCAATTCAAATAACTCTCTGAGAAGTCGGCTCACTAGGGTCAAACCAACAACTCAAAGAGACATGAAGAACTGTGTGAATGTGGCAATTCCTACATTGGCGAAACAAAGAGACCTCTTAACGTAAGGATCAAGGAACACCAACAATGCACATCTCGAGGAGAAACAGAAAAATCTGGTGCCGCCAACCATGCCTGGACTCAGGGACACCACATAAAATGGTCTGAAGCTAAAATACTACACTGAGAACGACATTGGAGAAAACGGAAATTCAAAGAAGCCGCGGTTATACATCAGAACCCGAGTTGTTTTAGTAAATCATCTTTAGATATAAGAGAAGTGTGGAAACCACTTCTTAGTAATTGTAAACTAAAACTAAATGCAGCATAAAAAAAAATCATGTAGCTAAGGGATTTATTTAGTTTCCCTTGAAAACGGCTAGAGATAACCACTAGCCGAAACGTCGTGATATTCAACAAAAATAAAGACAATGGAAGTCCAACAGATATCTACTATTTCGCAAGAAACATCATTGTCTATGACCTTCAAACAAACACTAAAGTTGGACAATGAAATCACCAAAAGACGCAATACCATTTCAAACACAAGGGGTTTATAAGATACCTTGCTCTTGTGGTAAAGTATATGCAGGTGAAACAGGACGGTCTATGTCCACTAGGCTTAAAGAACATGAAAGATGTATAAAAAAGAAACAAATTATACAATCTGCAGTAGCTGATTGCTCAGGTCACACTTCTAATGAAAAAGAAGGTGCTAGCATCAGTGTCTGGTTTCTTTAAACGTAAAATTAGAGAATCAATCGAAATTTATAAATGTCCATAATCTAATAGTATTAATCGAGATAGAGTATAAATACCGGACTGTTGCTCCTTGACAGTCCTTCAGTGTTTTAATTTCGTGGAGTAAAGATTCCTGAAGATGTCTCGTGCAATCGTAGGCGAAACGTTGGATAACAATTCCAATTTGACCCGGTCGAAATCCAAGAACCATGATTTTCAACTTGACCAAAGCCGTGAAAGCTTTCGTTCTTTATTAATAAAATACGCATTAGTAACTCAAAAGTAAAATATAAAAAAAATCAACCCGTAGTAATTTTTTCAATTAATTCATTTTTCTTCAGGATTAATTATTTAAGAAATATTTTAAAAATAAACTGTACATTTTTACATTTTCTTGAATATCTTCGGAAATATATATATATATATATATATATATATATATATATATATATATATATATATATATATATAAAGAAAACTAGAACGAATCTTGACTGCACTCCAAAAGACACAACTTGCTCTATAAACAATAGTAGTATTATTTAAATATAATACCCTGCAATATAACACTTTGGACGACTTAAGTTCTTCATTTCTTTTCTAACCTCTGGTAACATTTACCTATTAATCTTCATTCCTATAATAAAAATATACAATATGCTCAATAACTTCATTATTACTCTATATTTATTTATTTTTTGTGTTTGATAAAAAAAAAACCATATAATGTTTCTTCAGTAAAATTTTTTTTTAATTAAATACGTCAACGACAAAAGGTAAGAATCCGGCCCTGAATAAATTAGTGATTGTTATTTTCAACTTTAAATTCGCGTTTTCACAGTTTAATACGATTATTATTAATTATTTATAATTAAATTTTTTTAATACGGTGCATTTGAAGTGTCTAAATCGGATTTTATAAATTTATTACATATTATGTCGATTAAAATTGTAAATTGTATATCAAAGAGGCCGCAACTAACGTAGTTTGCAATTTTGTTCATAAAATTCGAGATAATTGACCTATAATTTAGTAAAATTAGTAAACTTTCTGGAGCAAATTTATTGGGCATGGTAATGCCAATGGCATCTCGTAATAATCGGTATGAAGCACGCGTTAAAAATTGAATGAAAAAGTGGTTAATATATTTTTTTCTATAAGCCTTATTTTCACTATGATCATTAAGGTGGATTTGTTATTATTGGCCTCCCTTTTGCTATCTATTAATGATTCAGACACAAACCTGCCTTAAGAGAGTTAGATAAAAATGGAAACACCAGCGGCATTAAAATACATTCAGCAGGTATAATAGGGATATTCCGTAAATTTGGTAAATGCTAGAGAAAATAAGCCAAAATTTACCATAAAATTTGAATTTTTCTGATTGTCCACCAATCAGGTAAAGAAACACAGACAGACGCCGTTACATGTGTTGGAAAAATTGATCTACACTGGTGTGCCGGTTTTCGATTGCGGTTATATAATTAAATCAATAGGACTCGTTTAATATTAAGTGATGGGTCAGTTCTGAGGACCTATTTTTAGGCGATATTTTCGCAATTTTTTACTGACAATGAACATAGTTCTATTGAACATATGTTTTGAGAGATTTATTATACATGTTTTGAGTTAAACACAAAAAATTTTTTGGGTCATTCTCTTTGAAAAAAAATTTAGGTGCCTCCATGAAGAATTATGTGCGGCATTTCACCAAAGCGGCTATATTTAGAATAAAAAATGAAAAAGCATATTAAACTATAGCATTTTAACTTTGGAATTACATAGAAGCTTAGCGAGATATTGATCTGAAATAAAAATGGTGCTGGTTTAAACCCAATTATCCATTTTTCAGGTAAAAATTATGCGCTAATTGCTTGTAATTAATTGATTTTATTGAATTTTGCTAAACGGCTATGTACTTCCAATGATAATGTTATTAAGATCTCATTCAAATTTTAGGTCAAGTGGTTAAAAATCGCTGAGAAATCTTGAACAACGGTTGGAAAAACATGGTTTTGAAAAAAACGACATTTACAGTTTTATGTGTCTGTTTTTCGTGTATGAAACAAAAAAATTTCGATTCATCTTTATTTTACAATTCCTGTTCCATACAGCGGTTCTTCCAGATGCTCATAGGCTTCCTTAGCTTCTTTTTTTCAGATAGAGATGACCTTCAAGCCTCTGTTGCCTGTTCTGTTCTTTTCTCCTCGGCCATCGATAATTGCATCTCGTCGGATTTTAACAAAAACTGAAGCAGTTTAGTCTTTGGTGTTTATAACTTCCATTGTTTTCATGATAGCTTATAGTTCATCATTAAAAATGCAAACAGCAATATTTGTGACGACGATGATTTTGCAGCCTTTGATGGTTTTGGAGGCAGCGATTGAGCCAATCCTCATTACACAAATCTTCATAAACGGGCTTCACGGCTTCAAAAACTTCTTTCTTTATGGGATCAGTATATTGAAATCACCACACTTCCTTGCTCGACGGCCTTTTGATATATACAAAATGAATCTTCTCCTTTCTCAGGTTTTCCATGAAGCTACAATTTCATCGAATTACAAGCACGTAATATATAGATAATTCATCATTCAGCTTGCCAGTTAGTTTGCTTTTAGCACCAAGGCCTTTAGTAGTCTTTTTAGATTTTTTAGCCGTGTACCCATGTGCTTTTACATATGACCGATATATTTTTCTCTTTTTTTTTCATAACTACATCTTCTCCCATAAAGGAGCCATTCCTCTATAAACCCATGTCTATATCATTTTTAGGATAGTAAGCTACCTAGCCAAAAGACTAAAAATCGCTTTTTTCAACTTTTAGAACTGTACATCTCCATGAATGGGGTTATATTTTAAAAATAACTTAGCATATACAGGGTGTCCCAAAAACACGCGGCGAATAATTTTAAATATTTTTAAAATGTAACAACCTACAATTCTTTATCGTTGGATCCTCATTGAAGCTTCACTTCATTCACAATTGTTTTTGTCTTAAAATGCTATATTGTTTAATTATAAAATTGTTTAATAGTTTTGTCCGAAAGCAGTAATCTACTTAAAACTTAGACCATGATTCTTTACTTTTTTGTAAAAATTTGTAAGAAGTCTTAGCTGGAGTCATTTGACCTCACAATGGCAGAATATTTAATTTTTTATACAGGGTATCCAAAATTATTTTTTACACACATAGTACTGGTATTTATACAGATATTTATAAATCACTTGAAAAAAAAATTAAAATCATTCCTTTTTCAACATATATATATATATATATATATATATATATATATATATATATATATATATATGTTGTGTTTAATTGGGAGTGTGTGCAAAACATTTAAACATCAATGAAAATATCAGTATTTCGTGATTGAGTCAAGAAATATGCAACGTGTATAATTTGAAGTGTGATAATGTCAGTCCCCAAAGAATACAGTATAAAACGTCGTTATGAGACAAAACATTCTCAGAATTACTCCAAATTTACAGGAAGTCGACACTTGAAAAAATTTGAATCTTTGAGAAACGCAGCTTGGAATCTCAGCAATTATTGTGTAAGAAAGCAAATGCTGAACAAAAAGCAGCAACTGGTACTAATTTCTGCGTGGTTCCTTCAATAGCGAAACATAGACCAGTAATAAACCTGATCCACAAGTGCAAACAATTGTCAGTGGAAAGTAAATAAATCTCATTAATCATAATTAAAATGTTTAATTTCATTATGTGAATTACCTATGTATGTTACTAACTGTAAGTTTTTGGATAAATCTTATATCATTAATTACAGTTAAAAGGTTTAGTTTCATTAAGTACGTTAGATCTGTTGTTTCTTACTTAGTCCTTAAATAAAAACATCTGATTATTATTTTGTATGATTTACTTGCATTGTAAATTTTATGAGGTACTCAAAATAAACTATGGTGGAGCTAGCGGGTCGGTGTTGGCCGTGGGCTGTAGTTTGAAGACCCCTGAGATATTGTATTTAGACAGTTGTGTGCCCACAATTTTCTATGGCATATTATTTTCACGTTCCGAAGAATAAGGATCATAAAAAGCCATCAATCAGATCGTGTGGTTCCTCGCGCATCGCGGTATAAAAAAATCCGTACCTTGTGTAATTTTTGGGTGTATCAAAAGGTTGAATTATCATAATTTGCGCAAAGCTATTAGTATGTTTTTTTTTTGATATTTAAAAAATGGAATTTTTCAAAAATATTAATTTATTTACAATTTTTTTTGTTAATTTTTGAAATAAAAATTGAAAAAAAATACATAGCTTCATAAAAAATACATGTGATTTTTTTCGGAATTTGTCCCCCCTTAATTTCTGATATTTTCGACAACGAAAACTTGTAAAACCTGTATTGGTTACCTGTATCCGCTCTCTAAATTTGAAACAAATCTGAGACATGACGGTTAATCCCGTAATGCATTATAATATATGTACATATATATATATATATATATATATATATATATATATATATATGGGCGGATCCAGCCTCTCTCTTTGGGGGGGGGGGGGGCGGTGATATCACAAAAGTACAGTATGGCAAGAAAAACAAGTTGTCAACGGGGGGGGGGGGTGTGCAAGCAGCATACTCATTCCTAATATAATAGGCAGAATGGGTTCTATTTTCCTGAACTCAAAGCTTTTGGGGAGGGGGGGGGGGTGATCGCAAGCATTCAGACTCCTATACTCACTAGTAGTAATAAAACTGTTACCGAAACCTCTAACGTACCTGCTCCAGTTCCGCAGGTAACTGAGAACTGCCGTAAATCTAATTATATTTCATTATATTTAAATATATGTTATAAATTTACTGCAACATAGAATTTCTGATAGTTTAATTTAATTTCTGTCAGTGAGGAAAGTACAACTTACAGTTTTTTCTTAGTGATTTATCTTGTTTACGCTTGTTTTTATATATTATTTAAGATTAGTGAGATACCCAAAAGATATGGCTTTCACCTCTATATTTATTCCAAAATCGTTAAACCAGGGCATTTTTTCCTTAACGAAAAACTTATTACGATGAATGTTTATGATGCCTTAAGATATCAATATCTAGATAATAATGTTAAAAGCTCTATTGAGATATGTTCCAACATGGCAAATCATGGAAAATCTACTATGTACCGAATTCTGAAGGAGAAAAAACGACTGGAATTGTTAGTACTCCCAAGCCACATTCGATCACAGGCAAACGAAAAACCTCGTTGGAAGAAGAGATGAAAACTGCAATTAAAGGGGTTGTATATACATTTTATTATGAGAAGCAGATCCCAACCATCTACAAAATTCTAACTAAAATCATTGAAGATCGCGATTTACCTGAAATTAAAAGAACTGAGCTCTGGAAATTGCTCAGAGAACTTAATTTTTGCTGAAAAAACTAGATAGAAAATCTGTTCTTATAAATCGTCCGGAAACTGTCCGTTGGAGACGTAAATATCTCTCTCAAGTAAAAGGTAGAGTTGCTAGAAATAACACAATTAATAAAATTAGTAATTTAACTAAACTTTTGAAAGATTTTTTTGAATAAAGTTACTGCGGAAAATTGGGAAAAATCCATATAATAAAAGAATAAAACAAAATGTGAGAACTCGATCTCATAATCGGTGAGATAGAGGAACTAATTATAATTAATTTTAGCGAAGATAGTTTCACTGACTTTGATTAGGAATTAGATACGTAATGTGTACTAGTGTAAACACAATTTATTATTTAAATTTTTGTTTTTGTTGAATTTTATTGTTTAATGTTGTTTATATGTTTTTTTATTTATTTATATATTTTTATTGTTTTTTTTTATGTTTTTAATAAATCATAAAATGACCGATAGCCCCAAAAATATTTTATTATTATATGGACGAATTTATTTTTTTATATACGTTTAACTTTTTGTATTTTTGACAATGGATATTTTGTAAGTATTTAAATTATAACTTAGAATTTTTTGAGAGAATAATCCTACGTTTTAGTCTATTATTATAGACGGGTATTTTTGATTATAAAATTTCTAACCCATTCCTATGAAAAATATATGTGTCTAACAAATTTTGCTAAAAACACCGGACTAAAGAACACAGGTAATTTGCGAAGAGAAAAAGGGTAAAAAATGATTTATTACTCTTTTTAGTTTTTGAGAAAACTATAGTATAAGAGGAAAAATCGGGTCCATTTTCCTAAACTCAAAGCTCTTGGGGGGGGGGGGCGATCGCCTACACCGCCCCCCACCTTGGATCCGCGCCTGTATATATATATATATATATATATATATATATATATATATATATATATATATATATATATATATATATGTACATATATTAGATAAACACTGGTCAGCTTCATTTGTCTCTACTCAGTTAAAAAATGAAATTGTTACAGACCATTATAAGCTCTACAATGGTCTCTCCCTTTATGAAATTCTACTGTCGCAAAAAATAAATAGTTTCTCGCGAAAGTAGCACAAATTGAATTAAATTTAGCTTCCTACTTTAAAATAGCTAGTCTTTATTTAGATATATTTTTTATGTCTTCAAATTAATAACATTCTACTTAAGAAGGAAACACTTAGTTGAATATAATAATTATAATCAGCTATTCATCTTTAAATGATAAATTGAGAACGTGACTTTTTTGTCCAGAGGCAATGCAAATGGGCAAATCATCATTTCTTTGATGCAATCCAGTATATTTTATTCATCGTTTTTTTCAACAACTTTTTTTATTGTTACCCGTTATAAACTCGATCTTTGCTTATAGTAGTCCTGAATTTATAATTCTTAAAAATAATACATTTACGTAATGGCCGGCAATCCCGCTATAACTCATTACATTTTAGTGTTAATTATAAAGTAGGTAGCAAATGTTAATTTTTAGAGTTGAGTATGAAAAGTCGAAAAATATAATATTTATTGAAACAATCTGGCGTGGGTAATGACGTCATTATGTCAGTTCCATTTTAAAGTGTTCAATTATTTGCCGATTTGGATGATTTCTTACATTACATAATTTGATTTTCATATAAAATTTTCAATGCGACAATTTTGAAATAAAATTTATATATGAGGTCAATTTTCCACCAGTTTTATCTAGATTTAGATTATTGTAACGAAAAAATGATACTAGAAATTATGCTCCTGTTATATAAACTCAAAAGTTATATAACAGTGCAACCTTATAGTTAAAAATTTTCGGATTAAAGTTTTCATGAGATATTTATAGAAATTTGACCCTTTGGAGGTGCTATAACTGATTGTTTTAAAAATTATGCGTTACTTTTACCAGCACAGAAAAAAATATTTCACAGTAATCAGATAAGATTTGGAATATGAACCTAGATATCCTAAAATATCAATAAAAAGTCAGTGGCCATTTTCGAATGGCAACTAGAAAATTTTCGTCACTTTTTCAAGAAATATACATAAATAAGTTGTGCAGTATATATTACGAGCGTACTGGGAAAACCCACTAAGTCTATTTTTGGCCAATTTTAAGTTATACTTTCATATAAGTCACTACAATGGTAAAATCGGAACCCTAATTTCAAGTAAGTCTATAAATAGTCCTAGCCATAGATAAGTTTAGTGACGTAAATTCCGAGATGGATCAGATCTTCCCAGGGATGTTGGGGACCACAAGCTCTATATAAAATGTAACAGCAAAAAATAGGTTTGGGTCAAGAGAGGGGAGAGGATCAAATTTGGCTAAAACAAGTCTTTAGTATCTACAAACCAAGGAACATATTTTGGAAAAAAAAGTTTCAAATAAAAGTTGTAGAGATTTTAAAAACCTACAATTTAAGCTTTTGTGCGATCACTAACGTTAATTTGTGATTGTAAAAAGGCTAAAAAAAACCCTCAGAATCTGCCATTTTTCATATCAATTATTTATTGAAAAATTAACTTTTTTTGCATTTCCTTGCTTTTGAAGGGAAGCCCTCGTCTTTCTGAACACAATGATATTTTATAATAGCAAATCGGATAATTTGTTGATGAGATATTGCTAATTGTTTATCCCACGGCGCAAAATGTTGATTGCTATAACTTTTTTTTGAGTGGATATTTTGATGTCCACAAAGGTTCAATCTCTTCGTAAAGGTCTAAACTTTCATATCTTGTTAGAGTCAAATGAAAAAAAATAATTTTCAACTCCTTAAATATCGTTTTAAAAAAGGGGGTATTTTTTTTTATAAAGAAATAGAGCTCTCGCGCGCGAGAAAACTGCTTCGAATTAGTAGAGCTCGGAAAAATTCACCGTATTTCAGCAACGAATGGACCAATTTCGGTATTTTTTTTATCTGGAGTAGTTCGAAAAATTATATATATGCCATACCCACTTTTTTAGAGCGATATTTGAAGGGTTGAAAGTTAATTTTTTCATTTGCCCCTAACAAGATATGAAAATTTAGGCCTTCACGATGAGATTGAGCTTTTGTGGAGTCAAAATGTTCACCTAAAAAACAGTTATAGCAATCAACATTTTGCGTTTTGGGATAAACAAATAGCAATATCTCAACAACAAATTTTCCAATATATTATTATAAAATATCATTTTATTCAAAATAACAAGGACTTCCTTTGAACATCAAAATAGTGCAAAAAAAGTTAATTTTGCAATAAATAATTGATATGCTGATTTTAAGGATTTTTTGGAATTCTTGCAATAACAAATTGACGAAAATGATCGCACAAAAGCCAAAATTGTAGGTTTTTAGATCTCCACAACTTTTATTTCAAACTTTTTTCAAAATGCGTTTCTTAGTTTGTAGAATCAAAAAACCTGTTTTAGCCAACTTTGACCCCCTCCCTCTTGACCCTAACCTATTTTCCGCTGTTACAGTTTATGTAGAGTTTGTTCTTACACTGCCCCAACACCCCTGAATAGGGCTTCTCCATGTCGGAATCTATGTCAAAAACAGCGCTAATTTTTACCTGTGGTTTGGACTAAAAAGGCTTTGTAATACTGTAAAAATCTATCAAGTGCACTTCATAAGTTATTACTCACATGCACGTTATTAAGTCGAACAGTAAAAAGTCACTAAATGAACTTAATGTATTTTTCGTTATTAAAGAAAAATTTGTATGGAATCTGTGACAGAAAAAAACAATTAAGTCCAAAAAGTGAGGTTATATCTGCAAGCAATTTTGTATCAAAAAGTGACATGAGATGATGTGCTTTTGTTTTTAATTGCTTAAAAATGCTTTCAAGAGGCAAAAAATGTTTTAAAATGATAGAAGAAAGTGAAGAGAAGACAAAAAAATATCAAAGAAATTGAGTCCCATATAGAGTTTAGCAGAGAAACAAGTAAGTCATCAAAAATTGAGGTGAAATAGAATTGTGCAATATGTAAAAAAGAAAGTTACTTTCTAAGAATTGGTGCGGATACGTAACGTAATTTTCATGAGAACCGAGTTCCACACAGGTCTTCAGAATTATCATAGAAGGGGTATTATAATAAAGGTATGTAACCAGATTATTCTTTATAAAGTAGTTAATTTTCAGGGTTGTAAAATATGTTAAGCTTAAAATTACAAGATGAATTTATTTTTACTTTTTCTAAAGTAATATACTTTACGTTTTTTAATATTTTGTTTTTAAAGACACGTTATAGTTTACCAATTTTTTATCTTTTTAGACTCTTTTGTAAATCTTGCATGTTCTGGAAATTCTATAGAGTTGCTCAACACTTTACAAGAAATAAAGACACACCATCATTGCCTTTGTTACTAGAATATGAAGGAAAAGAGAATCAAGAAAAAAATAATCGAAGTATTCATTTACATTATTTTTCTTTTCTTATTATTTGACAGTTATCTAACTTATTGTTCTTTCTTTTTTAGAATTGCATGTAAATTTAATGCGCCCCGAGAAGTCGCTCATTTATGTTCAAAACCCGCCACTTCATTCTCCAAAATTACAACTCCAAGTATAATAAATTATTTTTAGATTCATTTAATGACAATTTACTTAAAGAACCACCTTATACTCCAGAATTGCCAATTTTCTCGTCAGAAAGTGAAGCTGGACAACATTATTACTAATGAGAAAAAGTTAACTCGGTGGAAAGAAAACATCGCGATTCCTAAAATTATAATGTTGCTAAGAGAAGAAAAAAACAAGGTTTAGATTTTCAAATTAAAACACCACAAAACAAACTACCAACTAAAGCACTAAAGTCTGTTGGATGCGAAAAATGTTATTTTAAATGTCAAATATAGTTTTCAGAGGACAGAAAAACTTTGTGTATGGACTACTGAAAACTTGATTATAAAAATACTTCATTTTTAAGTAATTACATGTAAACAAATCCTGAGAAAAGAATCTTTGGTCAAAATTTTAAAAGATATAATTTTCAAAAAAACAAAGTCAGAGGTCGTACATGTCAGTCGTTTTTCTTAAAAATTCTTATCAAAAGCAACTTTGTTGTATTACATGCGTTTAAACATAGATGTTTATCAGGAAATTTTATTGCCGATAATAAAAGAAGAAGATTATCACCTGCTAATAAAACAAAATCTGAGATCATCCAAGATATAAAGCGGCACGTAGAAAGTTTTCTCACTATGGAATCGCATTTCTCCAGACGTGAAACTAAAAGGCAACATTCGGGCAGGAAATTATCCATTTCAAAAATGCCTGAATTAAACGTGAAGCAATGCCAAGTTGAAGGAAAACCAACAGTATCATCCTACAAAAAAATATTTGGAAAAATTCTTTTTAAACCAAAAAGGATATGTGTCAAATTTGTGAAGCCAGTAAATCTAACTCAGCCGAAAATTTAAATAACGAATTTTACCTAAATCATCTATTAAGAAGTGATGACTGCTACGCTGCTAAGTAAACAGATAAAGAAAGAGTTTCCGAAGAAAATAATTTCTATGTGCATGATTTGACTTGTAGTCGGTTTAACAAATACCAAACTCGGGTATCAATCCCATGTACTATTCGAAAATTATGTGTGTCCGTTTGCGAATCAGTTAAAAATGCTTACTATTTTTGCTAGATGGAACTGTGAAATGTGAAAAGGAGTAGTTCAAAGATAGGAACTTTTCTGTTTGAATATCTTGATCAGTTGACTCCACATCTGAATGAAATAGCGTTTTAGTCCGACACCTGTTGAGGATAAAACAGAAACCAATACTTGGCAGCCCTTTTAATACACTTTCTACAAAATTTTGTAGCAACATTTTTGGAAAGAGGACGTAGTCATATGGAGGCTGATTCTATGCACTGTAACAAAGAGAAAGCTAAGAGGTAGGTGTCCATATATAGAATGAATGGCTGGTTAAATATTTTTTGCACAGCAAGATCTCAGTGTAAATCTAAAAAAAATAAGCCATATTAAGTTACATAACTGAAATATTACGACTTTTGTGATTTGAAAAAAACCAACACACTTTCTTATTAAAAACAGATAGAAAGGCGAAAATGGCCAATCTGCTAACTGGTTGTTAATTAAGAGCTTAAAATACTCCAAAAAAGAATCAAGAATAATTCAGCACAAATACTGACACACTGCTTTCTACTCCTCAATATACGTCATTGGAAAAGGAAGACTAATTAAAAAACAGCCTCAAAATTTAACAAACCTTTACAACAGCTACCAATAAGCATTCAGAAGAGAAATGACCTGCTTAAATTCTATCAAAACAAAGCTATACCTATTGATTTTGAAGGTTGGTACAAGTCCACTTTAAAAACTGTAAAAGATGTGACTACTGAACCAGCAGCTGAGAGTGATGTAGAATCTTTCGACTCAAGTGATTAATATTCATTTTTTTAAACGTTAAACTACCTACTTCAATTTCTTCTACTTTTTGATTTGCTTTAAAAGGTTATCATTACCCCTTACTTATTTTGATGTAGATACTCCTCTGTTTTACTTTTTTGAATAATAAATATGTTTAAGAACAAGAAGTAGCTTTTATGTAGACAATAAACATTTAACCCCATCTCTTAAAATTATAATTATAGGCTAAAACACAATTTTACGGCCAAACTGATGACAGTAAATAAACCTTCAAAACATTTTCACTAAAACTTAAGTTTTATGACTTATTATGTTTTCCAGTACGTCCACGTATGTAAAATGACTCCTGTAATCAATTAGGTTGACAAATTCTTAATACTTTTTTTTATTAACCCACCCCAATTTAAAATTAAAAATCACTTTTAAGGAAGTTAATAAAAACAAAAAGGTAATTAAAACTTACCGAAAAGTCCACCAGATGTTGAAACACATGGTGTTGAGCCAGAAGAAGGCCGCCAAGAACAGGAAGTGCATCGCGACGGCTGTAAATAAAAAAATTAAGTTAATCAAATGAATACTTAAAAATTCGCACAATAATGTGATGCCGTGAGAATATAGATAGGCAGGTATCAAGTAAGTTTGCTACAGCAGAGGGTTTATAATAGCTAAGTCTAATAATTAACAGTTCCAGTTTTTTATATGGAAGACCGCGGTTTCGCGTCAGTTAAAGTTTTCAGTGACCTCTAAATGGATAACTCAATTTTAGCCTGAAAACAGTTCAGTGTTTCAGTGAAAGCCGAGGGGATAGCTTCGAGAATTGCATGGAGATAATTTTGTAATTTTTTTTATTTTTGATCGCTGTGTTTATATATCCAAAAAGTAGAACAAAACCTTATTATTAGTTATTAAAAATATTTTTAAAGGATAAATATTATTCAAATTCAGATTTAAAAGACAAATAACAAAATGAATTTATTTTACCAACAATCAGAAGTTTCAAAATTAAATATAGAATATAAAATTTTTATAAAAAAAATTGAACCGACTTCTAAGAGTGCGCTAAAAAGTGAAAAATAACCATAAATTTTTATATGAAATTGAACTTTTTGAAGTCGGCGCCAAACTAATACCTGACAAAATGTGATTTGCATAAAAAGATTAAAAGTACATTATTTGTAATTGCTTTCTTCTTATCATAATTTGTATATATTAGTAGTTATTTATTTCATGTACAAATAATTTGGCGCATACTTCAAAAAGTTCAATTTCATATAAAAATTTATGGTTATTTTTCACTTTTTAGCGCACTTTTAGAAGTCGGTTCAATTTTTTTATAAAAATTTTATTTTTCTATTTTTAGTTTTAGAATTCATTATGATATTCATAAATTATTTGAACTAAGTACTAATCGAGATTAGTGTACCTCGCAATGAGTCCAAACTGGCAAAAAAGTACCCATTTTATCCGAAGTTGTAAATCACCCTAAAATGAACCACTAAAAATTCTTTAGTTCTTAGAGTTTTCCAAATACCAATCAAATTGGGTCAAGCGAATATTTAGTCTGTTACAGAAAATCCACTATTTTAAATTTCAAATTAATTTTAGATTGGTAATATAGGCCCCAAAACCTTCCAATATCGATATTTAAAGAAAATAAATTAATTTTTTATCCACCATATTGAATACACCATATGCGACCCCGTAAACTCCCCCATACCAATTTTGGTAAAAATCGGACAAAATTGATTTTTACTTCCGCCATATTGGATCCGCCATATTGAATTGAAGATTCGTTATGTGCAACCTCGAAAACTCCCCCATACCAATTTCGAAGAAAATCGGACTAAATTAAATTTTTTTGTCCGCCATATTGGATCCGCCATTCTGAATTTTTAAAAAATATTTTGTATTCGTTATCTTCGACCCCGAAAACTCCCTCACACCAATTTTGGAGAAAATAGGACAAAATTAAATTTTTTTTGTCCGCCATATTGGATCCGCCATTTTGAATTTTTAAAAAATAATTTAAGATTCGTTGGGTACAAGCCCGAAAATTTCTCCATACCAATTTTGGAGAAAATCGGACAAAATTAATTTTTTGGCCGCCATATTGTAAGCGCCATCTTGGATTTTACTGCACCAATTTCATCTAAAAAAATATGGGACCACCGCAGCAACTTCCTTTACATAACGTAAAAAATTTCATTCAATTCGGTGCAGCCGTTCCGGAGTAATCGGTGTACATACATAAAAAAAAATACATAGTCGACGAATTGAGAACCTCCTTCTTTTAGAAGTCGGTTAAAAATAGGGGTTATCTTTTCTTGAAAAAAATTCCAAAATCGTATTCCTTTCAACCCTCACGCGATACTTATGTGAAAATTTCATATCCTTTTAATTTATATTTTATCACATATCACTTGTTTCACAAGTTAATATTAATTTTTTAATTCGTGAATTAGAAATCTAAAATTCATTGTTTAATGTACAAAATTTTCATAGCATACAAATGTCCTTAAACAGAACGTTAGGAAAAACGTTGAAAAATTAGTATAAAAATGCTTTAACAGTAACGTTTATGACTGATACACCAATTACTAGTAAATGGCTATATTAATACAAAGGGTATAAATATATTGATATCCTCAGAGACAATAATTTTTCTAAGCGCATAATAAAAAGTTATGATGTCAAAGCTGAAAATAACTTCTGTGTCGCCATTTAATCCTGCTACTATATTAACATTTTTTTATTGATTTCTATCCGTGACATTTAACAAAGACACTATAATAAAATGTTATGGTTTTGTTCATGGAATTAATTCCAAAACGCCTTTCCATGATAACCCTGAAATTACAAAAAAAATAAGGATATCTGGAGACACCAAATTTTATACGATTATTAGGGATAAGCATCTTTACTAAAATGAGCAGAAATTATAAGGTCGGTACATAATTATGGCGGCTTTTTCGCGACTTTTTTTTCTTTTAAAATTGGCGTTTTCTTTTTATAAAAATTATCCTCTCTTTTCAGGTAGTGAAAATGTGTATCGAAAATCAAAACCATATTTGCTATATTATGCTCTATTACTTCAAGAAAGGTTGGAATGTAGCCCGTCATCTCACAGAACTTTTTGGTTAAGGAACAATCAGTAAAAGCCAAGTTGAAAGATAGTTCAAGAAATTTAAATCGAGAGACGCAAACCTCCCAAATAAAGAAGGAAGAGGTCGACCATCAAATTTTGACGACCGACACTTTTGGTAAACGTGGAAGAGGACGAAAGCTTGATAACCAGAATATTGACCGAAAACTTCCATGTGAATCATATGATCATAGTTCGACGTCTTAAAAAGCCCAGAAAAATATGGAAATTTGTGGCATGGGTCCCCCACGAACTCTCTAACAAAAGCAAAGGTAAATGTGTCCGAACTTTCACGAATTTGCTGCAGCGAAACAAGCTAACTCCGTTTCGAAAAAATCTTGTCAAAGGAAAGAAAGTTTGTGTTTCGCCAAGTACTTCACCCAAAGGAATACAGGGGCCTTCATTGTAAGAAGGCAATATGTTGTGTTTGGTGGGACAGAAGTGGAATTATCCACTGGGAAATCATTTAAACGGGATTTGTTATTGGTAGAATTACGACGATGAGCATTAACAATGGCAGATCCTGGATAAAAATGGAAAGTGACAATTAGATGCCAAAAGAGACGTCTATCTGGCTAAACTTGATCGCATTCACGCTGCAATCGAGACAAATACAGCGCACAAAAAGAACTATATCGTCTTTCACCACAATAATGCGCTTCCACATGTTAAGCGTAGTGTCGTGAATCTATCGTCAATAAGGGCTATCAACTCTTTTCTTATCCGCCATATACTTTCATAGAAGCGACTACGTACTATCACGTCGACCGATCACTGAAAAATTGGCTGACGAATAAAGTTTACGACTTGGATGACTTGGAAGCCACCATCAGAGTGAATTGTCTCTAAGAACAGCAAACGGGAATTAGCAGTAATTAAAGTAGATGGTGAATATACTCCAGAATAATAATTTAAAGATGTTTGTGTTAAATGCTGTTTTTGATGAATAAAATTTATTGGAAAGAGCCGGAAAAATCATGCAACAACCTAATATATTATTAAAACTTGTAACTGTTGTTTCAGAATTTTTTATAGAAGAACACAACTATTAATTCTTATCTAATTTGATATGATATTATGTGTAGAACAATCTGATTATTGATATATTTTTCTTACTTTTATATAAAAAATATTTATTTCGAAAAAAATTTGCTGCATCTTCACCTTCTTGCGGTGGCATATCAGGTATCCCTAACGTTGGCAATTACATTGGCGAGTTGTTCGTGGTTTTCAGCCAATATAAACAGTTGTTCGGCACTGCGTATTCTGGTCCAATCGCGGATGTTTTTTAGCCATGACATCTGCTTCCTTCGAATTCCTCTGCGGCCCTCGATTTTACCTTTCATTAGTAGCTAAAGAGGATTTTGTATCGGTCTCCTCTAAGAACATTCCCTAGGTATGATATTTTTCTTATCTTAATAGTTTTAAATAATTCACGAACGGCACTTGCTCTATTTAACCCTGCTTCATTGGTCTGCATAATTGTCCAGGATATTCGGAGCATTCTTCTATGCAACCACATCTTGAACGCTTCCAGGCGATTGACCATATCAGCCTTCAGAGTCCAGGTCTTAGCTCCATATAACAACACAGACCAAATATAACATTTGATCATTCTTTGACACAATTTTAGCTTTAAATAATACAAGAATGATTTCATTCTCAGAAAATTTGTGCGAGCTGTTTCAATTCTGCACTTAATCTCTTTATTTGGGTCTAGTTGTTCTGTGATATATCATCGCTGATATTTGAATTGGATAACTATCTCAATGTTTTGTTGATTTATCTGTAGAAAAGCATCGGCGTGCGGCTGAATATCATAAATTTTATCTTAGTGGCACTTATTTTTAGACCCAACAACTCTTGAAGGCCTTGGATACTATCGCATAAGACGGACGTATCGTCGGCATATCGAATGGTATTAATCAATTCTCCATTGATCTTCACTTCAAGGTCTTTAAATTGCAAAGCCTGTTTGAAAATTATGTCCGAGTAGATGTTGAATAATAACGGAGGCAGAATGCATCCCTGTCTGACGCCTCCTTGAATGTAACATTCGTCGGTTAGTCTTCCATTGACTCGAACCACTGCTTTCTGCTGCCAACACAAATTCTCTATGATACGCAGATCTCTACCATCGATTTCCGAGGTTGTTAATATGTTTAAAAGTGTTCCGTGCTGGACCCTACCAAAAGCTTGTTCGTAATCGATGATTTGCTGCATAATTTTAAGCAAATGAATCCGAATTTTTGGAATAAGTGACTGAAAGGATTTAATCAATCACTGCTAAATTTCACAACAAAATGTCAACTTTCCTAGACTAAGGACTATTTGCCGTTCTCTGTAAGATATTTCTGATAGGCTGGTAAAATGATAAAATTACATTTTTAATGAAAAATAAGGAGAGTATGGCTTTGTTATCCTCTTTATTAAAATTTGAACACACGACTCTAAGGATTAAGAGAAATAATCAAAAAATTAGGAATGTCCAGAAAAGATAATTGCCAAACTTTTTATGTATGCAGATTCTATTTATGTACATTAATCTTGTATCAACAACAAGATCAAATCAGATACGCCTAAAAGCGTGGAAAAGTATTTTTCACGGTGCACATCTGCATGCATTAATTTTTTCCAATTTTACATAAAACTTTAAATTAACTGTTGTGAATCTGGGAAATAAGTTTGTTTTATGGTTCTCTAGTTATTTATTGGTCATTTATAATGTAATAAACACAACGCTGAAGATATTAACTGGAAATGTAAATTCAACGGCATTTTAACATTTAAAATAAGTTGGGTACATTATTGGATACTTAAATTAGAAAGTACATTAAAACTCAGAAAAAGCAATAACTATTTGTCGTAAATGAATCAACAATCAGTAATGATGATTTATTAAAAATATCAAATGATTTTATTGAGGTTAATCTTCTACAATAATTACTAGAACTATAAAGTAGAAAATAAAGCTCACAAAAGATTTGCAAGTCAATGTTATTAAAGTTAGCAAATAAATGTCTATTGTTGCAACTCTTCTTACAAATTATTGCTTAAAGAAGTTTTTTAGATGATTCGCCACACAAACATTTTAACGATTCATTACGTTCTAGTAATTATAATCGATGGTTCAATAAACCTGTCAATACCATAATTTTAATTTGATTTAGTTACTTTGTCCTATAACGAAATATTTAAAACAGAATAGTAAATCACATTGCCATAGATTCACATGTATACCATGAACTAAAGTCCTCTAGATCAAAGGTATCCAAACTTTTAACCTAAGGGCCCCACTAAATCACAAGGGCCAAGACCTAGCTACCTTACAATACTAACATACTGTAGTTTTAACTATGTGGAAATTTTTGTTATAGGACTAGCCGGCGAGCGAGATATCTATGGCGAAGGGCGCGAGAGGGAACTTCGGTTCGTCTGCAGTTTCGGTTGGTACTTACAGGCAAGTGTCAAGGACGTTTCATTGTGGCGGAGATAGCCGATGCATGCGCTATATGTTACGTATTGTTACGATCATTTACAAAAACATCAATTTTGCTAGGTTAATTCAGGTTATGTAGTAAGAATAGAACGCCACCTTGTAACGAGCAGCAGAGCTAGAGCATGCTCTAGAAAATTTGAGTCTCGTTTATCAGATTTTTCAAAATCCTTTTAACGCCGATATAGAAACACGTGTCCCAGAACTTCAAATGGGAATGATTGATTTGCAGCAATAGTTTTAAAGAACAATTTTTAAAGTCGTCATTGCTGGAATTTTAGGAGTCTTTCACTAACACAATTTGATCTGTTACATAAATTTGTTCATGGATTTTATTACGCTTTTGGCACTACTTATCTTTGCGAAAAACAATCTCCAAATGAAATATACAAAAATATTTAGAGATTCAGTTAATTTCGATTGGGGAATTTGAAGTCGCTGTTAATAATCTTTACTAGTAAAATTGATATGCAACTGTAAAGAATTGTCAGTGGAAATTTACAGATACATAAATCTTATTAATCACAAGTATAATGTTTAATTCCTTTACGTGAATTATTGTAAGTTTTAGGATTAAGCTCATGTCATTAATTATACTATGTAACAAATTAAGGATCACAGAATATAACATGGACTTCAACATACATTTTTGAACCAATCTGATGTGCTCAATTCAAATCTGGTTTCAGAATTGCTGCATCGCGAGATTCTAACTTAAAAGTGCGACAATGGCCATTTTGGAAAGTTTTCGGAGATCACTGGTGCTGATAGGTAAATTGGCTATCCAAAATCAATCTTGCAATCTTAAAGTACAACTCTTACCGTTCAATTTCCATTTTGAAATGTAAGGATATAACTATTTTACCGAGGTATTGTAGATTGAAATTTGTGCTAAATGAAAAACTAACGATTCATGTTCAGTTGATAGGCCTTATAGAAAAAATGAGAACTGAATGATAAGACTTGTATTTTATCATCGCATGATTGATTTTGAATGGCAAATTTACCTTTTAGGTTAGAATATCTCCGAATCTTGATGTGATGGAACAATTCTGTGACCAGATTTGGATTTAGAGCACCAAATTAGTTTGGAAATGAACATTGGAGTTAGTGCTATAAAATCTTTTCGACCTGAGTTACAGTTAAAATATTCATTTTCACTTTGTATGTCAGTTATTGTGCTTCTTAATTGATCGTTAAATAAAAACATCTGATTATTCTTTTGTATAATTTACTTAACTTGTAAATTTTAAAATCTAATCAAAATAATCTATGGCAGGTCAGATTGCTGGTGATGGCGGGTCGAATTGGTAATGTTCGCGGGCCGTCACAGACCATCTGAGTTAACGAAGCCGGTAACAAATAATTTACTACTTAATAATATAGAGCTTTTTGTAAGACGCTTTCTTGCCTATGAATGATTGTTTCGAATGTATATTTTTAACTAAAAATTACTGTTTCTTTCAGAAACTTGGAACGAAAACCAACCAATTTTACAGGTAAGAAAAATGACTAAATTTATTAAATTCAGTAACAAATATAAAATGGTTCACACCTTTTTGTTTCGTACTTATAAAAACATATTATCGCGGATTCTGAATACCGAACATTGAACCGTTTTCAAAATATAGCGTATCTTTTAAACTAGTTACATTCAGTTGCTCTGTGGCACATGAATTATAGGATACCCTGTATATATTTGTTTATGTTTTAAATGATAATTTGGTTTCTTTAGTTTTTTGTTAAATAAGACTGATAAGAATTTCAAATTTTAGAAATAAAAAATCTGTTATTGACATATTTTAATAATGTTTGAAATCGACTTGATACGTTCCTATCGGTTACTTCAAACTATTATAAGTATATAAATATAATACGGAAGCTTTCTTGAAACGACATTCTACATGCATGGAGACATAAAAGAAAAAGATGACTAAAGAGAAAATAAACCTAAGAGAAACACGTTTATGAGGCGTTTCACAAAGAGATATAATTTGCTTTTATCGTAGCTCCACCTGAAATACCTCATGTTTCCAATTAGTTAGGTTTTTCAAGATATTTAGTTTGTTCACGTTAGATTTTGTCTATAAAGAAAACGGTGGTCTTTCTGATATATTTTTTTTACTTTTAGATATATATATATATATATATATATATATATATATATATATATATATATATATATATATATATATATATAAAACTAGGTCCAAAATTTGTTGCGATGTTCAGTAATTCAAAATATTGATCTTGAAATGAACTTTCGGAAAAAAATTCAGTATGGCGAAACTAATATGCAAGTGAGTGAAGAAGCAAGCAATTGAATTAAAATATTTATGAAAAAATTAAGCGTATTTAATCAGGTATAGGCTCAAACTATTTATGATTGATGTACTTTAAAACAAAGCATAGTAGGTTTGCTACAACCAAAATTTCGGACACAAAATAGTTACCGTATTACCTAAAATTATCGGAAAATGAAAATATAAATTAAGTTTTTGCGAATTTTACAAGTAATTCATTCAAATAGGCAACTACCATAAGTCATTTTGAAATCACCACATTCCGTATGCTACATAAAAGTTGCCGATATTTGAGGATATAATATAGATTTATTCTAATATTTCGTTAACTTTAACTATTGATTACCTAATTAAAATTTTTAAGATTTTGCAGTTCTTAGTACTTGAATGTGGAACTAGGCGCTTTATGTTGTATTTTAAGTGATTTTCGACTACAATGAAGTTCAAGCCACCATATTAAGTCCTCCATCTTAAATTTCCAGATAATTTAACTTGAAATAGTATTGTTACACGTCAAAAATATAAGCCCTGATTTTTTTCTATTTTAAGCAATCTGGTCGACATTTTATGTCCGCCATTTTGGTTTTGGCAAACCTACTATGCCCTCTTTTAAAGTACGTCAGTCACAAATATTTTGAGCCTATATCTGATTAAATACGAAAATGTTTTTATCACTATTTTAATCCAATTGCTTGCTTTTTCGCTCACTTACAGTTGCCATATTAGTTCCGTCATATTGAATTTTTTTAAGGGCCCACATACTTGTTAATAAATAAACGCTAATATAGCAAAATTAAAGAAAAAAAATTGTTGCAATTCATAAGAGGAATTATTGTCTTCTGAAAATATACAAAATCATTTTGATATTAAAAAAAACGGTTTTACCTATCTCGAATTTTTAACTTAGTGTTGTACTTGTCAATCTCAATCCTTTACTTAGACCAGTTTTAAAATTAACCCTATCTAGTGATTTGGGGTATTCAGATTTTATAATCAAAAGGTCAAAAATAAACTAAAACATCGAATTATCTCAAAAACCATTGATAGTTAGAATATACCTTGCTTAACAAAAATTAAATCTATAAAACAAGATAAAAAGCCATAGAGTGTGCTATTTAAAAGAGTGATTTTTTTTAACTAGAATTTTTCCGATTTGGAAAAATAATCTGTAGCTCCTACCTCAAATACTTTTTAAGCTCAGCCTTAACACAACCTTATATTTTCTTTACACCAACATCGGATTTTTTACACAAAGTTAAGGATGGTATTCGTAAGAAAAGGGGTACTAGAAAATATTACTTTTTTTATATCCCGTTATCTCAAAAATTTACTTAGATGAATTAAGCGTAAAATAAAAAAGTTTTAAGACTTCAAGTAGAATCAAAAAATTGATACTGTTCAAATAAATATAAATTCATTTAATCCTACTTTTTTGGTATGTATCTACTCTACTAGTTCCAAATATTTTTAAAATATGTGTGTTTAAAAAGTATATATTGTAGTGAATATACTTTGCGTGAAGGAAGATTATTTAGATTTGACGAACTTCTATTTTTGAAATATTGACATATAAAACCACCTTCCTCAGTTTCCTGACTAATCCGTACAGAATCTTGCAAAAAGGGATAAACGACATCACCTGAGATGGAGATTGAAACTTATAGAAATATTACGTTACAGAGTACTGAATCTCAAGGTAAATCAAGTAATTCTATGAAACAAATCGTTTTACATATTACGTAAAAAAATGATATTATTGATAAATCTTCGATCTTACCAACAGATTTGATAAGCAATAATTTTAACCGTCATTTATGATCAGTCGGTCAGGGGTATTTTTGATGTTTGACAGACACAAATATTTTTATTTAATTTTGCTTTCATTTTTTTTTACTTGACGTGACTCCTTTGAGTATTTTTAAGCAATAAATATTGTTATAAGTGTGAAATTTATAATTAATTTGAACAAAAAGATTATTTTAAAAGTTGTTACATACTGAAAAGAAAAACATAATAATTTAGAAATTCAGAAACTTTGCTTTATTTCCCGCTTACTTTATTCTCCAGAAGACTTACCGATTAACAAATATATATTTATACTAGTTTAAATAATGCAATTAGAAAAGGATAATGTAGGATCGGTGTGGGTATCAAGAAACAAAAGAACTCGTACTATTTGTCAACAATTTTCTAAATACAAATAAAAATATTATTAGGTTATTCACCAACCACACAAAGAGTCCTAGTCCTGACAATATGTTAATTCTGCGGGAAGAATCAGGGTATGCCAATCCAATGATTTGATAATAACATACAGCAGCAACCTGTAATTGCGAGATCTGATAAAATACTGAACTTTCAGACATTGTTGAGTTGAAACAATGCTTTGAAAAGAGTTTTAGCCAGAAAAACTTTTGGTATCTAATGAACATTTTTCCAAAATTTGGTGCAAATCCGTAAAAACTACTTTTCCATAAGGTTGGTGTGGAGTCTTTTAAATGTATCTATTAAAATATCGGGAAACATTAAAAGAACACAAGCTCATATAAATATAGCTCACAGCCATAAATTACAAGTTTCTTGACTTTTACAAGTTAGATTGCGCCTTTGCAAGAATTATTTCGTAAGTGCCAGTGCGATCATTTAAAAAACCCAAATTGTCTCATTATACCTAACCATGCTATGAATCTTCTGCCCGACTATCAACCGAAATGATTTATTTGAACTAGTCGTAGCAGGAATTAAGTTACGCTGGTTAGTTTGTACCGAATATTTATGAGTATTTGCGTATATTTTAGTATAATTTAAACACAAACAGGTGGTTTTATTTTTGCTATTTCTGTTCAAGTGTTAATAGTACGTCTGTTATAAATCTTCTGCCACATTTTCGCTATCCACATAGGTTTGTAACCTGTTTATTGAAAATATCATCAAGAAACCAGAAGAAACAATTCAGATCTATAGGTTTTATCAACGTTCAAAATCGTAACCCCAATATTAGAATGAAAATAAGTCAGTGTTGAAATGAAAGCCGTGGCGAATGATTCGAGTTTTGTGTGATGATAATATTGTGAATTTTATATTTTTGATCACTTTATCACGTTATAAAAATATTTTATTTGAAACTAAAGTGCAATTTTAGTTTTATACTCCATCACACCCAATTTAGTGTTTTTTTCTGATTATATACATCGCTATTATATGGTGGCCTACATTGTAAAAAGTAACCTTAAATTTAATGCAAATTTAATATCCATTCTACATTAAATTTAATGATTTTGTACTAAAAATCGTGAATAATTTAAGTTTACTTTGAATTTAAAGCAATTCATTGAAATAGCAGTTCGTACATTAAATTTGATTAAATGGTATCTTAAGTTTCAAAAAATTATATTAAAATTAATTCATATATACTCTAACACTAAAGGAATTTACATTATTATTCATTATACATTGCATGAGATTCCGGATGTTGAACTTTTTGTTTAGTATGATATAAGTTGCTTAAAGGACTCAATTTTCTTATGGTGAGGTGCACATGCCTGCCCCGTACTGACGGGAACCAATGAGTTCGAAACCGGTCTAGAAGGCAGACACTACCTATGGAAAAAATGTCTACCTTTTCCTGGCATTTTTGGAATTTTTTGAACCCATATTAATGTTGGTGCATTAAATATTTGTTTGAAGGCTGTAGACAATGTTGAAGATTGATTGAAATGTGGTTGTTGGATTTACATTGTCTTTATTTTTGTTTGTTTTTACGACGTTTCGATTAGGTTGTATCTCTTATCGTTATCAAGTATAAACTGAATGTTTTGTCTGGCTACGAGCTTATATAGGGACTGCGTCCATTGAAGGGCAAAGTTTCGCTTCACTGTACACACCTCAATGATTTGATATTACGAAGTAGTGGTTGCCAAAGATTAGGTATCTCAACACTGAGTTTACTGAATATTCCGTTATTATTTTCAATGTAAGCTGCTTCTATAAGTTTTCTTCTTTTCATGTTGGGTTCTTCATGGCGTGTTCTGCAATACCTGATCTCGACGTTTCCGCTTTTTGTGTATGGGTATTGTGTTCCTTAATTCTAACTTCTAGTGGTCGTTTAATTTCTCCAATATACATTTCACCATACTTACATGGAATTTTGTAAACATATTCTTTCTTATTGGTAGTTTTGTTTCTTTTTTTATGTTAAATGAGCTATAAGTGTATTTTCTGATTTAAAGGTTATTTTTACATTATAACTTCTGGAAATTCGTCTTATTTTCTCCGAGGTTCCTTTAATATGCGGAATTGCTCATCATGCTGAGCGTAGAACTTGTCCTTTACTTAAAAGTAAGCACTACGCAGGCAATACTCCAAAAGGTCCGTCACCCCGTCCAGTGGTAACGTTGTTCGATCTGATAATGTTGTATCATTTGAAAGTCTAGTTTTTATTATGTCTAGTGATTCCCCTGATGTCACATTAGTATACAGACTTTCCACATCAAAACTTATCATTTGGCTCTAGATTAATGCTGCTAATAATGTCTACGAAATGTGTGAAATTTTTAACAGATGTGTTCGTCTTACTTTCTGAAGGTTGTATGGTTTTTAACAGAAACTTCGCCAGTGCATTTGTTGGAGATCCTCTGGAGCTGGTTATTAATCTCAATGGTTCGTTTTATGAATTTTCGGTAGTCCATAAAGATGTGGTGGCTTACTGTAGTGTGGTGTGAGCTCCGATTGTAGGTTGTTAGGTATATGGTCTTGGTATTTCCTTAGTGTTCTGGAGATTTTTGACTCTATAGATTTAGTTGGGTTTCGAGCTAGTTGTCTATTTTCCTTTTTCCAGGATATCTTCGACCTTTGGTAGTACGTTAGGATGTCCATGATCACCGTTGCATTTCCCTTGTCCGCTGGTAGAATCTTTATGGATTCATCCTTACGAAGTTCTTTTAAAACAGATGCTTCTAATTTGGAGGGATCTTGAACGGGATTTTTCTTGTCTTCCAACGTTGATTTTATTTTCCACCTAAACTCGTCGAAATGGTTTTCATCGACTTGTATCGTTTCTACAGAGCTTATGATGTTTAAAATAGGTGCTACTGCGAAATTAAGTCCCTTGCTTATTATGTTTATAATGGTTTTCCTTGAAGTTGTTTCAGGTAGAGTCGGTTGTTGTTGTGATTTGTTTTTCCAGTTTATTCCGGTGTTTCTTCGCCATATTTTCTTTCAACTTGTTGCACATGTTATCTATTTTATGAAAAATTGGTTTATAAAATCTTCTGACAGAGTTTCGACTTTGATTTTTTCGTAACGTCGTGTAGATTCATCCAGAAGAAGGGATTTTCGACAACGGTGATAATTTATTTGTATTCATAGTAACGCTTTACTAGCATTGTCCAGAATACGGCGTGCTCTGTTACCTGGTATTGCTGATTTTAATCTGAAACCAATAGGAATTATGTCACTGCCCCAGGCTTGTAGCAAAAATGAAGAGTGGGCTTCCTCCTTGGCAAGTTTGATCCTGATTTTCTCGTAGGCTTTGGTTTTGTCGCTGATACTGGGTCCGTACCGGGTTTCCAACGTTTGTTTGAAGGTTGTAGACAATGTTGAAGATTGGCTGAAATATGGTTGTCGAAAAAAAATCGAAACGTCGTAAAAACAAACAAAAATAAAGGCAATGATAGTCCGACAAACATATTTCAGTGCATTAAATATGTGATAATATATTTTAAATTCAATGAACATTGGCTGTATATTTTAATGTACATTGTCATCTAAAAAAGTAATGATCAAATTTTAAATTTAGTGTATGATTATATTAAATGTAATGAAATAAATTAATTTAGATTAACTTATTAAATTTAATGCATTACATTATATGCATTTAATAAACGCTTGTGAGATTTGCTTCCAGCACATTTACATTAAAATTAATGCATTTTCTTTTTACAGTGTGCGTAATATACATGGAAAGAAGACTTTGGTGTGTATTTGGTGGGATGATAAGTATATTATGTTACGAAATGCTAAAACCTAGTGAAATAATTACTAACGATCGATATCGACAACAACTGATTAAATTAAACCGAGCATTAGAAGAAACACAACCAATATACGACTATAAAACATTTTTAACAAGACAATGCTCGGCCCTACGTTGCAAAATGTGTAAAGAATTATTTGGAAAACGTTAAATAAGACGTCCTACCTGACCTGTCGTATACACCCGACTTAGAACCTTCGGACTACCATTTATTTTGATCAATGCAGCATGAGTTTTCAGAATAAAACCTACATTCTTACGAAGAAGTAAAAATTGGGCTTGATGAATAGTTGGCCTCAAAAAACGAGCAGATCTTTAGGCGCGAAATCCATTCTTTTATAGGAATATAGGAAAACGTCATGGCTAACGATTGCCATTACTTTGATTATTGAGACCATTCCTTTTGTTCTGGCTCAGATTTTTCGAAAAAATCGACATTACTAACTGAAATACTTATTGGACACTAAATTTTGACATGTTGATTAGGAAACCTGGGATTTCTTGCTTTCTAAAATTAAGAACGGATTATTTATGAAATTCTTAAAACCATGAAATCTAATTAAAAAAAAATCATATTGATCTATAATCATCTATATAGCCGCACATTTTGACATGCTGATTTCAAAATTAAAACAAAATTTCACTCCATGCACTTCGAAGTTCCAGTAGATCTTTAGAATTGAATGTGGAAATCTAAGCATGTTCGGTATCAAAACGCAAATTACTGAACATCTTTGTTGTTACCGAAAAAACGACACCACATACCTTTGAATTATTAAGTGGAGTTAAATTGTAAATATGTATTACGTGCACATTTTGTCACATCTCAAAAGCCTTACATCATATCAAAAATCTAGTCCAATTGATCAGGATTTACTTCCCTTAAAGATTAAGCAGGATCTTAATACCAAATTATTCCGACTATTTATGTTCTTATTTTATTAGTTTTCTCACATTTAACAAGCTCGCATGAAGTAACATATTTTACAAATTGTTTATAACATAGCAATTTCTATAAATTATGTATCTAGCCAATAGTTACTCATGGGTAATATAAACACGTAAGGCATTCTTAACTAGTTTCTGAAATGAAATAAAACGGTACATCTTGAGTTGTCAAGACATTTATAGAATTTTTAAATATTAAGTGAGTATGTTGAAATATAAATTTAAAAAACTCGAAATTCCCGAAACTAATTATCCTAAAGATTACTTATCATACAAATAATAACTGAAAAATATTAATATTTATGTAAAAATTAATATTAAGAAGTTATTTGTTAAATTTGCAACATCATAAAGACAAATATCTTCAAGTAACAGGCTATAAATATTTACATATGTCTTATTGTGTATTATGAATTAAGTGTTGAAAATAATATTTTTCAGACGATTGTGACAGTTTAGTAAAACAACTCGAAGGCGACTGCCATATGTTACACTAGTGTGAAAACTGCTTTTCACAAGTGATTCAACTTACCCTTTTTGTACCACTGCATCTTTTTAGTGGTAGCTTTTTTATACGACTATTAATAATGTATTGATTGATTACACAAGCACACAAAAAATTGTTTCCGGTAGACTGAATAACCCCATTAGGCCAGAATGTTCCTTAAATCTGCGAAAATAATTCGGAAATGCCGAATTTAATCATTTTTCAGAATGTATATTAATTCTTTCTACTAAAATTACTCCAATCAGAGTAAAATTACGCCTAGGCCTCCCTACTCCTAGGTATTTAGATGCGCTGAAATCGCCCAAATTACTGATAGACTACAACCAGTGGCTTTCGAAAATATTGATGTTAAAACATACAGAGCTGTTTTATGTTAAAGCCAACGCTCAAAAGGATATGGTCTAATTTTTTATATCAAAGTGTTGGACGCAAACAACGTTGAAGCCATTGAAAGTTGAAAGAGAAAAAGAATGAAATAGAAAAAAGGTCCTTAGCCAGAACCCTTATCTCCTAATTCACTACCATGGTCTAACTTTAAAACCGGCCTAAACTGGCAGTGGAGAGTTTAAATTAACAAGTAAAACAATAAGTGAAACAAGTTTTAAATCTTAAAAACACAAGCATAAAAAATCGTTTGTATGTATTACCAAACCGTCAAAAATTAATACTTATGTTTATTTTCAGGACAGAACTATTTCTCTTATCTATTTCCAGATTTTTCCCTTAATTTTCCTATACAAGCATTTATATTTTAAAATATTTTATATAAACTACAGCAATATCACAAACAAAATAAAACTGGCCAACTAGAAGATCTAACTTCCATGGCTTTAAACTTTTTCAGGAAATTCGGCTGTTATGGTTTTGTCATGCCCCTCATCTCTAAATCACAGCATTGTAACCGTCATTTTTACATCTTTTGTGATCCAATTTTGTTGATATATACTTTCAATTAACTCAAAAACAGATGTGGGGTGAAATGCTAAAAAAAAAGTTGTGATGCCTCCCGTATGTGAAGAGTTAGCGTATATATTTTTTGCTACGTCCTCCAGTGGGATACCGTTATTAAAAAGGTCTACTTCATTGCAGTTAAATATGTCATATATTTTTATTTAGTTCCATCATTCGCGAAATATGAGCCTCTAAAGTTGCTTGCAAGGTATCCCCTCGTAGAGGTTAAAAATCTCGACATAATAATGTGGCGATTAAATTTAACAGTCGTTGTTAGACGTGACTAGTTTAGTCGACTGTTATTGAATATCAAACATCATAGTGCGTACAGCAGCTGATCTTTGCGTAGGCTAAAAGATTGTGAGTCTAAGTACAATAATTAAAATTATCTATGTAATTAAAATTATGTTGATTCTGGAAATTTTGTGCTTATGTTAAATAAATTTAATGTGATATTGTTGAATGAAAAATAAGATTGTGAGTCTAAGTACAATAATTAAAATTATCTATGTAATTAAAATTATGTTGATTCTGGAAATTTTGTGCTTATGTTAAATAAATTTAATGTGATATTGTTGAATGAAAAATTAAGATTAAGATAGTATGACAGTTTCTCTAGATCAAATAATGAAATATCGAGATAACCTCACATTTATAAACAAGCTAAAGTGATGCTATGAATCTATTTAAGTGACTGATGTTATGAATATACTTCAGAGGTAAAAAGATAAAAGCTTTTTATTACTTTCGATGTTAATAAAAGTTATACAGAACTATCCATCGATAGAGCTTGATTGTGGACAGTTGTCCTTTTTAAGCTTGTTGTTACCGGAATCTTATTCTAGGTCCACCATAAAAATTCAGTTTATTCAGGCATTAATGATACCATAAATTAGGAGATCACGTCAATATAAGACCATCAAACTTTTCTCTGGATCTGCCAGCTAAATCCAACTAAATACAGGAAGGAATAAAAAACTACAAGTCAAGGCAACAAGACAAGACAATACAGCGGAACAAGTCGGGTCAACCCTAAAACAAATCAGAAAATGGTATCAGCATAAGGGACAACTTTTCTGAAGTAAAAAACTTGCCTCTAAAAGGAAGTTAGACTCCAAAAAATGACTTATTCAGAGTTTAGAGAGGTTGATATTACTACCAATAGCAACTATTTATACTAACCTGTCGCATTTACTACATGGTGTATTAAATGACAACTCAATACTTGTAAAATGAACACAAATACTTTTGACTGAATCAACTATCATGGTATTAATGGGTAGGAATATGAAAATGCTACAACAGCATTTAGCAAATTATCTTAATGAAAGTTAGAACGTTCACAAATTTAGGATATAGAACAAAAAATATTTTTAAAATTTAATATCAGAAGTTTCAGTATCCTTCTTTTTTTAATGAAATTTGTATGAAGATAAATTGTTAAGACAACTAACAGCATCAACTGCTACCTAATACGTGCTCGTGCTATAAAAATTAGAGCTTAAAATTTGAATGTATTTTTAATACATACAATAAAAATACTGCACTTCAGTCTCTAAAGAAGAATTTGACCTCTCTTCGATGCCTGTAAACATCAACGGAAATTTATTCAAGGAAATTATTAAATGAAATTATCTTAAGTTGCTTCTATGAACACTGAATTATTAAACTTTATTTACATCCCTTCATGACATACTTGATGTTATTAAAAATAAACATAAAATATCAACAATTATTTCATTCTTCTGAGAAACAATAAGCTATTTACTGGACCGCAAGACCTAAAGACCTCAAGGACGTGCATATTACGATTATACATATATCTTTGTATTGTCGTTACGACCTTTACAAAAGAATTCATAATAATCATTATGGGTAGCGCTGTTTTACATACTATTATTTATCACACAAAATGGTCTTAAAATAAATTTGTTTGTTTTTATTTTAATGTATTACAATGCCATATGATTATTTATGACTTGTTTTTAACCATGCATACAACTCTGTTTGTAAAAATGTTCTTCTCATTGTTGCATGATGCATTCTCTTACTATAATAAATCAGATCTATTTTGTATCGAATACCTGGTTATTATTTAAGGGTATGGATGAAGTTCGTGTGCAAATTATTAAAAACTGGCACATAAATTTGAAGAGATTGTTGCATCTGACCTATTACTTCTAATAAGACAAAAATTTATTGTTGCTGATAATTTTTTTTAAATAAATAAAAAAATTCTCTTATTACTGAATAAAATAAGCAATGTTTCATATCAACCTTTATTCTTGTTATAAAATAACTAACTGTTTGCTTTTTATGATAAATACAAGAGTAGCCGTTGAAATTTTGAGAATAACAAACAAACAAATATTTATCATTTAAAACACTATTATTTTTTTCAAAATATTCTTTACGATGATCAATAAATACACTTTTACATGGGTTTGACTCAATTCAAAAAGCATTTTGCCATAGTGAAGATGGTATTATCAAAATATGATTTTTGAACCCATCAGTCATCTCTTCTGGCGTAGCACATCGTTGACCACGTAGTTTGTTCTTCATATACGGAAACAAACAGAAATCATTGTACGGCGCATGATTCATCAGTTTCACGTTTTGAGTGCTTAAAAAGTCACTTATCTGAGCCGATATATGAAAGCTCAGATTGTCGAAAATGTTTACGAGCCAATTCCATTTTTGGTCGAGATAAAATTTTGAAGTTAACGTAAACAACACAAATAGCGTCCGTATGTTAAAACTTTGTGAGGACGTATCCAATCTAAAATGTCAAAACTTTCCAATAGATATGTCAATGGGCACCTAGCAACAGCAGAGACGCCAGTTCTCGAAATATCAACAGCTATCCTTTTGTTTATATTTGTTAGTAACAGTAATCGGTTAAAAGCGTCTGTCGTTACTTTTCGAAATCCATTGCAGCCTCCAAGTTCTCGCATGAACTGCTTGTTTTCTGAGTCCATTTTGAATCGTATGTAACGGACTCATCTTAGTTGTTTTCTTTAAACCGATTTGAACGTTGTGTTTATTTTAATTCTGTCTGTTCTAGATGATCGTTGCCAGTAGTATTAATAAATTGTAAAAACTATTATTTCTGTATTCCCGATATAACAATTTAACTAAAATAAATTTAAAAATACGATTATTCGCCCTTCGTGTAAATTTTAGCGATATTCTTTGCTGATAGAAGTTACAACTATCTTCGTGTTTGGGTAGCTCATCATACCATTATCAAATTTCAGATTACTTTTTATATTATTTTGAAATAAAACTAATAAAAAAAATTGAACAAAATGAAATTCTATTTGCTTACGTTTATAGATTCACAAAGATTCATAACTTTGGTCACAATTGAGCCTAACAAATATTTTTAGTACTTAAATATAACTACGAATCGAAAGTCGTCAAAGGTCAATTTAAAACAAAATCAGTGGTTTCCAGTTTTTGGAGCCATAATTTTAAATCGCATGTAAAAGAAATTACCATGAGAATCACAAGAAATATCCATTTAACAAATGAACTAAAAAAAAATTGCTAAATTGCTAAAAAGCTGACAGCAAACGTGACAAATAACCTCTAACACTAGATAAAGACCTAGCTACAGTAACGAAGCAGTTATAAATAATGATAGTTTAAAAGAATAAAACCTTCACGCAACACGATTTAAGTATATTGGTAAATTAGGGTTGTAGATAGCATTTCTGCTAAGCGATTTTTTTTAAGTATTATTTGATGCCAACACCAAATTTAATAGTAAAACACTGTTTGTTCCCGAGAACTACCCAAAACACCAATTTTAAAAGAAATTGTACAAAGCAGAAATTTAGTCCATCATATTTATTTGAGGAAATTAATTTAAATTCTGAATCTACGCTTCCGAAAAACCTCTAATATCAATTTTAGAAGTATTTGGAACATTTTTACTCGCCGTATTGAATCCATAATATTGAATTAAAAAAAAATTAATCTTGCAAAAAAACCCGCAATACCAAATTCAGCTGAATTTGCGACACCAAAAACTCCTATGCACCAACTTTAAAGGACATTATTAACTTATTCGTCGGCCATATTTTAAGCAAAACCTAAAAATTAGTACACTAGTTTCGACTAAAGTTAGATAAGACCACACGCTTTCTGAGCATAAAGCAAAAACTAATTTAAATACATAAAAGTAAAAATAAATATAGCATTCGAACCAACGATTCTGGCTAAAAATAGACTCAGGTAAAGAGTTGTGTTAGGTTCTATTCTATAATCACAACATGCAAAACTTGCCGAAGAGTGTGGAAAACTTAACATACATGTCATATAAAAATTCCTATAAATTCTTCGTACTTGTATTATATAGAAAAAACAGCTCTTCCTTTCACAACTTCTTCCCCTTAAAATTTACGCTTTTAAGTTCGCCATATTGAATTTTCGGATTTGAGATTTGTTTCACCATACTTGGAGGAATGTGTGTAGTGATTTTCAGGTTCTTAAGGTGATTGTAAAGTACCACGAGATAGACTGAATGTGGTAAAAATATTTAATATTTTTGGTTTTTATTACACTTTTCACTAGAATCCAAAAAAAAAATAACTTTTTGGTAAGGTTCTTGTGACCATTCCAGTCTAATCCTTAAATGTCTATTTCATCCAGATAATCGCTGATAACAACTTTCGTAGTATGAAGGTGCATTAAAGAAAAATTTCGACCAAGAAAAGTGGCGATCCGCTTGACATTTTTTGCTATAACAGTTAGCAGTTAAAGCACGATTTCCATTTAAAACAAGGTCTGTTCGAACTTGTACTATGATATTACTGTCTTCAAGTACTCTTGAAGAAATCCAATATTCAGAAAAATCGTTCTCCTCGTCTTCTTTATATACGCTCTCGACCAATCGGTGAACAAAACCAAAATGCAATTTGTGTGTTAATAATACACTCTTCGTCAATCCCGACTCGATGTTTACGAGCAAAATTTAATCGTTGAAGCACGATGATCTCCGAATAAAGCTGAACAAACAGCTAGTCTTCTTAATATCAACTCTTGTTCACGTAATCGACAACGAATAATTCATCCAGAAACTATGGTTCCACGTATATTTTCAAGTCCACAACTAAAAATAATAGTAGATATTACTCCGCCGTCCCGTAAAGTCGTGAAAGTAATAAAATGAATACCTCATTGATTTGTGACTCGTGGTTTCGGTAATCCTGAACTTCATGTGTACTTCCCGGTCCGACGACGACTGATCGCATCTTGTTTAGTACTTCCGGTTCTGTCAAGACAATGGAAATGTAGTCAATATCATCGCATATGAAAAAAGAAATAAATACTGATCGCAACGTTACTATGCAATAAAACACCGATGTTGTTTAATTAAAATATAATGTTTTAATTTTTGTTAATGTTTATACATTGCATAGTTTCCTTTAAAAAAATCATTTTACAATAAAGTTATAGCTATGCATAAAAAACAATGTTATCTTGATAGTTGGCTGATACATCCAAAAATTAATAATGAGTACTAAGAATTTACATTAACAATTTTCAATTGCAAGTTAAATGATATACTTTACTTTCATTTGTTCATAGATTCAACTAAAATTTAAGAATCAACAATTAACAATTTAGAAATAGGTCAATTTTTAAATTAATTTTTAAAGTCGGCATAATTCGTGTCTTCTTTATAAATATTATAAACAAATAAAACTTGCAGAAATGTATCATAAAATAGTTGAAATATTTTAGAATAAGATTAGGTAAATAACCACAATTGGAAAGCAACAAAAATATTCTTTACTTTTAGGTTAGAATATCAGGTAATCCTTAATTTTTAAATTTTGAAGTATAAACAATGTATTTCTATTCCACAGTCTAAGTTTAGTGGAAATTTGAAGTCTTGGTTGTTAATTTTTGGAGTATAAACCGACTATAAAATTTAATTAATTGATAACACGCTTCCATAGGGCGCACAGATATTTAGTATAAAACGCAACTTATTGTTCTACCCAATCCAATAGAACTTTTTGCAAACACAATGCAAGAACTAATCAAGATGAAAGCGTCTACCACTACCAAAATAATAAAAATCGATACAAAACTTAAAAAGTTGTTTTGGATTAAATTTGAACATTTTTTTTTGTTCGGGAGTATTGAAACTGATGCTATCTGATCGTAGTAACGTTAGAGTCATTAAAATTTACATCTTCTAGCTTCTAATGCTTTAAAATTTATTATTAAAAATAATTTGTATTGTTTCCTTACTGTTAATTATTTATAAGAATCGTTTTAAAACAATTTTTGTCTTCGATAACAAGTTTCGTAATAAGAGTTTTGATTTTACTTCTCAAATAATATTTTGTCATATTTTGTCAATCATCACATTCAAATGAAATTAGAGCTATCATTTGTTATTCAAACGTTCAAACTCAAACCTTTTATTGATTCCAACACAGAATTAGAGTAGATTTGTTTGTTTTAACTAGTAGTTATTTGCATATACCATCTAGCCTGTCAATTAATGCGTAAAAGAAAATGCATTACTATATCTGTCAATCAATATATCCACATTAATAATAATTACTTTTAATAATTCAAAATGGCCCAGTGTTGCAACAAAAGTGAAAACTATACAAACAAAATATTTTGATGGTGACTGGTGATATGAAGGTGACCCAAATTTCAAATTTACATCTGAGAGTTATTTAATTTATGGCGCCTACAAAACTAATTTTCAAGAAATAAATTATAGTGGAGCAATTTTTTTTTCTATTTGATCCGGCCTAGTGTTTTGACAGAATGTGACAAAACATCAATATTTTTAATATAATTTGATTTTAATAACTTTTTAATGCCATATCATTTATTAATATTTTCTATTTTTATTTGATGAATCACAATATAAATTTTTCAATTAAATATCTCTAATATCATATGTAAACTGATTTATCATGTTACAACGAAGATTTCGCGAGATTATTTCAAATGATAGGTATTAAATTGTATTAAAACGCACAAAACTAAATTTCAAAGATGTTACTTGAACAATGAATCAATGATGATAATTTTATTTTTTAATATAATCTCCCTGAACTTACGCAAGTGCGCCAGCTGTTCTGCAAAGACTATTCCATCCGGAAATAAACGATTTCTGTTGGTTTATAAAATAGATCAATATTTTTGTCAACTAGTTATTTTCTGCAAAATGAGGTTCCTTGAAGTGATTCTAAATCAAAAGCCAAATCTGGACTACACGGCTGGTTGTCCATATCAAAGAAGTTACCTTTGCCTCAGATTGATTTAACTTGGGCTGCTTTGTGGGCGTTGTCATGCAGAAGATTGACATTCTTGTATTTGTTGTGGTCAACATCTTGGAACACATCTAGCTGAAACTTTTCTCATGCCTACTTTATCTTGTAGAATTGTTAAATGCATGCTTTAGATACATTTAATGCTTTAGCGAAAATCTACTGTTACCAATATTTCCATTTTTCTGCATTGGATATGATTGGTTAGGTCTGAATATTTCCCACCTTCTGGGTCATTTTTAATAGATTTACGACTTCAGCTAAACTATTTTGATCTATATTTTACAAAAAATAATGACAGAGTATCTTTCCTATATCCGCTAATCATATACTAAGGAAAATTGACACTAGTTTTCCAATTTTATTAAACTCATTATATGTTGCAAAATATATCATAAAACGTAAAATATCCAACTTTAACATATAAGTGGAAAAAGGTTGTCACTATTGAACGTCATTAGGCAATGTAAAGTCAATTGTTTCTATCAGGATTAGGTCGATATTTTTTGAGAATCCCTCGTACAATAAAATGCTCAAAAATGTTTTCACCTTAAATCTGAATTAATAATTTTACATTGAGAGTTGAAAAGGTAATATCTTGAATTTTGTGTTCAGCATTTACATATATCAGATTTGGATGCAGAGAGATTGTTAAACTTACTTTTCTAACCAAGAAAATACTAGCCTCGGTATAAAAAGAAATCTTTAGGCGTAAATCTTTATCTCCGTAAAGTGCAGAAAGCATTTTATGCAAATTTTTTCATATTTAAAAAACTTAGGTTATGGTCAAAAAGAAAACAATAAATTTAATGTTTGAAAAATACCAAAAATCGCTCGATTCCGTCGACACTTTCGAAAGTTTTAATATATTGTTAAAAAAAAAGTTAGACCGAGGTCAATTCCAATTTTTTAAATAGAGTCTCATCAAATTTGTATATTTTGGAAATGTTGCGGTTTAATCAACGTACAGTTAAATTTCAATATATATGACAGGAACATATAATCCATTTTCCTCAAAGTTTTATTGTCTAATCTTTACAATTGGTTAAATTGCAATATTTCCGAAAGGATTTATGAATTTTATCTAACAAATCTAGAAATACACAAGCGTTTTAGTAGCATCACTTGATTGATTTTATTTCTTACTTTAAGAACTTAATATACACAGTTCAGTCGTAAATTTTGTTCCTAATTCAATAGTATATATGTTAAACAGGAAAGAAATTAAAATGAAAAATTTTTCACATGCATCATATACAAACTTGTCTAAAAGTTACATACTTTTTTAAGTATTCAACTTATCTAAGGGTACAAATTGTAGTGTAGATTAAAAATTTCATTTGTGTATCCAGGAAGGGGAGGGGGTTAAGTGAACCGTTTCTACCTAGAATTTTAGGTTAATAAGAAATACGTAGAATGAGTTTAGATCGAAATTTCACTGAAAGATAGTAAAAAAACTGTAAAAAATAAGGTCTACTCTTATCTTAATAAATTTTCCTATATTTACATTGTTTACGCCAGTGTCAAAATCAGAACCGTTCTTAAAAACTTTTAGAACATTAACTATTTTACACAACTGCATTTCCGCTAAAAAAGGTCAAAAGCCAAGTTGACACTTGACAAAATGGTGTATTTGATAAGGTAACCGGGAATATTTTAGGACTGAGTCTATTGGAAATCTAATAAAATATGAAGGAATGGATGGATACCTTTTTGTCAACGGATCTGTTGTATAAAATGCCGAGCATTCCACGATAGTAAATAGGTACCATCTCCGAACATTTTAAGAATTTGTTATACTCTGTACATTCATTGGAAAGTATGAGTCTTATTTTGCAACACTGATGCAATTTACAAAAAATGGGCAAAAAATCTAAATTATCTTATGCAGATGAAATTTTTCATATGGGCTAAAAATTGCATTTAGAAAAACTTTTTCTAATAACTTTTTTTGATGTCTTCACATACAACTCCACTTTGAATTTTTTTTTGGAAAAAAAATTAAAATTTGACAGATAATGCTAATCACGTGACCACTATTTTTTTTGTTAATTTTCATCTCGATCGAAGCAGAAATTGTTGCCAAATGTAAATTTCTATTAAAGCTATTATTAAAAAAAATCCCATATGATGCGGATTTTAATGATCACACTGTATACAACCACTCAGAAAATAATTATATCAACTAGTAAAAGAAAAATTGCCAGATTTTATTACCATTTATTTCACTTCTAGTGGCTAGTAAACTTCTTGCTCCTATTTAGGAGGTATTTAATGATTCTTATTTATTAAAAAAAAAATCAATCTGGTGATAGAACTTGATGCCCATTGATTTAACACAGTATTCTACTAAGCTTCTATTATAACCGATATGAATATATTCACATAAAATAATGTAAAAATATTAAGTAAGTGATACAGTTCATTGACTGTAGTTACTTCTGTTTAATCTATGATAAAATGAAGAAAAATTACCCATAGCTTCTTTGTTCTATATTTACATAACGTGAAAAAAAATCTGTGTTTCTCATCTCATTGCATCGGCGCTTTTTTCCTTATCTATTTCGTTAACTTAAATTAAAATTACACGGTTTTTAAACGTTCTATTGTATAGTCACTACCATGCAAAGTATCGATAGATAGATATCTTTACCACAAATCAATGATGTAGCAGTTTTTATAATTAATTTTCTATTATAGTCAGCAATAATCATTATTATTTTCGTTGAGTGAAGTTCATTCATCCTATAATAATAGATTTGTGGCCTTATTTGATCTGATGTTTATCGTTTCCAGTCATGTTTAAACTCTAGGGCAGAAGCATTATTTATAATTATGATCATTTGTATTTATGTTTGTTATTTATGATTTGAAATTATTGTAGATTCAGAGTCGTAGGTGCGAGAAAGAAGGCGAAGAACCAACTAGATATTATTCCACATCATCTACCCTTAATACGTGAACTGTTTAAATTAGGATAAAATTTGCAAAATATACCAATTGCACATTTATTGTTTTCTCAGAAATAGAAAAAGTTTCTATTTCTCATCAAATATTTCAAATATATACATTTTAGTGTTAAATTAAAAACCTCAGAAAATCCGATAAGAAATTGATGCATCTGTATAAAATAAAACTTACCACTTTCAATGAAAATTTGGAAACAAAAATGGAATAATCATATTTTATTAAGGCAAGGTGTAATAATCATGTTTTAAAAAGTGCTAGATATAAATAAATGTTTTAAATATAACTATTAATAACAGCTCTTATATGATATAATGACATGGGAAAATATATTATATTCTAAGCTCTACTCCATGTTTCATACAAGCATATTCATTTATATCTTTATTTTCCTTTTTTCTTCGTCTTCCTTCTCGCGAGCAACATTACTGTTGCTTCTGTAATAAAGTCTGCACATCATTTTTATCCAAGTTAATACATTTATATATCGGAACTTCATAAAGTTCGATAATATTTGTATTGTTCTTTTTTTAATAGATTGGTCTTTATATTTTTTTACGTTCAGAAGTGAATTTATATTTTTCTTATATTGTAACAAACACAAAGTTCTTATTTGTTCTGCTAACTGCCTTTATATAATATGGATTAAGCCTATTTTGTTATAATATTGATAAAGATATTTTTCCGGACGGCCTGCCTTTAAACAAGCTGTACTATTTTATAACCTTTTATTTTCAAAATTCTAACAACTTAACAAACAATTCAAGTTACTTCAATGACTTCTCAAAATAAACTGTTCACCAAATCCGACCTGGACCCTTTATATACCCTTTTCGCCGATACCAGAAGATTCACAAATCTTCTAGAAGGATTTTCATACTACATGGTGTAACAAAATAAGAAAAATGAATAACCTAGCAATTTCTAGATCTTTTGTCATAGGCATTCCATGTCGACAATAAGGAAATTAACAAAAGGTAAAATTAATTAAATGAATTATGAGCTCATAGAAAATAAACTGCATACTGCTATAAAATCGGTTACAATATGAAGAAATATTATTAAACAAAAAATTTGAAATTAAAATAAATGATATTGTAATCCTTCTTTGAAAAGTAGTTTATTCTCTATTTATTTCCATATTTTTTTATTTGAAACTTTACAAGACATTTTTAAGTGTATTAGGTTCAATTTAATCGCTTCCAAATACGTACCAATGTTCAAAATCTTGAGTTAGGGCTTGATAGAGATTTAACACCTTCAAATACGGTATAAAGTTATCAGTTTTCAATTTCTTATCGTATAACCGATTAAGTAAATTTGTTTTTAAAATATTGGCAGTTTATGGGATTTCTGAGCTATTACTTAATTTGTAATCAAGTTTAATATCCCATGTCAATTTCACAAGAGTCACCAACTTTTCCATTTGATATTTTTCAGTTAGAGCTCTCAGTAGCCCCATTATATTTTATGCTTCCAGTACAGGTCGAAAAATAGTGTTAATAATATCATTTAACCTGAATTTTACCCAATTATTTTTCCAGGCAATTTGTAATAATAAGGTTTTTAATCTATACCGTAAAAACACTTCATATTAATTGTAATGTAATGTGCTTGAAGCAAATTTCATAAACCGTTGATTAAATGCGTTTAATGTTAATGAATTAAATTTATATTAAATCTAATGTAATTATACATTAAATTTGGTATGTTGTCAGTTACTTTATCGAAATTTAAGGCAACATTTAATTAAATTTAATGTAAACAGTTTTAATTTCAAAATGTATGTCACTTATTCACGATTTAAGGTACAGAATCATTAAATTTGATTAAGGGACGTATATTAAATTTAAGGTTATTTTTAACAGAGTAACAGTAATTAACATTAATACTTCACGCCTACCTAATCAGATGTTTTCCACAAAAAAATTAATATGTCCCAGTGAATTATTATTGTGGAAAAATGACATAAGTAGCATCAACTATGTAATTAAGATAAGCATAATTCAATTAATATTGATATTAGTTGACCTATATCTACTGTAACCAAATATTTTCATCTCAAAAATAAATACTTGCTTCCTAATAAGGTTTCGATTATAATAAATTTTCAGATTGTTAGATGGAGCACAAAGAACCATATCTTTTGGAGAAGTTAGGTTAATTAAGACAAGTGTGATGTGTGTGATACAATCGTAATTAATATTGATATTTAGTTGATAATTAATTTTAATATATCAGCAAATACAATAAAAATTAAAAACTTTAAAAAAATAAAGCGACTTGAAAATGAGAAAAATACTATATTGCTAACCGTTTTACGTTGCAATTAATTTAACAATCGTTTTGGATTAATTTTACCTAAATTTTATTTTTAAGGCTATTAGGGCAAGACATATTAGAACCACAAACCTGCTAACTTCTGCAAAATAATGAGCTACCATGAGCTGTATCATTGTTTTACCAACCCTGATTGCCTATCGTCAGTCATTCTAAATTAAAATATGTTTTAATGAGTTAATGAAAAAAGTAAATTTTAATTAGCTATAGAAACACCATAATAAATATTCATTAAATAAAAATCCAGTTACAATATACTATATATTATAATAAAAGAAAAAATTGTTTTCTTTAAATGTCCCACGACGAACTGCCTCGATCGATTTCTCGGAAAATAGACTTTGGAAAATTAATTTAAAATTTGGCAGTTTACTAAACTCGAGGGGGGAATTCGGCTAAAATATTTTCAAGATGGTGGCAGTTCCGGTTATATCGGAAGTGGATGTCTTCTTGCTTTTAAATGGAATACTCTATATGTTATTTCATTTTTAGATCCTATACAAAATTATAGACATATTTCATATATAATATCCTATACCAAAGTCTAACTGTTTTTGACATATTTTAAATCTTATGTCAAAAATTGTGTTAGGCTTAAACAAACCTATTAATTTTTCCTATATGAAAGCCTTCATTATATAATTAGGGTTCGTTTCCTCCTAGAAGGGGATATATTTTACTGGACTGTGGTGATGTTTTGATAATTAATAAATACAGGGTGATCAAAAACTAACATTAAACATTAACTTGAATAAATCGCTAAAAGTTCTTTTTTTTTAAGTGAACATCCTATTTTTATGATGCTATCTTATTTGGCATTAATAATAAGGGTGACTTTGAAAAAGACTGTCTATTCGCAAAATTTGTAGTTTTTGAAATATTGGCAATTTAACATTTTTGTATTGTAAAAACGTTACACGGCACGAAGATTATTTAAATTTGTTTATCTACGAGGAATGTAACAAAGTTTTACCAAGAATATACCAGATATTTGCTGATAGATATCTAAATAAACAGAAACCGTCATGGAACAGTGTTAAACCAATTTTGAAAAATTTCAAGAATGTTGGCACCGTTAAGGCAAAAATGCATAACAGGAAATTTATTCTTAATGATGAAAATGTCGAAATTGCAATTCTAGGATATTTTGCGGTGTATCGTTAAGACAAGTGGCTTTACAAGCAGGAATTTCCAAGAGCTCAATATATAGAATTGCAGAGCAATTTTGCGAATTTATATATACGATGATACAAGACGACCCTCGATTTTTGAACAACATAATTTGGACTGTTAAAGCAAAATTTACGAAAAATGGCTTTCTCCATTTATCAACTTCTTACAAGAAACATTTTAGGCCTCCTCGTTCTCCTGATTTGACTGTCTTGGATTACTTTATATGGGGAACGATAAAAACATCGTTTATTGTAATCCAGTGACAACGATGGAGGAATGTATAGCAAGGGTAAAGGACGCGTTCGAAAGTTTATTTCCAGATTCAATTAGAGCTGCCATCCATGACAAACTAACTTGGAGATGCGAAAAATGTTTGGAAGTTCAAGATGGAAATTATTATTTGTTAAATAAATTGTTTCCCTATGTAGGTAAAATGTTAAATTTCAAAAACTGCAAATTTTTGGAATAGATAACCTTATATAAAAATCACTCTTATTTTTAATGCTAAATAAGTAACATTATAAAAATAGAGCGTTTACATTTTAAAAAATTGACTTTTAATGATTTTTCAAGTTAATATTTAATATTGGTTTTTGATGACCTTGTATATATTTATTATCAAAATATCAACATGGTTCAGTAATGTAAACCCCTTCTAGGAGGAAACCAACCCCACTTCAATAATAAAGGTTTTCATATAGGAGAAACTGACAGTTATGTTTAGCCCTGCAAACGCTAGTTTTGATATAAAATTTAAAATATTAAATTAAAACAGTTAGATTTTTTATGAGAACTGTAAAAACTAATATGTGCTCCAAATTTGACTGAATTATCGTTAAAAAGAAATGAAATAAATTTAAAAAACTAAAAATAATAATAAAATTTAACAGCCCATATGTTAAAAATTAAGCCTTATCGGACATATGTTTATGTGAACTTTTATGCTTAAAAACCGCTCAAAAATAACACTTTAAAATTTTTCGCCCTTATTAGGAAATACCCTGTATATCATTTATTATTATTTCGAGAAGAGTCAGCAATACAACTTGAGAAATGACAGATATGTTAATTTCTGAAAAAACGCTGAATTTTTCGGTTTTCCAGGTTTTTCTTCGTTATTAATAATTCGATTGATTGATTCGTTTTGTTGGTATTTTTATTCTCTATAGTTAATTAGTTTACATTATCGAGATTGTTGCATCAGTTTTGATTTTATAATCAAAAAAGAAAAAAAAACGGATTTTTTTTTGTTTTGTTTATAACTAAGTAATGGATCACAGTAGAGTCAAAAACATAACAAAATATCACTACAAATTGTTGTTAGTATGATAATACAGTCAGCCTCCTGTATTTTTGTATCGAAAAAATCTCTTTTGATTGGTCAAATAAAATAATTCTACTGGAGAATTCGTTGGGTAACAAAACTTAAATTGAATGGAGGGCAGTATGTCTTCATAAATAAATATGTATTTATTTTACGTTTACATTAAAAAATTCAGTATATTTGAAATTGTAAAAACAATTTATTTTTTTTAGAAGGAAAAACATTCGTTCTGTTGGTTTCGAAAATATTTTCAGAAAAATGTCCATGTTTAGTGTATTCTTCTAATTAGCAATAATCATTTTCTATGATTAATACTTTTTCAGTTAATATACACGGCGTAAAGAGTCCGAGTTCAAACCTGATAAACTAGTAATATGGGGTTACACCACCTTTAAATTATCAACAAAAACCTCACAAGCGCACTGCAATTATTCGAATAGTTCGATTCTCAGCTCGATTTATAGCCAACATGAGAGTCCAACAAGTGACTAAAGAGGTAAGGAAACTGAAAAAAGATTTGCTGAATGCGAGTTGAAGTACGATCCAAAAATCGCAGAATGAAGGTAATTTTAGGAAATATTTTATTTTTTTCTCGAAACTTCGTTTATCAATCTGGTGGAAAAGATATTTCAAAATCTATTTAACCGATTTCGATAAAATTTAAACCACATATTCCTTAGAATATTATCTAAGATATATCATAGGATTTTTTAAAATTAGATACCACGTTCATTTTTATAAATTTTTCAAACTCAAAATTCCGATAATAAGATTTTTTTCAAACAGCTATCATTTCTACCAAAATGATTTTTTCCATACAATGTATTACCTATTCCCTTTCTACATAAAAAAATGTTTTTGTTTATTTTTCAGATCAGCAAGGATTTACAAAAGTGGATTCTACTTGACGGCTCATATATGTTCTATTTTTTTATTTATTTTATATATATATATATATATATATATATATATATATATATATATATATATATATATATATATATATATACATATACATGCGTAAAGCAAAAATGTATCTATATATTGATTAGTTGCGTTGAAAAAATTTGTTATTTTTATACCCATTTCTTCGACTGCCAAGGTGCTGTAAGCCCATAAACACTTTTCTACCTATGAAACTTTTTCTATTGATGAGAAGTTAAGAATGTACCAAAAAAAACGTGTTTAGTAATTGGCATGTTGACTGTATTCAAATAAAAATATAATTTTGCCGCAAAACGGTAGTTTCCACAATAGAAATCCTAAAAAACACAATATATTTCCTCATTTTTAAAGAATTTTATTTTTATTTAATACGGTTATTTTTTTGAATCATTAGTACTTTCAGTTCCATCACTTGAAGTAATCATGATCACTTCGACCTAATGACAAGTGAATGCATATTCAAAAGAACATGGTTATCAGTTTCACTTTTTTCACTTTGATCATTTGATAATTACTCTAAAGAATACAGCTAACGTCATCGCTGTCACGAACTTGACATATAAATTACTGGTTTTATGTCACATTCGTGATCGTTGTCAAGGGCTACGTTGCCTAGTTCATATTTCATAGTAATTTTCATGTAATTTCTTCGAAATCTGCTTTCTTTTCCCTTTGAAAACGATTTTAAGAAATTTTCTCATGAAGGAAAGTAGATTTATTAAGGAAAATAGTTCGAATTTGCCGAGAATTGATTGTATGGTGCTCAATTTCTTCGCAACAAACAGTAACTTCTGCTCTGCTGAAGAAATATGAAGACCTCCATGTAAGTAATTTATCAAGAATTATTATTTTCGCAACTGATAATGAATACTTAATAGTAAGAAACGGTATTTATAAGCTCAAAACTAAAATAAAACAATTAGTGTCCTAGCTGAAGCTACATTTTCCTATTATTTTCCGAACGTGGAACGTGAATAAATAACTTCGCAGGTGTTTTAATTGTAGTACTTGTTCACCGCACAACCCTTAAAATTACTTAGAATTCATATTATATCACAAAAATCACGAAAAAAACTTATACATCCTTGTCAGTTTACAAGTGTGACGTAATAGCGGTCAAGTGACATATATTGCCGTTTTGGCGGGAAATTTTAAACGGAATTTAAAATTTATGATTTTTAAAGTATGTTGTATTAAAAAAAATTTAAATATTTTCGGCTACATCACAATTGTTCACTAGCCTTGATATAAAAGTTTATACGATCAAATTGTGGTTTCTTAGATCAAGGAAAGCAAACTGTACCCCAATTCAACTCATTTCCTACGGCACTGCACACTATTTTCAAATTTTATTTAAATCAACGGCGGTGTTCCGCGGGATTTCAACATGGTTTTAAGTTATGTTAATTACTGACAGTTAACAAGTAGTTAATGGTTACTCTGTATGTTATACGAACTTAAATTTTATAATGTCCTGGTATTAATGAAATGTTTACTAAGTCAGGAAATACGTTAAATTTAATTATTTTTACTGGCGTTGAAAGCTATCATGCAATAGGTTACAGTAAAGTATAATAATTATTTTTGAATCTTCTGAAAATAAATTAAAATTAACCGGTTGCGCCATCTTGACCCGACTGATTTATGCAGTGAAATAAAAACGGAAAATTCCAGTATTAAAAATAATTTAGATTTCTGGTTGGCAATTGCGAAAATGGAAATTTGAAAGTTATCGATTTAAATATAGCACTCTAACTTCTTTGATCAATCATGATTTAAACAGCACAACAAATATGTGGTTTATTACAAACTGATGATGATGGAGACTGCTTTATCTCAATAGAATTTTATTTGCAATAATTTAAAATTGAATTTCTAGCGAAGATTTATAAGTAACGTTCTGATTGATATATTTTTTCAGCTATTTCAAGAATTTTATAAATAAGGATTCTCAAAATTTCGTGATGTAGCGTTAAATCATTGATTTTCACTGTGAAAATTTAAAAATGCCAAATTTTCGTAGCGTGACCAATAATCTGGCCAGTACAGTACAGAAAAAAAAAGGTAAAAAATGATTTATTATTCTCTCTAGTTCTTGAATAAACTATAGTATGAGAGGCAAAATCGGGTCCATTTTCCTGAACTCAAAGCTCTTGGGGGGGGGATCGCCCACACGCCCCCCCCCCCCCTTGTATCCGCGTCTGAAACTGGCCAGGTGTCATCTGACATATCTATTATAAAGTTTGTCATTTTAGACAGTATACGTACTTAGAATATTTCGAGATACGGACGCCATTTATGTTATTTACAGTAACTTCAAAATTCCATCTCGGTCAAAAAATTGATTTAACTCTTGATCATTTTGGTACGATTATTTTTCACAAATTGCGATCTAATTTGTCTCAACAAGAGTGCTTCGATGAACTTAATTTTTTATATGGCGGTGAAGCACCTGCAAAAACCACTGTATATCGCTGATTTAGTGAATTTAATAGTATCCGTCGATCGTTCACGGACGAGTTGCGTGAAAGTCATCCAAAATCGGTTGTAGTGCAAGAAAGCATCGATGCTGTGCATGAACCAAAATCGCCATGTGACTCACCGAGAGATTGAGTGAGGTATTAGTAACACTAGAGTATTATAATCTTAGGGTTGGATTAAGTCTGATTTATTAAAAAAAAAAATAAAAAACTACTGATTTATTTGAAAAAACCACGACTCAATTGATGGTTTTTTGGGACATTCATATAAAAACTCATAGGGAGCAAGTTGAGAGGATTTATTCATTATAAAATGTATTTTATTATCGAGTATAAATATTCAAGTAAATAATTTATTAAATATTATTTTAATATTTGTATTTTAATTATTTATGTAGTTATTTTCACATTACTAAATTGATATTTTATATGCAAGTATATGCGTATATTTTTCTGAATATTTTTCTTCTTAATTGAAACGTTAAGAAATTAAATTTTTATTTCTTACGAATCTTCTTCAGCAAAGATATAATTTATGGGGTGGGCATAATAACCAATGCCCAATAGGTGGGTATATAATATTTTCGTAACTAAAAATCTAAGCTACTTTTTACTAATTTATTATTTAGCATAAATAACTACGTAGGTTTTCTATTACTTTTCACTTTTTCATTCGCCAAATAAAAAAATTAAGGCATATTTTCCTTTTTTTTTTTGCTCCGCCGTTAGCGGTTTAGCGGCTTTTACTGTCAGAAAATTCTTATCTGTCTCTAAGTTCTTAAGGGGTAATAATTCGTGCTCATTTTGTCATATTACTGGTTGTGTTCTAGTTCAGTGGAGTGGTGTAGTTTTTATTCAAACAATTATTTACTTTTAAGTGGCTGAAAGAAAATAATACTACATATGGCAATTTTATATTAGGAAAATATATCCTAATAAAGCTGGTTTGTAAAAGTTGCAAAAATAAATTCAAGGATTAGTCCAAAGGCTTAAGGAACATCTCGAGTTACAAGCGTACACATAGCGGTATAACGTGCTGGGTGTGAAATCAGGATCTCTTGATTCTGATGGCATATATTCTCCTTGAGAAATCGTATCGGTATTATCTGATTTGTAAGTGAATGTTTCTGGGTGTTCTGGAATAGGAAGTTCGTCTCTATGAGACACAGGTCTCATAGCAGATGATATATTTGAATGAACTTTTTCTTCTTAGATCTACCTGTGCCTTGCCCAACACGCGGTATGATGCGGAAATAGCGATGATTAACATAATTTGAAGGCTTTCTCCAGATCATTGGGACAGTAAACCGCATAGATCGTTTTTTTCTATTTAACCAGTTTCTCAGACTTGAAGTGCAGGCATTACAGGAGATATGTGGGGCCCACTGTTTGTCTTGATCCCCAATATTGCAACCGAAATAAAGCTGATATGCCTTTTTTATCAGTGGGGTAATAGATCGCTTCTGAGACGCAAAAGTCACGCCACCACGATATAACAGAATTGATCTGGATTATTTACACACTTTCGAGACATCTTACAATCGTAACTATTCAATTCGACTCACTAACTTCGACTCACTAAACCCTCCACTTTGTAACTGCTTATATACCCAAATACGGCTTCCACATTTTTAGAGAATATTAGAGATGTTTCTGTTCAATTCCATAATATTCGCAATAGTGGCGTTTGTCATTTGTTTCTATACAAGGGCTGTTCAGTACGAAATAGACATAAAAGTCGATTTATATGGGTTTAAAAGGCTATCTCCCTTATTTCAAGCCCTGGGAGGGTTAGGACTTCTTATATGGGGGTCATCCCTGGAGATCCAGCCAAATTGTGCTAATTTTCATTAACTTGAGGAAAACGTAGATTTGGCAACGTCGCACCCCTCTATTGTTAAAATAATACTAATGCCATGTGCATTTTTGCAGTTGCATTGTTAATATATAGGGGGGGGGGGCAAGACATCACGTGTCTCTAAAACTTGAACTAATATTAAAAAGATAAATTTAGTTTCGGTTTTAGCTCACCAAAAATGGTAAAGTTTAGTCGATTTTATTTTAAATACATTTTAGCTGTTGTTCAGTGTCATTAATGATACTGCCTTTGTTATTTTTTACCAAAAAGTCATTTTTGGATTTTATATGGAGGTAATAAAAATAAACTATTTTTCTTGAAAGTTTCTATGAGATTGAAACTAAATCTTTGATTTTAGAGACTCAAACAGAGTACTTTACAACAGATTTAAGAGAATGCTAATTCAGCTTCATCAACTTCAAATTTATATCCAACTTCGAAAAATCTTCACCAAAAAGTTTCTGAGCCGATCCTGAAAAAGAAAAGATCCGAAACTTCTTCCTTTATTGGTAGTTTCGTAACTCATAACATCAACATCTGAAAACATAATATTGATAAGGAAACGGCAAAAGCAATTTATGCTGCTGATTCGAGCTTAAGGTATATTGAGTACTGGCCAGTAAGAAAGGCTATTCAAAAGTTGAGACCTGGTTATATATCCCGTTCAGGACATGTATACCAAATACTTTTTTGGATTAAATTGTGAAGAAGAAAAAAAAATATTTTTCTTCTCACTCAGAAGAAAGCATAAATATGTCAGTTGACGTGTGGTCAAAAATCCACAACGAACCTGTAATATGTTCAACTATAACAACAGAAGATGGACAAGCATTTCTCTATGAAACTATTGATACTTCTGGAAAGTCTCAAACTTCGAAATATTTAACGAAACTTTGTTAATATGAATTAAAATATCAATGTTATGTAAAATATTTCGTGACAGACAACACGGCGAACATGGCTGGCATGAGAAAAAGTAGTGAAGGAAGAACCAGTTCTAAAGTTATAACTTATGATTGTTCCGCACATCTTTTTAAGGACTAAAGAAAATAAAGGACACATTGTTCAAGAAACCAAATATTTCCGTAATTATCATCTAGCCCGAGCGAAATTTAGCCAAGCAGGAAGCGAAGCATTAGTTGTTACAAACGATGTGCGTTGGAATAGTGTTGCTGACTGTTTAGAAATATATGTCTCTCAGTGGGACATAATATTAAAAACCTATGAAGAAAACAAAAAAGACATTGATTCCGTCGTATACCAAAAAGTATCCAAAATTGGACTTAAGTACGCAGCAGAAGAATATCTAAATACTTTGAAACCTATAGCAGTTACCTTTGATATTTCGCAAAGAAAAAATGCAACTATTTCAGATGATGTAGAGCAATGGAAACATTTATAACTTATATTCGAAGAAGAGCTAGAGCTTCCTTTTAAAAAAAAAATAAGTATTTCATTGTCGATACGACCAAGTATTAACACCATGTAATTTTGAAGTTTAAATGTTTGATACCCAAAAAGAAAAGTAGAAGTTATTTCCACAAGAAATAAATTTGACCTTAGAAACTATTGGTATATTAGTTGAAGATACGGATTAGTACCAATAGCAATAAAATTGAACGCACGCTCCAATTCCTTTAAGAAAATAATGTTTTCGGAGGAAGTAACAAAAAATATAAATGGACTTCAGTGGTGGACCTCACAAAACGATGACCAAAAATAGCATACTGTGAGATTGCTACCACTAGCAATAAAATTGAACCGTTCCAGTTTCTTTAAGAAAATAATATTTTCGGAGGAAGTGACAAAAACCAAATGGAATTCAGTGGTGGCTGTCAACGATAAGCTTGAAATTGCATAACAGTTATGAGTACTAAAGCAATTCCTGTGTGTAGCTGCTTCTGCAGCGTCGGTGAAACGTGTGTTTAGTACATTTGGTATGTGCACTTGGATTTAAAAATTTTACTGTTTCATTTACTGTTCCTAATGACTACACAGGTGGTTCGCTAATTTATTCCCGTTTTTAGAAGGGGTTTCCAAGAAGAAAAAGGTTGGGAACCGCTGCTGTATCGTAATCAGATTTTAGACTGGAAAGAAAATTTATTCACTTGTTACTTGTTCAAACTTCTGAGTACTTTAATATAGGTATTGAAGGAAAACTCTAAGGTATTTATTTATAATTTATTTTTTATCTGTATCTATCATATGGGTAAAAAAAAATAACATAATGTTGCGGCGCTACTGTAACAAAATTTTACTCTGCTATTACTTCACCAAAACTTAAACGTCTTACTTAATTCGTTACTAACTTTGTAACATGAAATGGTTTGCCATTTTAGTATAGTGACATACTTTCGATACCCAAAACTGCATTGCTGTCATGGGAACGAACAGAATTAAGAATTATTATCGAGAAAAATTACTTTGTTGCTCCCTTGGGGGAAACATGAGGACATTGGTACAAGGATATAATCACAATAAAAGCCGGCCTTTACTTATATGGATTTAACCTAAATAAAGGCACTTAGTTGCCTTATAAAGCTTTGTGTTAATTGGGGAAAAATATAATCATAATCGACATTATTCCATAAATTAATTACAAATTCAAATTATATTAATTAGACTAATAACATCAAGAAATTATCACCTGAAAGCAAAAAATCATCAGCAGGTAAGCAATTTCTGTAGTTTTACAGAATCATCGAAAAGCATACAAATCAGTTCATATACAATGAGTCCAAAACAGGAAGCCATATTTGGAAAACAATTGAATTATTATATTCTCGGTATTTTTGATTAAAGCTGGTATATGTTGCTAAACTTAAATCGTAAATGTCATCAAATCAATATGAAACTTTTGTATTATAATATATAAAATATATCCAAAAAGAATAGGTTATAGTGTTATAAACCAAAACACTTAAAACATAAAGTAGTTTAAATAACAAGCCCGTTTACTTCCACTAATTATAATAAATTATTGACCACAAATGATAAAAACAACGTATAATCTCCAATCAGTGTCAATTTTGCACAAAATTTGATTAATGTTTCTCAATTCACCTGTCTCCCCTGATTTGCTACAAGCCGATCAAAAATGCAGCTCTTGAAGGTTTCATGTCGGCTAACTTGAAAAAAAAAAGTGATGCACATGTTCGTCGAACCATGAACTGGTTTTTAAATCCCCGAATGCACAACTGGTTGATGATGGCTGACATTTAAATTGGAAATTGGCTTCTTAAGATGGATTAAAAGCGGCAGATGAAGCGTATATGGCAAAAAGTTCTTGTCGCCAAGGTGGTATGAAGAAGCGATGTTGCAGTAGTTTTGACATAAAGCTGAAAATTGTCTATAAATTTAACTTTAAATGGTGGAATATTAAAAAAAAAGGATCACAGTGAGAAATAAAAATAGAAGCAGGTGATTCGAAAAACCGTCGCAAAGTTTAGTTTTTAGATTTAACGAGACTGAAACGCTCCCTGTGAAAATAGGCTGGGATTCTCGGATTTACATTTAAGGCATCTTAAAGATAATTAACTCATAATGAGGAACAATCGAGGTACCTATGTGCAAGAAATTTATTAAAACGAAAATAGTGTATCTGTAAGACAACAGGGTCACCATGACGTGAGTGCCAGGACACAGGGGAATTAAAGGAAATCAGAAAGTGGGCAGCTTCACAAAAGAAGGGGTAAAAACTCCTTTTCTAGACCTGGAACCTTTCTGTGGATTATCAGATAGCCACATAAAAGAGATGCTCCAGAGATGGGAACAAAATCATATAAAATTAAGGTGGAATAATAGAAGCGGTTTCAGGCTTGCATTGCCAAAGAAGGCACCAATATTTCCTGATCTTCCAAAAAGAAAAATTCTGGTAATAACGATTTTTTTTCATACTTTTCACACAGGACACTGTACTCTAAAATATCATCATTAAAAGATGAGCAAAGTTGAGGACGAGATTTTCCGTTTCTGCAACCGTGCAACCGAAGCAGCGGAACCATGCTATGCGGATGCATAGCACGTTCTGAAAGAGACTTAAATTTCTAGAAGGCACCACCTTGACCTGAAAGAAATTAATCTATAATCTCTACCTACGAGTATTTCTAATATTCCTTATAATATTCTGTTTATTGCACATTTTTACCTCGACAGGACAGGTGCGTAAATTGATGAGTGCAGTGTGTCGTAATTTTTAATAGATAATTGTTTCCTGCGAATATTGCTCTTGGTTCGATATGGCTCCACTGACAAGGCCATTAGTTGGTCGAAACGCGTATGGAGAAAGAACCAGAATATTTGCAGGAAATATAGTGTTTATATATTCTTTTCTTTAACTGCTTGGAAAAACAAGAATACATATAGGCAAATGGTGTGCCTCTTCATCAGGATAATGCGCCCTGTTACACTCCATATTAGTTGTGTTCAGGTTGTCATGATTCCGAAATAGGTGATTTACAGGATTACGTGCACCATTGTTTTGCTTTTTATTAATAAAATGAAGTTCTCAGATGATACATCCGTTGCGGTTTTGTTGTGGAATTCTGAAGAAATTCAGAATAGAATGCGACAGTGTTAGTGATGTAACAAAAATAATGTAATTCTCAGTTTGGGGAAAATAGTATACATAAACTTTCGTGAAATAAAAACAAAACCTGTTAAATTACCAAGTTTTAAATAGGATAAGATAGCGTACATGTATTCCCTAGATATGTATGATTAAAAGCGGATATGAGTTGGACATAAATGCGACTTTTGTTATTTCCTAGTTCTCTATAGATATGAAATGTATATAAAATGATCATACAATGAATCTTTTTTTAGCTTCCTTGCAATTCTCGTTCAATACTCAAAACTAATTTACAACTTTACATAAAAAGGTAATTTTTCAAACAGATCATTTTCGAAATATTTGAAGTTGAATCTTTGAAAACAAGTATCATTGGATATTAAAAATTTTATTTGAATAATCGATGCTTTAAAATGCCACAAACGTGGTAAGTTCCAATTATGACACAGTAAAAATAAAATATAATAATTTACTAAGCTTTATACATGATAATTTTACCAATTCAATTTTTTGGAAAACGCTCCATTTTAGGAATAGTATGATCGTAAGGTATTTTTTTTTTAAATACGATCAAATAATTCACTAGAAAATCGCTACTATTACTACTAAAACTACAAAAAAGTTTCCCTATTTCTGTAACTCATGTTTGTTTCACTATTTTAAGCTCTGTATAAAGGTTATACATAAAATAGGTAATATTTCAGAAATATATGTTTTCTAATATAATTTCAAAATAGTTTCTTATACTATTTAATTTGAAACTCTTCCAGAAAACTTAGTTGCCAGCACGAACTTGACATTAAAACTGGACTGATCATGCACAATACCTCCCCTTATAATAAAAATGACGCCACCATGCTCCGTGCCATTACCTGCAAATACTTGCTTTGGCAACAATGATTTCCCTAGGTTTTCATGATATTGGTGAAAGTGTTTTTTTGACATTGACTGAATACTTTTCATTTTCACAAAAATTTATTTTTGATTTTGCTGTTTTATGGATTTTATCATATTTTAGGTAACGTTTTACTGAAAATTTCAAACAGGAACGTGAACTTTAAGGTTTTTTTTGGTATTTTAAAAAATGTGATTCTTTATCGTAAAACGTGCAAATACCTCATCTGGTAAATTGGAATTTATTTAATCGGGAAGTTATAAAGCATTCAATAATAATTATTTAAAATTTTACCTTAGAATCAAATTGTAAATTTAAGGGTAACAAGTTTAATCTTATGGATATGATGTATGATAACTTTTAAATGCTATCAATATTTTAGTTTTCTAAGAGAAAAGAATCTTCAAATTCAAGGGCTGAAGCAAATTGGTCATGATCATAATTCTTTTATACACGAGATTAGTAACTCTGTTCAGAGCATTTTTCTGGAAATAGTTTTATACAAGAAGATGAGCAAAAAGTTTGTGCTGTGCTTCTTACAAATAAACTGCCTGAAAAAAACTACGAAGCAGTTTGATGTAAAGATCTTGAAGCAATTAAACTTGGACTTAATAACATACACTGGCTCTACAAAAAAAAGTCCTGAATTAGGTGTGCATTAACCAACAACAATATCGTTTTACCATAAAGTTAATGCTCCACTGACATATAAAGCTGAACATCGAAACTGGTATGGTGTTAAAATTTAAAATGATTATACGTTTAAAAACCAATATGCCATATTAAAATAGAAATAAATGATTGCATATAATATGAAATTTTTTAATATTATTAAGCATGTTTGAAAATTACATAAATTTTACTTTTATGTATTTGTTTTGTCTAAAAATAAAATAATAATCTTTTGTTTGAATATGTTATTAATTAATAAAAAAAAATTCTTGATTTTAGCTGAGATAGGAAATTTGTGTCATGAAAATCCTTTGTCAAAGTAGTGAGAAGCTGCGATTGATTACCATTTCAAAAATTCAACTCTAGGAAAGGTCAATTCCAGATCCTTAAACAGTTAAGTAAATGGAAAGTTTGATTTAGTGTAAAAATTTAAAGTTGCTAGTAAATCTTTATGTATATATTTAGATTAAAAATGATTGTATTCAGGTAAGAATTCTCTTGTATTTATAAGCTTTTTTATATTTAAAGTGTCTTAATAAATATTGTTTTGTTTACAATTAAATATAAACTGCTTTAACACTATCCCTTTTAGAGTTTATTTTTTTTTTATAAAAATGGTTTAGTACATAATGTTACTTTACTTCCTTTAAATTAAAGCTGCATTATTATGAAGGAAATGTCAACATTATTATGAATGTTGTTAACCCCATATAAATACCTAACATATCAGTTCCCTAAAAGCATCGAGGAGAAAATAATTTTAACAAAGACCTAATCGAAGCTATTTTTTAATGATGAAACTCTCTTACTTTCCAATAGATTATGTGGACATTTCGATACCTTACATTAAACAATATACTATATTAGTTTTTAGTTTTTTGGGTTTCGGACGGAAACCCAAAAAAGTAAAAACTAATTAATAACTACACGGTCAATAAATAGAAACAAAATATACTATATTAATTCATGATATAAAATTTTTAAAAATAAATGCCACAATACTTTTTTTCGTTAACTTTTTATACTCTACGTCCGAATAAGGATGTTTCTAAAACAGATATTTAAAAAAAAATAGTCTCGATATATTTTTGGCGCATATTACAGATTTTAGCTATTTTGCTAAATAACAGTGTTATGGTAAAAAATTAAATATGTAAACAGTCATAGAAAAAGCATTTTCATTTATTTATAAGAACTGACATTTCATGCTTGTTATCTAAAAATAATAAAATTGTTACGTAGTTCCAAAGAAGTTAAAAAAATATTTGCTTGATTGGAGTTGCTTTAAACAGAAAAATTATAATTTTGAGGAAACTAAAAGTAGAAATTCAAGTTAAATATTGTTTTACAGAAACAATTATCCTGGTCTTTTTTATTGAATATACTCAATTAACTTGTCAAGTAAAACAAGGAAGAGATAGTTATTGTCTAAACCTGTTAGTTAGAATAATAGAATTGATATTCATACACGACACATTCACGCCAATGTAAGAAACTAGCAGGGAATTAATGTTGCCATACAAATTATTGCACCTAATGGCGACCAATAAGGGGGGGGGGGTCAAAAATTATTTTCATGAGCAGTCCAGTTTTATATGTCATGTTCGTGGTTACCAGTAACAAAAATTGTTGTCGTTAAATGTGTTTTCTACCTAAACTTAACATATTAATACACAGTGGCGTAATTAAGAGTATGTGTATGTGTCCCCGCAGATTTTTAAGTGCGCCCTACTATTTTGCATCCGCCATGTTTTTTCATCAAGGGACTTGGGGCGCCTTTGAATTAGCTGCGCTCCTCCGCACCGCGGAACTACGGGGTCGTTATTTACGTCACTGTTAATAGAATTTTTTTTCAGAGAGCTAAATTGTATTTTTTTATGGATAACTGTTTAGATCCTCTGACCTTTGTAGGCGTTACAGTGTCAAACTAACCTTAAAAATCCTTATCTTTTACCGTAATGAGTATATATTACAGTTAATTTCACATAAGACGAAGTGAAATGTTTGACACAATCTAAACTCAAACCATCATCACCCATATAAATACAGTGGGATTTAAAATAATTGAATTGAATTAAAAACCTGTATAAAAAATTATACACAATTTCCAGGTCATTTAACTAACTGTAAGAGAAAGTATTTATTTACGAAGGAACTTAAAAAATCTCTAGAAAATGAAATACATCTAAAACGGTTAATTAAATTTACACTTTTAACAAGCTGAATGACTATTTAAATATTAGGCAATACAAACTTATTTATTTAACATCGATTCTCGGATTTAAATGGATGAGTAGTTAGTAGTTCGTGTTAAGTCGTTGACCTGTCGGTAGTTTGCTGACTTTTACTTATAAGGATTCTATGAGGCAATTTTAATGCAGAATTATGCAGAAATATGAGAAAACGCCATTGAAATAACCGAATGACGAATTTTCTAAAATGTATATTATAGTGAAGACAGTTTATGAATAATAATTAGATATAAATTAAATATCTCACGGATATAATGTCCAACACGGAACTAGTGAACTATTTGGCATATTGTATAATTAATAATCCTAATCTATATGATCCATAGAGGTAACAACAAATTACTTTGCTATTTTTGAACCGTTAAAAGGATATTTTTTATATGTGTCACCCAGTCGACCAGTCTCGACCACACTAAATATAATTGGCAATATTTTTTGTAAACTGGCTGAAATAGCCAGTTCTAAAAGAACTCTTCAACTTACTTAATATTAATAAAAGTGCATTTATGAACTAAATATTTATCTGCCAAGATTAAGATAATGCACAAACACTACCCATGCTATAAAAAAGGTGACTCATAGTTAAACGAATATAAGTAGATTTCACTTATTTCTCATCATATTCGTCATCACTAGTAGCACTCTATGGTGTAGATCTCAGAGGAGTTCCAATTGCCTCTTTAATTTGGATTGATCCACTTAAATTTTTTAGGTATTTTAAGCAAATGAACACAATTTTTTTTAATGGAAGTGCGTGGGAGTGTGAATAACTAATAATTGTTTAAATATTTTAAGAGGCAATTCGAACCCCTCTGGTCCCTACACAATTATTATCTACTCCTGAACAAAAACTTCCTTTAACTCTTGCCCTCTTTTCCTGTCTTGTAACACTTGTATATAATTTCCTGCTACTCTTTTGATATCATCGGTGATATACTTCTACTTCTGTAGGCTTCATGTCTAGATTTCCGTTACATAACTCTCCGAGTCTATATCGTCGGCTATTCTAGTAACTTGCCCTTCAAAGTTAAATTTTAATTGTAAAATAGTTTCAACAATCTTAATTATCATATTTGGAACTTTGCCTTTTAGAGTGATCCCTAATATACCTCTCCACTTTTCTTGCATTACGCAACTTCTATTTATGCCGTTCTTTATCAGAATAAGTATCCGTTTCATATGTTAACTCAGGAACAATACATCTGTTGAATAGGTTTCTTTTCAGACATACTTGAGGATAAGATTTAAATGTTTGTCTGAATTCACCAAAATCTGCCCAAAACCGAACAATTCTGTATTGAATTTCATGTATTTGGTTGTCTCAACTTATTCTCGTGTTCTGAGTATATGTGTATGACTGTTTAATGGCTGTTTCCTCTAATAAAACGAATGACATTATCCAAGCGTTTAACAGCTTTCATAACATGTTGCAATTCACATCAGAAATAGAAAAAGACGGTAAGATAAACTTTTTAGATATGACTCTAATCCGAAGAAAAAATAAAATCTTAACTGAGTGGTATACTGAACCCACATGGTCAGGGGGATACTTGGATTTCCACTCAAATCATCCAATGTCTCAGAAAAATAGTGTTATTATTGGTCTAGCAGACAGAACCATCACTTTAACTTCTCCTGAATTTAAACCCCCTGTTTAAAAAAAAGTGAAAGAGACCTTATTAAGGAACAACTTTAAACAGAGGGACATTGTTAAAATAATAAAAGAGCGAATACACAAATTTTATAATTCTAAAAATCCTCCCAACAATAATCGACATTTATAGCCTTACTTTACAAAAATGGACTTTCAGAAAAAATTTAACATATTCGGAACCAACATAATATCGTTATCTGTCACAAAGTCCAAAATAAGTTAAACTTTTATTTACAAGACTGAAAAGTAAAACTCCTAAAATCAATAACAATAATGTTTTATACCCAATTCCTTACACCAATTGTACAAAAAAAACATGTAGGAATAACCACACAATTACTCAAAAATAGATTAAATGGACACAAATCTACAAAAAATGCTACGAGTGCATTAAATAAACATACATGTACTGGAAACAGGCTATTCCTTCAACTACAACAATATAATAATACTTGAACATGACCATAATTACAAGTTGAATGTAAAGGAGATGATGGAAATAAAAAATGAAAAAAACGCAGTTAAGAACAGAACCTAAGCCACATTTACACAAATCTTATTAAAAATTAATATATCCACTTAAATCAATAGATGGGAATATCCTCTTAGAATATTTATATATTACCATTTAAAAAAAACTTCTGCACACTGTATTTTTCAGTATCGAAATAGAAACAGCAAGTTCAATGTGCTCGTTTCAACGAGTAACGAGACGAACCGCACTTGAAATGCCAAATGAGATTTTGGCGAAACGTCGTGAAAACGATTTTTTGAACGAACGGATTGAAACCCGAAATAACCAAATTATTCATTCTACCATCCGTGAAAACCTACGATATAACATATATATATATATATATATATATATATATATATATATATATGTTATATTGCCGTTCCCACACGTGTCCAAGTTGACCTCAAGAAACATGATGACAGTGCATTTGCACACCATTCCCGAGACGCAAACGTAATCAGTATTTTCATATCGTAAGATTCTCACGGACGGAAATGCTGATTTTGCAGATAAGACTATTATAAATAGGAAAGTGTACTTAGTTTAAGATACTAGTAATATAATTAATTGTAGCACGTTACTATGTCAGTTAAGAATTTATTTTGTATTTAATTTAAAGTATTGAGAAAAGTTGTAAAGTAAATAAATAAAATTTTTTAAAAAGTGATTTTTAAATAAAGTGATATAAAATTGGCGCAGTCGGTAGGATCTGTCAAACGCTATTAGAACAAGAAGAAATCTAACTGGTAGCGGCGGATCCTAATCCCTTAACAGAAAAAGGACCAGCAGCATTGAGATTGCTCCCACTTGTCGAGGCTACGGAAGGAACACCTGGTGAAACCCCTGGTAGTTGCAGTCAAGAACACGACGGCTCAAATGCTCCTGCTAGTGTAAGTTAATGAATCATCTCGTTAATTAATTTGATTTTTATTTGATCGATTTAAAAGAAAAGTGTTCGATTATCTATTAATTTTCCCTTTTCTTTCGCATTTCCATTGCATAATAGTTTAAGAAAATATTTTTACCGTTACTGTTTAATATAAAAACAAAATGTCAGTGCCAGAAAACCAAACGGGAAACAATGGGCAAGTCAAACCTGAAGAAGGGGAGATAGAGCCCTATAAGCTATCGGAAATATTTTCAATTGTACCCGAGTTTGAGGGTGACCAAATCTTTTTGGGAACATTTTTAAACGCGTGCGAACATGCGTACAATATGTCCACAAGGGATCAAAAAACTCTATTAGTAATTCACATAAAAAATAAACTTAGAGGCAGAGCAGCCCAACTTATTAGTTCTAGGAATCCTAATTCCTATTTAGAAATAAAACAATTACTAAATTTACATTTTGGCGACTCTAGAGACCTAACGTCCCTTATACAAGACCTACAAAGACTTAAACAACTATCAAACGAATCACCACTTACTTTTTATAACAGATTACAAATATTAAGTGCCAAAATGCACGCTAGTGTACAAAAATCTAATCTCACCACCGACCAAAAGGTAGCTCAAACTTCCCTTATAGACACGATGACATTAAACACCCTATTAACCGGGTTAGAACCCAGATTAGGCCAACTTATTCGGGCCGGTAATCCTACAACTCTTTTGCAAGCCCAAGCGCGTATCAAAAGAGAGTTACAACTATCGTACTTTGAAAACCAAAGGATGGTTAAACCTAACCCTCCAAAGCCAATGCCAATTGTTAGGAGACCACCCCCTCAACTCCTAAAATGTTTCAAATGTGGGCTTAACGGTCATATTTCTAGCCAGTGTCGTTCGCAGCAAGAACGCTATAATCCTTCTTCAAACTCTGGCTTCCAAAGACCACCGAATCAAATCCCTGGAACAAACCATTCACAACCTACCAATGGATTTTCTCCAAGTTATTCCAGACCCCCACAATATAGTAATTCACCCCAAAATCGTCCTCAAATGCAGAACCGGAATCCTAACTTCCGAGTTAACCCACAAAGAACGCATCATCTAAATACTAACTATGGGTACGAGAATTATCAAGACCCTTACAATTACTATCATTACGATTGTCAGGAATACGAGAACTCCCAAAACCAACCCTATTATCAACCATACGATGACAATTACAATCAAACTTCACAAGAATACCCAGTCGAACATCTAGATCCGGAAAATTATCAGGATTTTCTGTCACTCCCGATTCCACCAAACCCTCCGGACGAGTCCCATCAGGAAACCGAATTCCTACAGGACATACAAACAAAAATTCGGACGATGAACCTGGACGACATGAACCCAAACCTGAACTTTCCCGAACAGGAATTTCTTTAAAATCTCTTTTAACGGTCAACTCAAAAAACTTGTACTATATAAAGGATGCTTCGCAAAAATTTAAATTACTTATTGACTCCGGTGCAGGAATTTCCATTTTTAAGGAACATACCGCTCAAAATTTCCGCCAAAGATTACCCGAAAGTGTCACAATTCAGGGTATTACGGATCAAAAACTTTCTATAAAAGAGTCAACTCTTGTTCCCTTCACCGCAGGCAATCCGCACAAGGTCTACATTTACAATCTAGATATTGAATTCGATGGCATTTTAGGTCTAGATTTCTTAGAACATTATGAATGTGTAATCGATCTTAAAAATAAACAATTGGTTACAAATTTTAAAATTCTTCCGTTATATAAAGTAGGAGAAAACGAAAATGAACAAATTAACACTAATATTTCGGACAATCAAAATTTTAACGCAATTTCTATAGAAGCTAGGACCGAACGGGTTTTTAAATTAAAATGCGATCTTTCCAATGTAGATGCCGTACTAATAGCACAGGAAAAAGACAAGGTTAGACTTCCTAACGCTTTAGTAAAAATCAATGAACGCGGCGAATTTTTTACGTCAATAATAAACGCCAACGCGATACCAAAAGTCGTCGAATTTTCAAACATAATCCTAGAACCGATAAACGACACTGCTGAACCCTTTTATAACTTTAAAACATACAAGGACCAGAAAGATAATCATTACGATAGGGTTTCTATAATAAAAAATCTTTTACGAACCGGTCATCTAAACGAGGAAGAAAAAGAACTTATAACAAATTTATGTTTAGATTTTACAGACATATTTTATCTTGAAGGCGACAGTTTGACATTTACCAACGAAATAAAACATTCGATTGACACAAACGGCGCTCATCCAGTCTTTACTAAATCATATAGGTACCCCCAAATACATAAGGAAGAGGTAAAAACACAAGTTAACAAAATGTTGACAGAAGGTATTATCCGCCCTTCAATTTCACCCTGGTCATCGCCAGTATGGGTAGTTCCGAAAAAACTGGACGCCTCTGGCAAGCAGAAATGGCGTGTTGTAATTGATTATCGTAAGCTAAACGAGCTTAGTGTAGACGATAAGTATCCCTTACCCAACATCTCTGACCTTCTAGACCAACTAGGCAAGTGTGAATATTTTACGACACTTGATCTTGCCTCTGGTTTTCACCAGATAGAAATCGACCCTAAAGACATCCAAAAAACAGCTTTCACTGTTGAAAACGGCCATTACGAATTCGTTCGAATGCCGTTTGGCCTCAAAAATGCCCCGTCCACATTCCAACGTGTCATGGACAACATCCTTCTTGGCATCCAAAACGAGCGTTGTCTAGTCTATATGGATGACATTATAGTTTATTCCCCTACCGTTCACGAACATATATCACGTCTAACAGAAGTCTTTAAACGTCTTCGAAAGGCAAATCTAAAAATCCAGCCAGATAAGTGTGAATTCTTAAGAAAAGAAGTAGCATATCTTGGCCATCTTATCACTTCAGATGGCGTAAAACCCAATCCATCCAAAGTAGATTGCATAACCAATTTCCCAGAGCCAAAAAAGGCTAAAGACATTCAATCCTTCCTAGGGCTAGCTGGCTATTACCGCCGATTTATCCCAAATTTTGCCAAAATATCGAAACCTTTAACTCGTCTCTTAAAAAAGGACACCCCGTTCCACTTTGACGCCGAATGCAAGACATCTTTTGATGAATTAAGGAAAGCTCTTGTCTCTAACCCGATTCTCATATACCCTAACTTTCAAGAACGTTTTGTGCTAACAACTGACGCAAGTGCATTCGCTATTGGCGCTGTACTGTCCCAAGGCCCAATAGGTAAAGATTTGCCTATTGCTTACGCGTCAAGAACCTTATGTAATGCCGAAACCAGATATTCCACGATAGAACGCGAATTACTCGCCATTGTTTGGGCAGTGAAACACTTTCGACCCTATCTCTATGGCCGAAAATTCACCCTAATTACGGACCATCGTCCATTAACGTGGCTCTTTTCTATCAAAGACCCTGGCAGTAGGTTAGCAAGATGGCGGTTAAAACTGGAAGAGTACGATTATAAAATAGAGTACAAACCGGGAAAAGTAAACAAAAACGCCGACGCGTTATCGCGGATAAAAATAAATCATTTCCAACAATGCGCAGATTTCCAACACAAATATACCATTCACGCAAATAACGAGGATGACGAGAATAATGACGAAACCGAAGACGGAAACGGCGAAGACGAGACCGACCTTCTTGATAAAATGACGACAGATTTTAATACATTCGTTCACCTGTATAAAACTAGATCAATTATTGATTATTCCAAATTTGAAATATCAAATGCCCAACTTTTAGACAAAAATCATAAAAATATCGTTACATTTTTCCACCAAAATAAAATGCAGGATATTCATTTTAAAATTATCGATGATATCTTTGAAGAATCTCCAAATTTCGAACAAGACAAAATAAATACTTTGTCAAGCAAAACAGTTAAAGAACGAAAATATTTTATAATCCCCTTACGATTTGACCCAGAAAATGTGGTAGCAAATCTATTTTTCATTCTTTTTAAATGTCAAAATGAATTTAACGTCACCGATACCTACTGTATCGAAAATAATTTAGACCTACCAATATTAGAAATCTTCTCCTTTATCTTTGCCGATAAGGAAATAAAATTGAAAATCTGTCAAAACATCGTCAAAACTCCGGACGAAGATCAAATCCCAATTATTCTAGACCAATACCATACGGGAAAAAACAATTTACATCGCGGAATCAATGAAACGATAAAACGGATAAAGGAAAAATATAATTGGCCGGGACTTACTAAAGATGTAGAAAAATACGTAAGAAGCTGCGAAATTTGTCAAAAAGTAAAAATTTGTAGGAAAAATCTTAGTACTCCTTTAGTTATTACCGAAACACCCAAAACTCCTTTCGAGAGAATTAATATCGACATATTTGAATATCCTACACGAAACCACGCACTGACAATTCGGGACGAATTAACGAAATTTACTCAAGCCTACCCACTTGAAAATAAAAAGGCCTCTTCAGTAGTTAATACCTTACTGGTATTTTTCCAACACTACGGTACGCCACTCAGAATTCACTGTGACCACGGTCGTGAATTTGACAACGTCCTAATGAAAGACCTCTGCGAACTTTACGACATAAAATTGACATTTTCCAGTGTCCACCATCCGCAGTCGAACGGCTCCTTAGAAAGGTTTCACGCAACCCTCACAGAAATGCTAAGAGCTCATACGGCCGAAAACCCTGACGAACACCCTTTTAATATCCTTCCATACGCAGTTATTTGCTACAACAATACCAAAAACAAAACGCACGGTTTTACACCTTACGAACTAATTTTTGGTCACACGTCGAGTAGACCTCCCGAAACCCTTTACAATCAAAAAGAGTTAATATCAAAATATATTAGGGACCTAAGCAATCGGATGGAATACTATTACAAAGTTGCACGCATCAAAACCGAACGACAAAAGGAAAAGGCAAAAATTCGATTCGATAAGTCAGTTTCCGAAAATATTCCGCAATATAATCCCGGAGATAAGGTGTATGTAAAAGAATCCCAAATTAAGGATAAAGCCCAAAATAAATTTAATGGCCCTTTCGAAATACAAGAAGTATTCGGAACTTCAGCAACCGTACTAAACCCCGAAACAAAACAAACTTCTAAAATTAATTTTGATAGATTAAAGCCCTACTACGAATAGTCTCCTTCTTTTCAGACTCTTCGGGCTACTATCAGCCACTAACTCACAGTTCACCATTACGCCGATCAATAACACCATAGGAATCTTCTTCCACGAAGAAAGCACGATCAAGGTGTCAAACGACAAATGGACACTCCTGGTATACAAAGAACTACAGCCCCTTAAGGAAACCATATCAAACAATGATAGAATCCTATCCCGTCTAGTTGACATGCTCGAGAATCCTGGACCTAAAATGTTAGCCCTCAAGGCGGAAGTTCAAACACACATAAGCCTTCTAAAGCAAATCGCTGACTCAGTAAATCAAAAATACAAAGATATAATGACGGATACTAAACAATATGCCTTTCGATCAAAACGCGGTTTAGTAAATGGAATAGGGACTATCTGGAAATCTATCACGGGTAACTTAGATTCATCAGACGGTGAATATTTTAATGAATGCATAGAAAAGGTCACTCGCGATGAACACCAGATTGAAAATCTACTAAAAAACCAAATTTCTGTCACCACATCTGTAATTAAAAATTTTAATTCCACAATTCAAAAATTACAAATAGACGAGGAAACGTTTAATAATAATATACAGGAAATTCAAAGCGCAATATCAAACATTTCGAACGTTATGATATTTTTCGAAGGTAGAATAAAAATGGTAAATTTATGTGAATCATTAATGGAAAGTTACGTATTTCTTGAAGATTCTCTGAACGACATCCTAAACGCGATAACTTTTGCACGCCTAAAAATATTACATAGTTCAATCATTACCCCAAGAGATCTGGTTACCTCCTTACACGAAATCTCTCGATCTCTCATAAGAAATAATTTACCTTTACCAACGTACTCTACAAATGTCGCACAATATTTAGACATAATAGAGATAGAAGCCTATCAATCGGACGCAAAGATAATTTTTGTCTTAAAAATACCGTTAACTGATCCTGAAATATATACCCTTTACCACCTCTACCCTATCCCAATATTAGATAATCGAACAGGTCTTCACCATATTCTACCAACAACTCAAAAATATATCGCGCGAGACGATGATTCATTGCTCTACTTGTCACTCCGAAACCTGGAAAAATGCAAGCCACTGGGAATCAACACGAAAATTTGCTCCGATGTCCTCCCTTACCCCATCGATACCGATGCCATCTGCGAGGTCCAACTGTTAAAGCCACTAAGAGAGCTACCGAAAACTTGCCAACCTGCACTTTTGCTAGCTAAGGAATACAATGTCCAAGAAATTAGCCAAAACTACTGGTTAATCACGGTCTCCGATCCTCTACCTGTTACAGTCAAATGCGGTAGCAAGGAAATAATTACGAGACTAATAAACACTAACTCTTTACTTCAGTTACAACCCGAATGCAACGCCTTCGTTGGAAGTACCAGAGTACACGCGAAGTATCCTGTGGACAAGTATCAAACCATAACATACACGAGTCATACAGTGGAGATACCTTTCGAATGTTGTGGTCATCTTCCCGAAAAAATTCACATTCCAGACCTCAAGCCGTTGAAGCTAAGTAAGATTGATGTCGAAGATCTGAATATCGCCCAACACAAACTTGGCCAATATTCCGATGATCTGGATAAACTTATTAATGAGCCATTTGTGACCAAACACCTTCATTGGTTCACAATCTTCACCATCACCTTGATTGCTGCCCTACTAGTCATTTATGTCTTCTGCAAGTGTAAACGAAGAAGAAGCCCAAGAATTGGACTGGCAATCACCAATGACGCCGATCCACCACCACCTCCTCCAGTGCCCAAATCCAGGGATACATTCCATCCCGTCCACCAAAGGTTGCGAGACCTATTACCTAAGAGAAGACCTAGCACCCGTTCTACCAGCGATGCTCTTCACGAAGAAGAAGAAATGGAACTTCAGTTCAGCCAGGAACATTAAAAGTTGCTGCGAAGCACCAACTTTTCTTTAAAAAGGGGAGCTGTTATATTGCCGTTCCCACACGTGTCCAAGTTGACCTCAAGAAACATGATGACAGTGCATTTGCACACCATTCCCGAGACGCAAACGTAATCAGTATTTTCATATCGTAAGATTCTCACGGACGGAAATGCTGATTTTGCAGATAAGACTATTATAAATAGGAAAGTGTACTTAGTTTAAGATACTAGTAATATAATTAATTGTAGCACGTTACTATGTCAGTTAAGAATTTATTTTGTATTTAATTTAAAGTATTGAGAAAAGTTGTAAAGTAAATAAATAAAATTTTTTAAAAAGTGATTTTTAAATAAAGTGATATAAAATATATATATATATATATATATATATATATATATATATATATATATATATATATATACGTAATTTTTGCAGTGATCAATGCGATATTTAATGACGGCTTCTAAACGTTTATCTTGATCAATTGAATCAATCACCTTTTCGAAATCTACAAATATGAACTTGAGAGATTTTTTAAATTCAATACATTTTTCATCAAAGATTATTTGCTGCTTGCTGTTCTGAGATGTTATTTGTTAGCGATTTGGTGGGTGTTTTGGAAATAATTTTTAGGATGCTAAGCGGTCTATATGTTATTTATGTTGTGCCACCTTTTTTATGTATAACGACTACGATGGCATTTGCTCATAGGGATGGTGTTACCCTTTCAAGGAGGTATTTATTAAACATAACACACAGGGGCTTATTTTTTTTCCTCCTACCTTAAATGCCTTTATCACAAGACACTCCTCAAGGTTTTTTTTTTTTATTTTTGATGTATTTTAGATCTACTGTAATTTCCTCAGTTATTGCTGAAATATCTATTTTATATATTTTATTTCTGGTAAAATCGTTCAACATTTTTTTTTTAAAACATCTTTGTTATTTGTAATAATTTTCCAATGTTTATCCTTGACCTTATGTATGTTTCTGCTTCGTACCGCATTTTTTCTTCTTGAGCTTATTTTTGTTCAATTCTTCCATATGTTTTTTTGTCTTTTATATTTAATTATTTCTTTGGATATCTCTTTGTTTATCTTGATGTATTATTATCTTAAAATTTTAAATACCCTCATAACAAAGCTAACATCCAAATGATGGTTATATTTTTTATTGGAAAATATTGTGTTAATTAAAAACAAACCTTTTTAAAAGATAATTTCAAAAATTATTTTAACGTAGCCCATGAAAATATATGCATAGCTGTTTGATCAGTCTCAAATATTTACCTAACTAAATACAAATCAACTTATTTATTAGTCTCAAATGTTCAGATAGAAATTCCAACACATTTCTTATTATGCTAAAAGACAACAAATTCAATAATTGTTACATACATTGTTAAGTTAGTGACAATACATTACCTATATATATCGACAGCTTCAAAATAATTTAACTCAAGCTTCTTTTATACAACGTTTAGAAATATCAAATTCAATGTGTAAGATTGTAATTGAAGACGACTTAGATTTTATAAGCCAAACTTGAAACGGTTCAGGGTTAGTTTGACCCCCGCAAGTGTGCAATAAATACCTCAAATAGGTTTGAAATTAACTATTTACCTTGTTTCTAACTTCATTATTGTATCATGCGCCAAATAAGCATTTGATTGATTAATTGAATGATTTGGCAGGCAAGGGTTGAAAAGCCCCTACACCGCAGTCTGAAGGCTACCTGTTCCATGTGAACATGATGGTTGCATTAACCTGTTCACTAGTTTAGCCTTGATAACGTCACATACCCTACATGTCAATAAACTATAATGGTCAGATTTCAAAACTATTACTAGCCTAATCTGTTCTCTACTTAAGTGCAGGACATAATATGGTTCCAGTGATTCTGGTATTGTTAGTTTACTAACCAAGATATCCACCCAGAAAAAATGATTTTAGTGGTGCAAAATGTTGGTTCTGATCAAATAAATTTAAGAATAGCTACAGACCTCAGTCAGGGTTTCCCTCGACTTCGTTCTGACAAGGCATGAAAAGTTGATCTGCTTTTTCATTATCTATGATACCCTTGTGCCTTGGTACCCACGCAAGTAACCTTGTATTTTGTTAGGGCAATTAGGTTTTGTCACAGTTCCAGAGTTGTTTAGATTATATCTGATGAGATACAAGTATTTTTAGCCTTGCTGTCATGTCGGAGAAAAATTTTGTATTAAATTTGTAATTTCTTAGATATAGACTATTCTTTTTGCACTAAGAAATAAAAATACCCGGTTCTTATTCCTAGGCAATACATCTTACCCTAATTTTCCACTTCGAATATAAACTTCATTTATAAGACTACAACAAGAGTTTATGATAAAATATAGTAAAATAATAAATCTTTTCCTAAATAAAAATCTCCACCTCGTACTTTCCGTAAGATTTAAGAGAAAACTTATATGCGCCGAAAAGAGATAAAATACATTTTATAATTCTACTAATAGTAAGAATGATTATATCGAAGTTTCAGTTATTGAACTTTACATTAGGATTACATGTTAAAATTTTCACACTACAACGACTTAAGCGATCAATAAATAATATGATTATATTGACATTATTGCATGATAACAGTATTGACATTGACATGGAGTCTGAATGATTTTATCTTCAAGGAACGCAGGTCATTAACACTTTTTTTTTTAAATTGAAATAACCTTTAATTAATTTACATAAAGCGCAAATAAATTATTGCTAGATAGAATAAATGCTTTAAAAGACGTTTATATTTCCATAAAATAAATCTAACCATGGTTTTAAATAATTAATCCGTGCAACTTTTAATATGCACTATGTTTTATATCTATTAAAAATTTTAAATTAAAAATTATGTTCTTGTTTTTTTTTTAATTTAAGAAAACGGAAATTAGCTATTTTTATCGTATATCTGGGGACAAAACATACTTATCGAGAATTTTCCATAAACCAAACGAGAAAACCACGAAAAAGATTTTTAGAAACCGAATACAAATTAAGCCTGCAGTTTTAGGTCCTAGATTACCGGGCTAAGTTGGAGCCAAAGGATACTGGATCCGAGTGTGAAGATAAATGGGACGTTATTTAAAATTTAAGGTTTCAGTAAGAAATAAACAAATCAATTTGCTGTCGTGTTTAAATAGTTGCCTATATTTATTCTCCTTGTTTCAAGCCGTTAAAGGAAATAATATATACTGTTTGTATACATATATTCTTTCCTTTAGCGGCTTGGAAAAAGGAAAATAAATATAGGCAAATATTTAAAATCTTATTTTTTTTATATTTCGCACTACTCTGGTGGATGTAGAGATGTCATTCAGCTAGTGATATTTTTCAGTCTGACATCGAAAAGTCTATAGGTTTAATATCCTACCGACATATCTCAAAATTCATTTCTTATATAGACAATTGTTTCCTGTGAATGTTGCTCTTGGTTTGTTCGTTACAATTCCACTGATGACACCATTAGATGGTAGAAACGCGTAGGGAGAGATAACCGGAGCTGTATTTGCAGGAAATAAACTGTTTATATATTACTTCCTTTAGTTGCTTGGAAAAAAAATAATAAATATAGGCAGGACCTTATGCTATTTTTTTAGCCTGATTAGTGTCCTAATTATATAACTTCGATTTTTGACATTTGCCTACCATATGTTTAATTTATTAAAATAAATTAAATTTCAAATTTATTGAATACAAAGAGGAATGTGTGTAAATCAAAAAAAACAAAGATATTTTTGTGTGGTTAATGTCGACATCATAGTCGCAAATATAATTTTAAATCAGTTATTCTTTAATGATTTTTAAATAAAATAGGTTTACTTTCCAATGGACTGATATCTTATAAATTTGATAGGATGTATAATAAAGATATAACTTTTCAGCTTTTACAAGTAAACAAGGTCCTACGAACAGGGAATCAAAGTAGACAAAAACTTGGCGTTTGAAACCATGCACAAGTAGCTAATATAGTCCAAAATATTTAATATTATTTTTTTAACACAACTAATACTTTGAACATCATATATTTTAAATTCCACTACTTATAAGAGTGGAATTTAATAACATTTAGAATACTTGTCTATCTACGGTGAGCAACCACAGTGATATTATAAATAGAGAGAGAGAGAGAAAGGGAGAAAATCTTTCTCCATCTTTCTTCAATACCGTACAGAGTTCTCTTCTCATCGCACTGTACAGACGAAATAATGATTGTCGTAATGAGATAATCGGAAATGCAATAGTCGTAAATACGATGAACTAATATACACTTAAGTACATTGACAAAACCACCTACTATATGATTAAATCCAAATCACTGAGCCCCGAATCGTAGTTTATATACAAGTTCCAAACATATATAAGGTGATCATCATGATGACCTAGTAAATAAGCTGTTTTTGCCTCACAGCTAAACGTGTGCGGGTTTGAACTTTCGCGTGATAACTTTTTTTATATGTAAATTTTCATGTATAGTAATGAATATTTCACCTAATTTTTTACATATGCTACGAAATATATTTTTAATATAATTATTGCCTTACAAATAAATATAATATAATTCTCTATTTACCCTATGCGAGGAACGTAGGCTGACGTATCCTTGTCGGTGGCAAGGCAACTAAAGGCAAGAAAGTTTTATTTAATGTCCTCGATATTTACAAAGATATACCCAACTTAACGGAATGAAAAACATAAAGGCTGTTTGAACCGAAATATTTGATAGAACGGTTATACGATTCTTCCTATTTCTTACATGACTAAAATGTGGTTATCGGACTTGCATTGTCTTTATTTTTCTTTATTTTTACGATCTTTCGATTAGGTTCTATCTTTAAACGTTATCAAATATAAACTGAATGTTTTGTCTTAAGACTACGACCTTGCATGACTGTGTTCATTGAAGCACAAAGTTTTGCTTCACTGTACATACTTCAATCATTTGATGTTACTAAGTAGTGTTGCCAAAGATTAGGTATCTTAACACTCGGTTTACTGAAGATTCCATTATCATCTTTAATGTACCTTCAAACCTACTTTTTAAGTGTTTAGAACGCGTGGATGCTATGGTAAATATCGGAGTTCTAGCACGCGCGGCAATCACTTTTGACTATTTTAGAAACCTTATTATGGTCGATGTAATAGGCGCCCTGCAAATTTTTCCTACTCCTACATCCTAATTAGGAATTCTGTAGTCTAATAGACCATTTGGTTTAATTTAACGAGAGGCGTGTTACAAAATACCCCTCGATCTTTCTGCTATTTTAGAAAATTAGTCGGTTATTTATCAAGGGGTGTTACACTTCATAGTCTTCGTCATTTTTTTACAGATAAGTCATACGGTGTATTATTCATCGGAATGGGTGTATTCGTCACTAGATGAAATAAGAAATCGGGTGGTATGACATTCCAGTTTTAGGAAAATGGTGTATTACTCAGTTTTTTCGAAAATATCATTCACCCATATGCTTCTCTTTATGAAAAAAAAATAAATTAATCAATTATACAGATGGTTGAGAAAATTTGAATATTCTCGATTATAAAGGATCATCAATGAGAAGAGTTTAAAAAGCTAAAAGTGATGAAGATAAAAGTTAAAAAAAGAAATTGGCAGAAAAATTTTACAAAAACAAGTAAACTACAAAATTCTTTTAGGCACATGGCATCGCCTTGAAATCTAAATACAAACATAATACTACAATCTTTGAATGTCAGTGAACATTGCTTTATCGTCCCTCCCCATTCTACAAAAAAATACAGATCTCTGTTACCTCTTTGTTAAGATCAAATTATCGGAATCAGGCAAGAAATTTATAAAATTTGTATTTAAAACTCGCTCATTAATAGCTTTTCTAACTGCCAACTGTTAAAAAATATATTACCGGTCAAGTACGTGTCGGCCACGCATTATGTTAGAGTTTCGTAGCAACTGCTGTTATTAGTTTTTCCTGCAACTCCCCTTACACGTCTGTCCCAGAGTTAATTGAAACCATGTGTCTGCAACCAGTGAAACGTACCGCTTACTTAAGAAGTTATATGGGATCTGCACCCTCTTAAAAGGAGGAGCATATCTAAAGTACCCATTGTCGTGTTCGGTCCATTCACCAAAAGTAATACTCTCAAGAACAGGAGTTGCTGCGGAGCTCCCATATCATTTTGGACGAAATTGGTACAGTAACATCTAAGATGGCGTTGATAATATGGCAGACAATAAAAAATTTTGTCCGATTTTCTCCAAAATTGGTATTGGGGAGTTTTTGGGATCGCACCTAACGAATGTGATATTATTTTTTAAAAAATTTATATGGCACATCCATTATGGCAGACAAAAAACTTAATCTTGTCCAATTTTCTCCAAAATTGGCATGGGGGAGTTTTCGGGGTCGCACATAACGAATCTGAAATTATTTTTAAAAAATTCAATACGGCGGATCCAAAATAATGGACAAAAAAATTAATTTTGTCCGATTTCTTTCAAAATTGGTATGAGAGAGGTTTCAGGGTCGCATATATTGAATCTGAAAATATTTTTTAAAAAATCATATACGGCAGATTTAATATGGCGGATTAAAAATTTTCCATCTCTCGATTTTTGGAAGTGTTAATTACGAATTTAGTATTATTTTTTTAAAATTCAATAGGGCGAATCCAATATGGCATCCTAAAAGTTATACATTTCTTAATTTTCTCCAAAATTGGTATAGAGAGGTTCTTAAATGCTTCAATCTTACGAATCCAATATGGCGAACTAAAAATTTGACATTTTTCGATTTTGGTTAAAATTTTGAGGTTTAAATAGCGAATTTACAATTATTTTAAGAAAATTTAATATGTCAAATGCAATGCGACTCGGTACTAGGAGGCTTCCGAGGATGTAGATTTAGATTAGATTAAGAGATTAAAATTATTTTTTTGAAATTCAGTATCGCACATCCAATATGGTGGGTTTAGAATTTTACGTTATTCAAATTTTTTCAAATTTGATATTACGGGTTTTTAGGGTCGGAGGTTACGAATCTGAAGTAAAGTTGTTACAATATGGAGGACTAAAAATTTTATATTTTTTCGATTTTATCCTAAATTGATATTGGGGGTTCTTGGGGCGTATAGAAACACAATATACAGTATAAAATATGTCAGACTCAAAAGTGTATATATCTGTATTGGGACGATTTGGTAGCCTATAATACTAATCCAAAATAAATTTAAAATTCAAAATAGCAAATTTACTAAATATTTGTTTGATACAATTTCATTCTAAACTGGTATTTGAAGAATTCTTAGAATAAAAAAAATTTCATTTATTGATTTTAGTGTCGTTTGCAACTTTGAATAAAATAAACACATTTTGGTGACCTTCGAAGCATTGCGAGATAAACTAATGTCCTTTAGTACTTTGTTCAAATAGTTTCTGAAAATCATAACGAATTTAAATAAAATTTGTATAAAGAAATTGAATCTACATCTAAAAATACGGTAAAAGACAAAAAATTAATATTTAAATTTTTATATGAAATTGAAATTTTAGGAGTCCGCGCCAAATTATTTCTAAATGAAATAAACAACTACTAACACGGGATATATATACAAACTCTAGTAAGAAAGCAATGACCAAAAAAGTATTTTTTTATCTTTTGTGCTAATCACATTTTGTCAGGTATTCGTTTGGCGTCAACTTCAAAATTTTCAATTTCATACAAAAAATTATATTATTTTTCGCTTTTTAGTGTATTTTTAGAAGTCGGTTCAATTATTTTATAAAAATTTTATGATTTTATTAAGCTAAGCGAAAAAAGTAAAAAAGAGGTAGTTTCTAAATTTCTTCCCGCCAACTTAGAGATGAGTCAATATATGGTTGAACGTGAAAATTTTCTTGTTTCAATTTCTAAAAAAAATGGAGGTTCCTATCTTAAAAAAAAACTATCTTGACCTCGCCGAGCAGGCTAGTTTCAAAGACAAAATTAAGATAATCTTTGGATGTCTCCCTCCGAAACCTATAACTTTGGTATTAACATTTTTCTCTATCTCACGAACTGGGGAAAGTATTTGGGTGTTTATTTTATAATAGAACCCGGTATATAATTCGACATCAAGCTGACATATTCCTGAAATAATCAGTTTTTTAAAACTTTTGTAGTTGGTTTGGAGCAATCAACGCCCTTTTTCAGGGTTAAAAAATTTATTGTTACAATTCTCAGAAATAACGGAGAATTTAAGTAAATCATATATACATATTTTTAAGAAGTATCCTAATCTTTCGTAACTAATGATTTCAGTATTTCTTGTTGTACCAGTGATTTGCAGTCATGATATAAGTACATATTTCCAACAACCTGTCTGTATATAAACGTTTTACCTGTCCGCTTTTCACCTTTTGACATAGAAACAAATACAGTACCAGCAACATCTTGTAGATATGGCATGGCGTTAAGAAAAAAATACCCAGACACTTTGAACACTTGGCTTAAGCCTGAAGATATTAATTACAATTAGGTAAGGATGTCTTAGCAAGAAATAATTGCTATTACGGCTTGTCTAAGAGGATTTAACAACAAGATTTTCTGGTTAAACGAAGGTAATGCATAAATTTAACGTTTCTCTTCAATAACATAAAACTGCCCTAAGGTCTCAGCTACCGGATAATTGCGTTTCTATAATTCCCATGTTTTAAACATGCATTACGAAGTTATAATTATACCTGGAATTGTTGTTGCTCAAGTGTTTAAAATCTGCAATTAATGTCTATGGGTATCACTTATTTATTAGTTGCAGAACCAGCTGCTTTTTCCATACAAAGTGTGTGGCAGAACCAGCCAGCAGGCTAAACAATATTTTATAAGGCAATTAAGAATTACTGGCGAGGGCGGCTCAAAAAGAGTAATTAGAAATGGATCGTAAAAATTAATATTAATGGATACCACAATGAAGAAACTTCTCGTTAACGTTAATAATATTTTTTAGGCTAACATTAACCTTTTCTAGATAGCTAAACAACTCAACAGCAAACAGTTTTGGTAATTTAATCAACGAAAGCCTCCAGAAAAGCAAGTGTTGCAAAAGTAATAAATTTTACATTAAGGAATGCTCCAGGCTTAGAACCTAAAAACCACATTAAAAACACAAAAATTTAGTATCCATTTTCATGTTCAATTTTGTGAACCGTTGCAGATGGTATTTTACGGTTTTAATCGCTTATTTATTTATTTTTCACAAAATCGAGAAAATAAAAAATGCAAATGAAACTACGGGTAATTTTTTTCTTTTACTTTATATTGTGATTATTCTCATAGAAATTGTTCAATTTTGCATCATTTGTATTTATAGATTATAAGGTTAAATCTATTAACAAACTACATTCACTGCAATATACAGGGTTGTGATCGGGGGGGGGGGGGGGGGTGATGTCACAAAAGTACAGTATGGCAAGCGAAAGCAAGTTGTCGACGAGGAGGGGGGGAGACACCAGAAACATTCCAATTTCTAGTGTAACAGGCAGGGTCGGGTCTATTTTCCTGAATGCAAAGCTCTTGAGGGGGGGGGGGGACGATTGCAAGCATACACATTTCTATACTCTATTCAAGAACTAGGGAGAGTAATAAAACTGTTACCGAAACCTCCAACGTACTTGCTCCAGTGCCGCAGGTAACTGAGGAATGCCGTAAATCTAATTATATTCAAATATTATAAGGTTTTATAAATTTACTGCAACAATAAAATTTCTGATAGTACAATTTAATTTCTGTCAGTGAGCAAAGTACACCTTACAGTGTGTCCTTAGTGATTTATCTTATTTGCGCTTGTTTTTATATATTACTTGAGATTAGTGAGATACCCAAAAGATATCGCTTCCACCTCTATATATTCCAAAATCGTTCAACAAAGGCATTTTTTCCTCAACGAAAAACTTATTAAGATGAATATTTATGTTGCCTTAAGATATCAATATCTAGATAATTATGTTAAAAGCTCTGTTGAAATGTGTTCCAACATGACAGGAGTTGGAAAATCTACTATATACCGAATATTGAAGGAGAAAAAAACGACTGGAATTGTTAGTACTCCTAAGCTACATTCGAAAACCTCGTTGGACGAAGAAATGTAAACTGCAATAAAAGGTGTTGTACATACATTTTATTATGAGAAGCAGATCCCAACTGTCGACTAAATTCTAACTAAAATCAATGAAGATCGGGATTTACCTGAAATTAGAAGAACTGAGCTCTGGAAATTGCTCAGAGAACTTAATTTTTGCTGGGAAAAACCAGATAAGAAATCTATTCTTATAGATCGTACGGAAACTGCCGTTGGAGAAGGAAATATTTCTCTCAAGTAAAAGGTAGAGTTGGTAGAAATAACACAACTTACGAAATTAGTAATTTAACTGAGCTATTGAAAGATTTTCTTGAATAAAATTACTGCAAAAAATTGGAAAAATCCATATAATAAAAGAATAAAATAAAATGTGAAAACTCGATCTCATGATCGGTGAGGTAGAGTAACGAATTATAATTAATTTAAGCCAAGATAGCTTCATTGACTTTGATTACGAATTGGATACGTCATGTTTACCAGTGTAAACACAATTTATTATTTAAATTTTTGTTTTTGTTGTATTTAATTGTTGAATGTTGTTTACATATTTTTTATTTTTTTTATATATTTTTATTTTAGTGTGTCCCACTCTTGAATTTTATATATTTAATTCGATTTAGTCGTAATGTTTTTATTAATTTATTATTGTATTTGTGTCTTTTTCTTAAGCGTGTAGAATTAACACGTTTATTTTTTTTTGGGCTATCAGATTTCCATATAATAAAGTAAATTAACTTAAGATGTTAGTGCAATAGAAATAAAAATAAGTAGGTCCAATTTTAACTGTAACATATAAAAATTAATTACATTTTTAGTGTTTAATTGTAATTCTGAAGATGACTTAAGAAATAAATAAACTGAAACGTCAAATGTCCTAAAAATGTTTTTAATTAATAATAAAATGACCGATAGTCCTAAAACAATTTTAATAATATATGGACGAATTAATTTTTTTATATATCTTTAACTTCTTGTATTTTTGACAATGGATATTTTATAAGTATTCAAATTATAACATAAAATTTTTTGAGAGAATAAGGCTACGTTTGAGTCTGAATGTACCTAAGTCCTTTTAACACTTCACACTTCCAAATATCTATTGCTATCCAACCCAAATAATCCATTATTATAGACCGATATTTTTGATTATAAAATTATAAACCCATTCCTATGAAAAATATATGTGTCTAACAGATTTTGCCAAAGACACCGGACTAAAGAGGGGTAATTTGCAAAGAAAAAAAGGGTAAAAAATGATTTATTACTTTCTCTAGTTCTTGAATAAACTATAGTTTAAGAGGCAAAATCGGATCTACTTTCCTGAACTCAAAGGTATTGGGGGGGGGGGGGAGGCGATCGCTCCCACCGCCCTCCCCCCTTGGATCCGCGCCTGGTTGTGATAAAGAAACGGATCAGCCTAATATACGAAACACCGGTTATTTGATGCAAAACTCCTCGAAAATGCATATTTTTAAATAAACATAATAAGAATGGATCAAAAAAGTGTTAAGGTGTATCAACTTCAATTTATTTAATGAAACACGTTATATATCGTTACAATTTGAGATTTGACAGTAAATTATAAACATTTTTCATAAAATATACCCTATACCTACCTCCAACTGTTTTTGAAATATTTATACTTTCGTCGTTTCAAATCATATACTGATTTACCTGTATCTATCGTAGGCCATCCGTAATTTTAAATTCTAACTGGATCGAAAAAAATCCAGTATAATAAAAGATTAATGTCTGAACAGGCATTGTTGAAAATAGGATAATCCACAATTTTTCTTTGATGATAACCTCATTCACTCACATATGTATATTTTCTTCAAAATGATCTAGTTCCAGTTCTAGCAACTCTATTTCAAGATGATAATATTCGTGATTTATCAGGTTTAATCTTATGGTTTCAACAGGATGAAGCTACTCAGCATTATGCTGCTCATATAAGGGAGTACTAAAATACGATTTTTCCGGGGCAATGGATAGGCAGACGTTGGGCAATAGAGTGGTCATCCAGATTGCTCGATCTTAACACTCTAGATTTTTTTATGGAGCCATGTCAACAAATTAGTGTACAAATCTAAAGCCGACTCGGTAGATATGCTTAAAGACTACATTCAACGAATAATATGACAAATTTCGACACAAGTTGTAAGAAAGAACATTAATCTGCTTCAGGACAGTTGCTGTAAGACATTTTCAAAGTCTTATTAAATAGTTTTCTCATGCATGTTATTTGCCTCATCTCATTTCATCAGCCTCCCTCATTTGTTGTCAACTATATCAGTTTTGAGCGATGCTCTATCACATTAATCCCGCTTTCTTCTTAAAATCATCTGTCCAGCGCATCGGAGGTCTTCCACTCGATAGTTTACCGAGGTGAGGTTAGCACTGAAGGAGTATAATTAATAGGGTTGGACCAATATCGGAGGTCGAAGTCCTTTACACCTCCCCCTCTGAGGACTGGTCCAATCAGAGCACTAAATAATTAGTCACCCGATATAGCAATATTTCCCCTCCCCCCAAATCTCAATGAAGAAGTCAAAGGGTTTTTTAACATTTTTCCTTCGAAAAACCAAACTCAATCTGCAACTAATTTAACTACTAAAAGAATTATACTTCAAGGCTACCAACCCAAATCGAATCTCAATGCCAATAACCAAATTTAACTTGTCAAATATACTCCAAGCCCTACATCAGGCTGCATAAGCTGTATTTTTACCAGCCTGACAGTTGCTGTCGTCTGTCGGTTGTAACACAAAATACAATATTATGTATTGTAAATGTATAAAATATGTGATCTGACAGGCAGAAAGGGACATTTTACAGAAGGGTGTGATAGGTTTCTCTATCAATAAACCAACAATAATATTAATTTAATAATAATTATTAGGAACAGTAGAAATTTGTTTAAGGTGCTCAACACGTATGCAGGCTTTGCGCTTAACTACTCTTTTGGAATTGTAAAATGAGCAGGACTGACATCGAAAACCTGCAAAGAAAAATAAGAACAATCTCAACAGAAGCACACTTCATGGACAGCATCCAAATGAGGTTAATCAGAACAATGTCGACAACTTAGCGTCCAACTACTGGTTGATTTCAGGACAGATGTCTCCATAAACGGAGAGCTTTTTCTTAGCTATCCAGCCGCAAAGATACGCCACCAAGAGTTAGCAGATAGGTTGAATCTATCGCAGATAGGAAAAGTGTCTTACTACAAATATAACCCGAAGCCTATTCTTGAGAACAACGAGTTCAAGCTATATTGGAAACGAACAGATCAGACAGTTGCTCATAATAGACCAGACATTACATTAACAGATAAAATTTTTAGACGAACTACACTAATTGACATTGCTATACCTAACAACAACTTAAGGTCAAAATAAAACGAAAAGATCGTCAAATACAGAGATCTGGTGGTGCAAATTCGAAGAAAATGGGCAATGAACAGCGTTCAAACGATTCCCATAACTTTATCAACAACTGGAGTGATACCAAAGAACCTCCTGCAGAACATCAAGTGACTGGGCCCTAGTGAGCATCTATATAAACCGATTCAGAAAGCAGTTCTCCTTATGAGTCAATATTCCCTGGAGAGAGTGCGAAGCCGTTCGGCTTGAAAATCATAATAATAATAATCGATGATCAGATCAACATCAATGGCTATATATTTATATTTTCGTAATAGTTCTGATTAAGAAAAATAGAAAAAATGTTTAAAATGCAGTCGGGAGCGCTTTTAGAATAGATCTAAGCTTATACCACTACAATACTAATTACTTATTCTCCAAAAGTAACCAACTCATCCCTAAACTATAATAAAACAGTAGGATGCTTTATAATTCCATGGTACCTAGTATGTTCGAGCAGCAATGTATTATTCTTTTATGGACTATAAAAATGAAAACCAAGTAGTAGTGTTTTCCTGTTTTTAACAACATCAAAAACGTTTTATGACCGGATTATTTAGACTGTTGTTTTTGATGGGCCGACACATAAATTGGTGGAAAATTGGTTTTAAACTCTAAATAATGCGTGAGAAAAGACTATAGATTTAAGTGTACATAAAAACAAGAGATAGAATAGTATTATTTTGTAGCATTAGGAAAAAAAGTTTAAGTGAATTTACAGTACTCAAATTTTCCCATTTTCAGCAAGCGAATTTTTATAATACGAAATAGGCATGTCTAACATATTTTTATGAAATATCCTGTGAATTTTCTTTCTGGTCTGGGGGTAAGGTGTTTGTTACCAGAAACTCAATAATATAATTTTTAATAAATTTTTTCTTAAATGGTCCCCAGAAGGTTGTTATTCCACCCCCGAAATTGCAAATGTTTCATGAAATAGTGTGTGTCTTTTTAAAAACTTTCAAAACAGATAGGTCTTCATATAGTGATAAATATGTGTGCTATTAAGGTCCAGTTTCATAATGATTGGTTACCAAAATGTTAAGACAAAAGTGTATTTACAAATAATCATAATTGATGGTTTAAATTTTACCGGCAATTAATCATGGTTAACTTTACCAGCGGATGATGCTGTGGTTACTTACTTAACTAAACATAACCTCATTATTTTATTTGGAATTTTTGTTTGTCGATTGTCGGGATGAAAAAAGAAAAATTATTTTCCTTTTTTGTTTTAAAAGTACTGTATGAATAATCTAAAACAAAAAAATGAATAATTACAAAGTGATTGGTTATAGTAGCCATAAAGAATAAGACGAATACGATTTTTTTGCTGATTGCAGATTTAGAATAATTACTTTTAATGGCCTTCTTATAAGTCTACGAGAGATACAAGAATAATTTCTGTTTCTTTAGACACTTTCACAGTTCTTTTTTTACTTTTACCATTATTATGAAATGAACACAAAAACTTTGTAAGAAAAAGACGCTTAAAATAACGTCGAAGAAATAGATGTTTGTTATGAAAGGCAAATTTCTGTTTTATGTATTTTCTTAATTACGGCCTTAGACCAATGTCCATAAAATTTAAATACCATTGGCAAATAAAATTGAACCAGTGGTGTCGTGATCAATCTTCAATTTTTATTTATATTACACCTGGCCTTGGAAACCCAATAATTAACTTGAAAGTGTTGATTACTCAACCACATCAATTGTGAAACTGAGTCTAAGTAGTGGAAAATAATAAGTCATGGATACAGTCTGTCTGGAATGGTCTCGCCTGTTTATATAGATAATACGTTTAAAACAAAATCTGTGCAAGAGATAATCTGAACTATATTTAGAGGCAGCAAAATCATTCATCAAAAACTTCTAACTAAACTTCTTTAGACTCCTTTCCGTTATCATTGGCATTTTTCTGTCTTAGATATAATAAATCAAGTTAATACCACGGCCTTTTCAAGGCAAAAATATACTAAATCTTGGTTGTTCAATAAGTTTTGTCTTTCGATAAGAGATGGCGCTATTAAGTGAGTCGTTTTATTTTTCTAAAGATGTCTGTACTGTTTTATGAATACGTGTGAAGTTTCATGTAGATCTGTCAACTCGTTCGTATATTTACAGCTGTTCAAAGTTGACGTGTCATAGTATTTTTTTTACAATGGAAAAAAGTGAATATAGGGCAGTGATAAAATTTTTATTTTTGGAAGGTGTAGGATCAAAGCAAATCCATGAACGACTGTGTAAAGTATATAAGGACTCTTCACCTTCAATTAGAACAGCAGAAAGATGTGTTGCTGAATTTAAATATGGTCGTACAAGTCTTGAAGAAGATCCACGTAAAGGATGTTCAAAAAGTGCATTATCATCTGAAATCATAGCAAAAATACAGGATATGGTTTTGTAACATTATTGATTAACCGAGGGAGATGTAGTAGAATCCCTAGGGATCTTATTAGGCAGTGTGAACAATATTTTGGCTAAAGTTTTGGGTTTCAGGAAGTTGTATGCACAATGGGTGCCGCATTTGCGAACAATGGGACAAAAACACATTTAAATGCGACTTTCTCAGTAATATTTGGAACATTTTAGAAAGGATAAAAGGGATTATATGTGTTGTTTCATCACTACTTGGGTCTACCACCATGATCCTAAATCAAAACAAGAAGTTAAGGAGTGGTGTAAACCTGATACTTCATTTCCGAAGCAAGTTAAGGTCAAGAAATCGTACAAGAAAGTGTTAGTATTAGTTTTTTGGGATTCAAAAGAAATTTCGTTCATGGATTACCTCCAAACTAGTAAAACATTAGATTCAGATTATTATTGTATCCTTTTGGACCAACGGAATTTATAAATTTGTGAGAAAAGACCTGCAGCCGGGATTCTGTGTCATATAGAATTCTATTAATAGCTTTAATTCTATATATCTGGTATTCTGTGTTGCAAAATAATCGCCCGATATCGATTATTTCTGTCATTAGAAAACGATCTGTCGTTTTCTATTAAAATCGTATAATCTAACCTCACTTTTATTCAAAGGAAATCTGCAGATGATAACATACTAAACTTCAAAAAATTCGAACAACTTTGCATCATATTGCTTTATTTTGGAAAAACAATAAAAATAAGCCTATCCACAACTTGTCGTACACAATATCCGTCAATAAAAAAAGTGTCAAACATTGACACTGACAGCGAATTAAAATAAATAGTTACTAGATCTCACTAAATTTACAATAATATTTTTCATCTGGATAGTACGATATCCGAAAACGCCCGAAGTATAGGCGACAGAAACACAGAATGCCTACAAATGCTATTATCGCTTTAGCCGATAGAAATCAAGAGTAGAAAACTAGGTGTAGAATTCTATGTAACCCAGAATCCCACTGCTGGTTTAAAGAAGATAAAATCATTTTTCATCAAGACGTCGCACCTTCTTAAACAGCTCAAAAAATCATCACGAAAATCGGTGAATTAATGTACGAATTGTTGTAATATCCACCCTATTTATCAGATTTAACTCCCTCTGACTTCTGGGTGTTCTCACATCTCAAAACATTCATGCGTGGGAAATTAATTTTATAGAACGAAGAGGTAATAGCAGCCATAACAGCGTATTTCTACAGTCTTCCGGATTCTCACTTCAAGGATGGAATCCATAAATTAGAAGATTTCTGAAACAAGTGTATTGAAGTTCAGGAGATCATGTTCAATAATAAAATATATTTCAACCGGCTAATATGTCCAATTTGATAGCACTGGTCCTGTTTAATGTCTTTTTGAAATCGTACAAATTCGTAACCTAAACATCGTAAAATAGAAAAAATAATAAAATTAATAGAGACTCCAAATATAATTAATCTTCTTAGTGTATGTAAGAGACCATTGCAAGTAAAGTTAATTTACCAAATCGTACAACAACAGTAAAATAATAAATTTTGTAAAACAAAAAGGTATTGTTCTTTTTCTTTTCAGTTGACAAAACATCATCGCAGTAAAGTTGAGTAGTGAACATAACCCGATTCTCTCAATCCCCCCACTCCTCGACCTTGACCTTGACCTTGCTTCACCCCTCTTTGGCCCCGCCCACATGTCCTTGTCATTGACCTTGAAAGTGCACGTGTGCTTTGGCCTTGGCCTTGTGTTCAAGGTTGTGTGTGTGACCTTGACCTTGACCTTGGTGGAGACGACCTTGACTTTGTTGAAGGTCATCTTGGGTGTGTGACCTTGAAGATATGTTACGTGGTTGGGGGTGACCTTGAATGGTTTTATATAGAGTATGGGGCAGTTTCATTCATCAGTTGGCTCTGACTTGTATAGGTAGTACATGTGTTAATATTTGACAAATCATGGCATATGTTTGTGAAAATTGCGGTTCTAAGTTTACTAAGAGTTATAATATGAGACGTCATAAAAGAGAATCGTGTGCGGCGAGATTTAATGAAGTGCCTGAAGGAAAACGGCTCCGAATTGAAGAGTATACATCGACGATTCCGGTAATTAATTGCGCTACATGTAATGTAGATGTTCCAATAAATCATATGTCAGCGCATAAACGAACACAACAACATAAAAATAATTCATGTTTGCCGGTATGTCATGGTGTGCAACTCGTTCAATGTGCCTTCAAAAGAAGAATTGCAACCTATCGGGTTAGCAGTGATATGGAGCATTCCGATTACGTAATGTTCTTTGCAGACATTAAATCCAAGGTGGTGGAACTTGTTAATAATTTATTGCGTGTGCATCATGCTTTAAAAGTTAACATGACAGCTGTTGGCGAGTACATGTTTCCGTCACAAGAAATATTCAGTGAAAAATCCTTCAACACTGCTAATCAAATAATTAGTGTAGAAAGTGATTTGGATGCCGTTTACCATTCTTTCACCGAATCAATAAAAACGCAGGCGACAGAGTTCCAGGAGAAAGATTCAGGTATGGAAAAATCAAAACCCGATATATTAAACTGATTTTTATATATTATTTTTCTTGTTATAGGATGGGCTCTTGTGCGAATTTTATACTTGGAAGTTGGTATCAACAAGTATATGCCTATGGGTGGCTCATCATACATCAAGTTGCCGTGTTCTATTGAAAAGAAAGGAGCTGTCGTCAATGTGATTAACCAGGACGAATTTTGCTTTGCGTGGGCTGTAACATCAGCATTGTTTCCTCCAACAGCAGAGCCTTCACAGAAGACATCCTACCCCCATTTTTCTAGAGTGCTAAATGTAACAGGTATGGATTTTCCAGTAAAATTACGTGACATTAAAAAATTTGAGGAAATGAACAACATATCAATTAACGTATACGGTCTGGAATCTAAATATGAAAATAATGAAATAATACATGAAGTTATTGGTCCACTGAGGTATGCGTCAAAAAAGTTGGATAGGCATGTAAATTTATTGTTAATTACAAAAGACTGTAGTAGTAAAGATGGCGGTGAACATTTTTGCGATACGACTTGTTCAAAGAGTCATTATTGTTGGATTCGGGATTTATCACGTTTAGTTTCAAGTCAAATTAGTTGTCAACAACATAAAATATATTTCTGTGATGGTTGCCTCATTTATTTTAGTACACCGTCAGCTTTAACTTTACATCAAAGCTACGATTGTAACCACATTTTCACGCAAACACCCTCAGTGGATTTAAAAATCGATAAATTTGGAAAGAGTGTGCCGGAAAATATTTTAAAATTCGAGGGTATAGAAAAGCAAATGCGCGTTCCATTCGTGGTTTATGCAGATTTCGAATCTGTTTTAAAACCCATTGAAACGGTACAACCAAACCCACAAAATTCTTACACTGTAAAAAGTTTTAAACATGAACCATATTCTTTTGCTTATTTAATTAAATGCTCTTTTGACGACTCACTTTCGAAATTTGAGCTATTTCGGGGGAATAATGCAGCACAAGTCTTTGTGGATCGTATCGAGTGTGATTTAAGGGCTCTATACAACACATATTTAAAAGACATTAAGCCTATGAAACCGTTAACGCCTGAAGAAAAAAGGGAGTTTAATGATGCTAAAATATGTGGTATATGTGAAGGCCCTTTTGAAGAGGGTGAGATTAAAGTACGAGACCACTGTCACATAACTGGTGCAAAAAGATTTGGTGCTGCACATTCCGTTTGTAATTTAAATTATAAATTACCCTCTTTTATCCCTATCATATTTCATAACTTAAGCGGCTACGACAGCCATTTATTTATAAAAGAGTTATGTAAATATGGGGATAAAATTGGTGTTTTGGCTCAAAGTAAGGAAAAGTACATATCATTTACCAAAAGCATTTATGTGCACGATTATTTTGATAGTAAATGTGGAAAAGTCAAGAGGAAATATTTAAAGTTGCGATTTATTGATAGTTTTAAATTTCTGTCAACGTCTTTGGAAAATTTAGGCAGCGGTTTAAACGACGACGATTTTATTGAAACGCGGAAACATTTTTCAAATATCAACCAATTTAATTTGATGCGTCAAAAGGGTGTTTTTCCCTATAGCTTTATTGACTCTATAGAAAAAATGGAAAATACATGTCTTCCAAGTAAAGATGAATTTTATGATAATTTACGGGAAGAACATATTAGCGATGAAAGCTATAGAAGAGCAAAAGAAGTATGGCGCTTGTTTGGGTGTAAAACTTTGGGGGACTATTCGGACGTGTATTTAAAATCAGATGTGTTGCTATTGTGTGATGTTTTTGAGCAATTTCGGAATAATTGCTTAAAATTCGATAAACTTGATCCAGCACATTACTATACCCTTCCAAGTTTATCATTTGATTGTATGCTACGTATGACTAAGGTAGAGTTAGAGCTCTTAACTGATATAGACATGATACATTTTTTTAAGAAAGGTATACGCGGCGGCATAAGCCAGTGTACAGAAAGGAAGCACATCGCTAATAATATTTTTTTACCAGACTATGACCCAACAAAACCTTCTTCATTTATAACATACCTTGATGCTACAAATCTATATGGTCATAGTATGTCACAAGCATTACCATATGGTGGTTTTCGATGGTTAAGCGAGCGCGAAATTCTGGATTTAAATATTATGGCTGTTGGTGATGATAGTTTACATGGCTACGTTTTGGAAGTGGATGTGCATTATCCGACTGAGTTGCATGATGCACATTCTGATCTTCCATTTCTAGTAGAAAATATCATACCGCCAACAGAAAACGCTAAATTACCGAAATTAATTCCCAATTTACAAGATAAAAAAAAATACATTGTACACTATAGAACTTTAAAACAAGCCATCGCCAACGGCTTAGTGGTAATGCAAACCCATCGAGTATTACAGTTTGAGCAATCAAAATGGCTAAAATCGTATATTGATTTTAATACCAATTTACGTAACAAGGCCACCACAAAATTTGCGAAGGACACTTTTAAATTAAAAAATAACGCGATATTTGGTAAAACTATGGAAAATGTGGAAAATCGAAAGGATATAAAATTAGTAACACATTGGGAGAACAGTGTAGGCAGAAATGGAGCTAGAGCACTAATATCCCGCCCCAATTTCAATAGTAGCTCGATATTTACCGAGAACTTTGTTGCTATACATATGAATAAAGTTAAAATATTGTACAATAAACCAATTTATATCGGTTTTTCCATATTAGATATATCAAAGACTGTAATATACGATTTTTATTATAATTTTATTAAATCCAAGTTTGGCGATGATGCTTCGTTACTTTACACCGATACTGACTCGCTTATATTAAAAGTGTATACGGAAAACTTTTATCAAACTATATCAGAAAACCCCGAAAAATTCGATACATCAAATTACCCCGAAATTAATAATTTCAACATAATTAAAAGTAATTCTGTAGTTGGTAGAATGAAAGATGAGTTTCCTGGTGATCCGATAATAAGTTTTTATGGTACCGGCGCGAAGGCTTATTATGTAAAGTCCATTAATAATGAATTAAAAAAAGCCAAAGGTATCAAAAAATGTGTTATCGAGAAAGACCTTCATCAGGAAGACTACCAAAGAATTGTTGAACGGGGTGGTTTGATATTAAGAAAGATGAAGACATTTAGAAGTGAATTACATAACATTTATACCAACATAATAAATAAAGTAGCATTGTCACATAGCGATGATAAACGTTATGTAATTCCCAGTTCAACCAAAACTCTACCTTGGGGGCATGCAGACATAGATTTTTACAAAACAGACCCGGAAGAAAACTTAGCAAATTTAGTCACCGTGTTGGAATCATTTCTAAGTCAGGACAGCACGTAATCTGGAAAATCCATATTTCATTATTTGTATTGTTTTTATTATTTCTATTAAACATACAACATTAATATGTAACGATAGTATTGTAATTTTTTTTTTTTTTTTTTTTTTTTTTTTAAATAAAAAACATGTATTCATTGATTGATTGCTTTTTTATTGAACCTTTATTTTAAAATTATAAATATAATGAAGTGTCGACAAATAACAAACTGTAAAAGTTATTGTTGAAAAATTTGTCTAATAGTAAATTAAACGCACAGGTCTACGAGTAAATGTTTAATGTGAAACAGGTTTGCTGACAAGATCCTCCATAGTCTTTTCAATTTTCAACATTCTAGAGTTAAGTTCATCACGCAGTTCGTCTTGCCTAAGTTCATATATTGCAATAACAGTATCATCAATGTATCCTCTAAGTTCTTGACCGGTTTCAATTAATTTCTTGCGTACGTAACCTTCAAGTTGGTTTCTGAATATATCTTTAATAACAATTGTTGAGTCATGTAAAGCTTTCTGCGTATCTTGCACACACTGAGCAAGGTTATTATCAACATAATTTCGTGTGGTCGCATCGTCTCCTTCAAGAGGTTCTGCTAAATAGCACAATCTTTTGCTTCCCATGTCGTAATCTCCATTAGGTGTAAGTTTAAAACCTATTCCTGAAGGACCTCGCATAAAGTTAAAATCCTTAAATTTTCTTTTGCGACCGAACTTATCAATAGTGTTTACTTCTGACATTGTTATGTGAGACTGATTTGAAACCATTAGATTTCACCCTAATATATGGTTCTATTTCATTAATAAACGGACTCTGCAGAAAAATATGGATTGCAAAACGTATTTTAGGTGATGTTTAATAAATACACATATAGATTCATTTTACTATTGTTTTATTGAAAAAAAATTAAAATATAACAAAAGATTGAATTTACTTTTTATTATTAAAAAAAAATAAAAAAAATAACAAACAAAAAAATTAAAAATTAAGAAATAAAATACATGTTAATTTCTTCTGTACAGGTAAGCTTCTTCTATGACCCAATTTCTTCTCTGGATGGCACGTTCATTAATGTCCTTGTTTTTAAAATAACCTTGACAGGACCAAAAAAAATCCTTGAAAATTACAACCTCGAAAACGACCCTGACATTGACGGGTACTTTGACCTTGGCCTTGGCCTCGCATCTAACAAGTTTAGTACTATATTTATATGCTTCTTTAAAATAACCTTGACAGGGACAAAAAAAAAATCCATGAAAATTACAGCCCTGAAAACGACCCTGGTATTGCCGGTTACGTCGGCCTTGGCCTTGGCCTTGCATCTGACAAGTTTAAATATTATACTTAATGCATCGAACAAAAGGAATAAAGGCGGTGTAGTGGGGGAAATGGGCATAAAAGCAGACTTGCTGGCTCGAGCTCTTCACAGTTCGTCAGAACAGCAAACAGTACAGTGCTAAGAAAAAGTTAATTGTGTGAGTTTGAATATCGAAAATGTCTAGTGTACGGTCTCTTTTAGATGCTCTTGACGTGAGCTGCGGTTCACAGCAAGGCATGCTGGATAACATGAGTGGTTTAGAGGTGCTAAGTCCGGGGGTGTTCGAGAACTGGAATGGCGTGGAGCATGAAGATGCCGAAGACCGAGCCCTCAACGATGGTCGCGACGAGGAGTTGGTTCAGTCGGCAGCGCAATTCCTGGAATGCTGGACGGAGGAGAAAGAGCCAAAAATTAATGTGATTAGTGATGTGGTTGTGCGAAAAGCATCGCGGCCTAGGGAATCTTCTCCGAAAGCGTCGAAACTGCAAAAGCTCTTGACTATGCGGAAGTCGGAAATCGCCGATAAAAAAACATTTTATTCGGCGATTAAAGGTGTGGGACAAGGGAAGAAGAAAAAGTTTAACTTTAAGCGTCCCTCCACCCCTGTTCCATTACCCGACTTCCTAAAAACAGCACCGCAAGAGCCACTGTCAGTAGAAGTGGAAGTCATAGAAGGCCCCGATGGACCAACACCACCAACGCCACCAACACCGGCCAGCGTCGAGAATGAAATAGTGTCGGAGGTGAAGTCTTCCCCAGCGCCAGCACCACTGTCGCCGATATTGGGGTGCCGGAAACCCATGAAGAAGCGGTTTAAGCGGTGTTTTGAAGGCGATGAAGTTTCCGCTGCTTCGTCGTCGTCGTCGTCGTCATCGTCTTCACCAAATAAAACCGCGTCTTCTTCCGAGCCATCACAACCGGAGTGGGTCGAAGACTTCACCAACTCTCAGAAGACCAAATTGACTGACATTTATGCCATGAAAAAACGGTTAGTGAATGAAGTGAACGAGTGTGCCAGTGACATTATAGAACTTGAAAAACAATTAGAGATAAAAAAGGTGAAATCTGCGCGGTTAAAAAGACAATTAGAGGACTTTAATAAATTATGTAGTAGGTGTTAGGTAGTTGTAGATATTAGCTTTTAATTTATAGTATTAAGTTTGTAAATATATATATATATATATATATATATATATATATTGTAGTTAATAAAAAAGTGTTTGATCAAATTTTTTATATTTTATAATGAGAATAAAAATGACTTGAAAATTTATTTTTGTGTGTTATTTCATATAGGCCCTGTCCCACATAATATTAGGTAATAAAAAAAAAAAAAAAAAAAAAGTGAATAATCCACTAAAACTACGCAATAGCAATAGTTGTAAATATTTTCTGATAATATTTACAAGTATGCTAAAACATGGTTCGGTTTATGAAGTTAAGGTTCTGTCGCCAGAACTTCTAATACTTTGTATCTCAATATTGTATGTTTTTATGAAAAAAACATAAAATATTGGTTACAAAGTATTATAACCAACTAAAACTACGATCAAATTATTTTGTGGTCCTGAAAAGGACCGTTTGGTTTTAAAACATGCGACTCTTTTATTGAGTTGTGGAGTCGCACGGCCCGTCATCATCATCAGCGGGGGTGGCGGTGCTGTCCTCTGTGTATTCGATGATGAACCGCCAAAGTTCATCCCATCTAGGATCGTTCGGCTCCCACTCCAAACAATTCTCTGTGGTAGAATCTACCACAGGGCATTGGATGGGTTGTTGTTGTTGTTGTTGTTGTTGTTGAGTCCCTGACATGTTGAACTAAAATGATTGTAATAAGTATTGATGGTCGTATATATAGAGACAAATTAATGGTGGGGGGTGAAAACAAATGTCGTATTACGTATTGAGACCAAAAGTTGTTTGTGGTCTCAAATACGAACGAACGATTTAGCTGGGTTCCACCAGCACTTAAAGTTTTAATACTTTGTATCTAATATTGTATATTCTATACATACAATATTAGTAACAAAGTACTAATATGTACTAAAACTACGATCAAAGTATTTTGTGGTCCTGAAAAGGACCGTTGTTGTGTGCCCTTAAAAAGGGCCAGGGAGAGTGTGGGGCTTATGGTGCCCCATCCTCGCTGGTCGACCACCAGCTTGACGAATCGCAGGGGCCTTGTGGGTCGTCGGGTGTTGGTGATGCTGGAATTTCCAGCACCGCATCTTCCGTCGAGTCCGGCTCTGGCTGCGGCGACGGAGTTTCGAGTCTTTGTAAGACCCAATCACCCGCGTCGTCTAATTCCACTAGACCCGGATCATGGTCATATACTAGCGGAATCGGCTCATCCAAGTCGTCCCAACGTAGGACGTCAATTTCAAAATCCACCTCGTCGTCGTCGTCGAAGACTTGCAGGTCTCCAACGTTGTCGGCTACGGTGTCATCACTAAAGATGGATGAGCCTCGGCTGGCGGGTCTTTCTTCCTCCATGTTTATCGTATGAGGGTTGATGAATATATGACTGTGTAACTGACCCAGTCTCATATATATAGAACTACCCCCACCCCACCAACGGATTCTAAATGTTATGTATTGGTGAGAGCTTATAGAATTATTGATTTTTTCAAAAACTTTAAATAAGGAATTAGATTTGTTTAGACAATAAGACTTATTCTTAATATTTTGTGAAGAATACATTACAAAAAAAAAATAATAGAAACCTTGTTTGAACTGTTAACATTTTCATAGGTTCTCAAGCATATAACTTGGCACTTAAGCTACGAGACAAATCGTCGTTAAACGAATATCTCGCCCCATAAGTGACGATTACTAAACTACGATCAAAATATAATGTGGTCCTGAAAAGGACCGTTTTTGTGGCCCTAAAAGGGCCTGGGGGGAGGGTGGGGTGCCTACCGTGGAGTAATTCCCAACGATATTAACACCGACCTAGGTGCAGCCCTTGGTCTTCTCATTGGCGGCACCGTCGTCGTCGCTGGTGGTGTCGGCGTTGCAGGCGGTGCCGAAGGTGCCGCTCCTGGTGCGGTACCCCCGCACTCCTCACACTTGCATATTTTGCCGGGCACGAATGGCCTGACAATGCCAATGATCCTTTTTGGTATATCTTCCATCTTGCCGATCGAATGTGTAATGATGAAATAATTCTAATACCGGCCTCTATATACATTCAAAAAGTTGGAGGGGGTAAGGTGGAGTGCATATATGCATTATATAAGTTTGAGAATAATATGATTTTATAACTCACCGTATCTCTGGTATGGACACAAACTACCCCCCTCCACTTTTCTAGCATATAGTACTAGACTTTCTCTACATTTTTTTCAAATAAATTTTTTTGATATTTCTAACCATTACTTTGCTACATATTTACAAAAAATGCAAATTATGCATATATTTTAATTATTTTCAGGCAAGGTAAGGAAAATTTTGAAAATGTTTTGACGGAATCGTAATAAGGAAGAGTTGAAGTATATCACACTATTTTTCCCGATTCGCTAATATAAAAAAAATTTTTTCATCGCATTTTGGATGGGCTCTGGCATCGTAACGGTTGACGATAAAAAATTGGAAAAATACATATATTGTGGGAAATTTTCTCTAGAATCCAAAAAAAAAATTTCCGAACTTCTGTCACCGCAAATAAAAAAATCGATACCTCAAAAATTGCGAGAAAATGGTGAAGGAGCCGCGCAATCGCTCTGAAACCATCAAAAATCGATTTTTTTTCCCTCCGCGGGTGGGAGGGTGGGTGAGGCGGTGGTGGACTTAGAAAAAAAAAAAAAAAAAAAAAAAACCTCCCCCTACAACTTCCACATACTCCCGTTCGGCGGCCCTAGCCTCATAACTCGAGAATTTCAATTTTTTCGTCTAAATTTTTTGTCATTTTTAAGATTTTCCAAATTTTTTTTTCACCATTGTATTCTACTCAAAATTCTAGGTAATTAAAGTGCTTTTATTTTTTCTCTATCTTGAACGGTTCCCGAGCTACAGCGCTTTAAAGAATTCAAATTACTAACTTTCTATAACCCTTTTTTTCAAATTTCATTTTTTCGAATTTTCAAAAATACTACAATATGTAGAAAAAAGTTCTCTCTTTAATTTCCCAATACCGTTTTTCTCTAAATCTTCAACTTTAGCGCGTATTCAGCATTTTCAAAAAAAAAAAAAATTATAATTTTTTTTACACCATCGCATTCTCCTCAAAATTTTGGGCTATCAAAGTGCTTTTATTTTTTTTCTATCTTGAACGGTTCCCGAGCTACAGCGCTTTAAAAAATCCAAATTACTAACTTACTATAACCCTTTTCTTAAAATTTCATCTTTCCGAATTTTGAAAAGTACTACCATATGTAGAAAAAAATTCTCTTTCTAATTTCCTAATATCATTTTGCTCCAAAACTTCAACTTTGGCGCGCATTCACCATTTTTCAATTTTTTTTTGAAAAAATTTTTTTTTACGTTTTTACTATCGAGAAAAATGCTTGCTTATAGTACTCGATTTCCTCTATAATTTTTTCTTATAACTTTTTTCCCTATTCCTAACCGTCACTTTCCTACAAATTTTCTAAATCGTTGTTTTCATATTTTGCCTTAAAAATTTTTTCTTGTGTTATTTAAGCTCTTTTTTCCACTTAATAAACCACCATTTTCTAAATTCCCGTACTCTTTTCTTAAAGAGCGGGCTTTTCCGCCAGCTTTTTTTTTTTTTGGTTGGGTTTCAAATAAATATAAAACTACTACTTCACTCATTACAAATTTATTGATTCAAGAACATTATTTTGTGTTACATATAATAGATACATTAAAATATAGATTTATTGGTCACCGAACCGTTTAATACATTATAACTAAAAAATGAGTCGTGAATAACTAATGCGTACACTTTAGTGTCTTTGGGGAATTTATTCTTTCTCGTTTGGAACTCCAATTTTACATCCACTGTCGATGAGTTAATCGCCTCTGGTTGATGACTGCAATTGATAATAAAAACGGGGTTTTTCATATATTCCGCGAACGTTATCATCGGATCGTTTATCTCGCGCCCGTAGTAGCTGCTTTGGAAGTTTTCGTAATTGTAATAGGCTGCTGCGTACAGTTTCTTGGCGAAATCTAAATTCCATCTTTCGTATGGATAAACGGTTGAATTCAGATACAGTCTAATGTCGCATACGTCGGCGTGGGTAAACTGGGTTGCGTTTTTTTCTTTCTTGTCGCAATTATTGCTGTCTTGAAACCCGACGATTATATAGCGCGGTCTTTCCAGACTTGTACTCGTTCTCAAGGCCCACACGTCGGAAGATGTTTGCCTTAAAGCTGGTAATTCGTACAGATCCCATTTACGATATGCCATTTGAATACTGGCATTGTTTCCTCCTTTATTAATGCGAGACAGTATTTTCAATTTTTGCTTGTCGTCTGGAATGATGTGACGAATTTTCCATTCGATTTTGTCGATACTAATTTCTGCCTCTACTTCGCCGACGTAACAATTGGTAAAAGTGCGAGCTATAATCATAATAAGCTCTTGTTTTACGTTGAAAACACCTTTTGCGTAATCTTCGGCGAATCCCATAAGATATTTTAAGGGTAATTTCCCGGAGAATACGTTACTTGCCGTGTCTACGATATCTTGGTTTGCTTCGTCGAGACCCCATCCGCACGTCATGAGAGATCTTTGTTGCAAACTTCCGAATGAAACCATGGTTTTTAATGTCGTCGTAACTCCAGGTTTACGAACCACGGCGACCTGTTCACCTCCCATCTCGTAGCGAATTTCATCGAACAAAAATGCGAGGGCATTATTTGATAAAAAACATCTTTTCGTTGCGTCTATGGGTTTAAATTTTCCTTCGATATATATGTAACTTTCGGCGATATCCAGTATAATATCTTGAAAATTAATGGGGATACGGACTTCATCCGAATTGTTGAATGATGGAGATCCGTATGGTTTATACGTATGCTCTTCTAGACTAATAATGGAATTGTCCAAGATGGGCTCGGAGAAAACCTCTATTTTATCGCTGGTGGTGGAAATCATTTTCGCACTTTAAGACCGATTGATTTTAAAAATTTATAGTCTTCGGCAGATAACTGTTGAGATGTTTGTGATCTAACGTCTGGACGACGACTAACCTTGACGTTAACTCTTCTTTTACTTTTATTATGTTTCGGCGGTTCCCCCATCTTAGTCGACAGCACACACAATTGACGATTGAAGCAAAAACCCATTTCTATGAAAGTTTCTTCAGTTCCAATTTCACGATTATTTTCTCGCCTTGAAAATTGATTAGATCACCGCTATCGTCCAAGATGCGAAGAGTAATGTTGTCGATAAACTGACGTCCTGCCGGCATTAACGGCATATAAATATTATTTTGTGGTTCTTTACTGATTTTGTAACCGGGCTCCACGTCGATATCGAATTCGAACAAGGTATGACCTTCCACCGAATTCATATATGCTCCGGAAATTATATTACAATCTACGCGTATGATGCGTACTTTCATTATTTCCACCATCTCGGTTGATTCGTGCTTTTTGTCTCTTTTTAACACTGTATGATTAAATCCTAACATTTTACCGATACTCGCCTCTCCCCGGAAATCTATAGTATATTGGGATTTCAGTTCACATTTCAACGTATTATTATTAGCAACCAAGTAAAAGATTCCATCGTTCTTTTCTTCAGTTGAAATCCTCAAAGCCTCCAACATAGCTTTACCTATCTCATCTATTTCATAGGCCCCAGGTGGAATCTGCAATTGTATCGGCTCGGTGGTGTAACCCTCCTTCATGTAGGCAAACTTATTGTTGCTTTCGTCCACATTAAAAATTGAATTGTATGTGTAAAATCCCAGCAATGCCAGACCATATTTGTTTTCTCTATTTAATTCGACTGGTGGATAAAAATCGGCGCTTAAGACGCTCGAGTGTCCTGTTAGTGTGAACGTATAAGACATGACTAACCATTAAAACATCACACATCTCGGTTTTATTCTTAGCGGCAACATTTAAAAAGATTCATCGTCACACCTTTTCTCACTGCATTAGATAGTGATGTTTTTATGCTATTTTCTGCTTTTATGCGCACATCGCTGATTTTGCAATAACAACAAAATATTTTTCTAGCCGTAAGATCCTCATCAGTCATAACCTCGTTTAAATTGCTGCTGCTGCTGCTGAAATAATGTTTGCAACCGCACTGATATTTTAATATATCGATATCGCTTTTAAGATGCTCCGGCAACTTTTCCCAAACGAATGGAATTTCATTTGGGGCTAATGCAATCATTACTTCCTTGGGCATGTTTTCTAACTGTTTCACGGTCATTTTCCTTAATCCACCGGCTAGATGAAATGCTTTCAGTGATTGCAACATTTTAGTATAGTTATTGCGATCCATTTGCGGTGTTAATGGTGACGATGATGATGATGACATCTTTTACGCTGATGATTCGACAAGAAACTTTAAGCACAAATGTCCACACCAGACTGTTCCAAAATCCTGCTGACGATCGTATGTATAGTAAATAATTTTTGATGGTTCCGATCCCGTTTGTAGATATCGTACCAATTCGATCGGTGGGGGCAAATCGCCGAAGCTGTCATAATATGTTACTTTAGAATTATTTTTTCTATAAGCTACCCAATGAGTCCCTGCACCACGCGTACTATCCAAATTCACTATTGCTGCTTCGTAACGTCGAGGACCTTGTCTAGGTAATAAATCCCTCATATAAACGCCTCGAAAGTGTCCTATTCTTTTCTTTTTGGCATATTTTTCTATATCGATGTTAGATAGTGGTCTTCGAGGTAGGGATTCAATTAGTTTTTTGATCTACGATTTAAAAATAATCCCATACCTTTACGATATGGCTTTAGAAACAAACCATTTCCTTTCGATTTTAAATACAGGCCGGCACCGGTTTTATCTTCGCTGCTTTTTTTTACTGCTTTTATGGCGCGCACAATTCCTGCTGCCCCACCGGCTAATGAACCCAAAGCTGATAACCCGGCAAAAATTGGTATTAATGGTAATATTCCACCAGTTTTAGGAATCGGTATTATTCTCGGTGTACGAACCTTCCTTTTGCCACCTGCCGCTTTTACCGATCTACGTGCTGCCGACAGAGCTATTTTAGATGCATTCATGACATTTTTTTCCAACACATTTTTACTTCCGGCTTTTAATAATTCCCTTCGAACTGCTTGTCGAATAGCTGTTCCGAAACTGGCTTTCCGAACATGTCGATTTTTATTAACACCTTTCCTTTTTGTATGACGCGTGCCTTTACTAGATGTTTTTTTTGTTGATAATGATGATGATGGTACACCCATACCAAAACGTTGTTTTCCTTTCATAATGTTTGTAACTAACCAAGCTGCTGTTTTTTCACCTAAACTGGAATCTTTCGATTTTACTCTATTCCAAGCACTTTGTTCGAGCTCGTAATCCGCTCGATGTCTCGCACTTATGTTGTCTTTATTATGTAAATAGGCTAAATCGTGTTTTTTGCATGCGGCATCCAAAGGATTAATGCCTGGATCACCTCTTGTTACACGTTTTATTACTTTTGTTCCGGGTCCGCAATATTGATAACCAGGAATGTGTACCTCGAATGGTAATTTATTTATTAACGAATTCACAATACCGTATCCAGTTTTGTTGGAAACGTGAGACCGTCCACTTCGTTTGACGCTCGGCATCTGAATGACAGTTTTTGTGAAAAATTGCCTATAAAATATCAAATTTTCCTAAGATGCGCGTTATCGATCTTAAACAAAAACTTCCTATTGACAATCTCGATGAAAAAGTCGGACTTGGATTTGAAAAGAAGATAATGAAGAGACACGGTCCTCTACTTCCTTCCTCTATTCGCGGCCTGTTAATTGGTCCATCCAATTGTGGAAAAACTAATGTCATGATTTCGCTGCTTACACACCCCCTTGGGCTACGTTTCGAAAATGTCTATATTTACTCGAAATCTCTGTATCAACCGAAATATGAGTATTTAAGGAAAATTTTAGCGCCCATCAAAGGTTTAGGCTACTATGCCTTTAGTGATTCCAGTAATATTGTGGTACCGTCCGATGCAAAACCAAACTCTATATTTATCTTTGATGATGTTATATGTGAAAAACAAGATGTTATAAGATCGTACTTTAGCATGGGACGTCATAAAAATATCGACTCCTTTTACCTAGCGCAAACATATTCGCGAGTGCCTAAACAGCTTGTGCGAGACAACGCCAATTTTATTATTATGTTTAAACAAGATGAGTTGAATATGAAACACATATTTTCCGACCACGTTTCACCGGATCTAACTTTTACTCAATTTCAAGAAATGTGCTCAAAATGTTGGGATAATAAGTATGGATTTTTAGTAATTGATAAAGACAGTGATGTGAAATCGGGAAGATACCGCAAAGGATTTGATAGCTATATATTACTGTAATAATAAGGGAAAATGCTCATTTGATTGTTGAAACGTCCTTTGTTAACATCATGAATAACGCGATCGACTTAAAACGTAAACTAGTGGAAGCTACCAATGCCGTCAGAAAAAAATTTAAACAAATTAAAGCGGCTAAAGAGTTTAATGTTGTGGAATTGGAAAAGTTTTACGAACCCATTTCTAAGCCGTTGACAACTATATCTGATGTGGTTAAGCAACGTCAGCAGCAGCAGCAGCAACAACAACAGCAACAACATTATCCAGCTACAAAGTCACATAGTCTCAGTACATCAGTGCAGTCGACTCAAATATCAGGTTTTCCCCAACCTACACATTCCTTTCAAACCTCCACACCTATTCAGCAGCAGCAGCAGCAGCATCGCATTTCAAAAGAAGATATTAGCCAATCGGTGTTTGATACACCCTCAACTTCAACTAATACATCTCTCGCATCCGCTGACACCACAACTTCCGATACTTTAAACGCACACCTGAAAGGATTACGTTCGAAACCATCTCTATACGATACTGTATATGGTGTACGTTTTGGTTCAAAAACAGATAACAAAAATTTTATTGGTAATTTAGAGGTGCGTTTTCGAAATGGAAATATTGTCTTATACAAAAAAGGGAAAAATATTGCAGAATATGGTGGATCACCGGCACTTTATGATTTGTTATTTCTTAAAACACCCCCAAGTGTAGGCAAGGAACAACAACAATTAAGTGATAATGTACTTTCAACGTACAAGGAAATTTTGGAATCAACGAGTGCTGTCTACAACAATTTTAAAAAAAGTGATGGTTTACGGGAGACCAGATGGAACAAATATTTACGAATTATTAAACCTCTGATAATGGGCACAAAATTAGGTGGTACTATTACAAGAAAAAATCTCTCGGAAAAACTACAGTTACCCACAAAAAAGAAATTATCTTCGAAAAAATTTCAATATGTCTACTGGAACAAAGCTAAAGAGTTGGTGGATCGTTTACGTTTGTTGTGGAGTTCCAAAATGGCCGGTCACACTGGACACGAAAATGAAATTATGTCAATCATAGAGGAATTACGAGAAGAAGATATAATATATTAAGCTCAATATTTAATGATATTATTCAGTTCTTCCTTCGATCTGAAACCTTTAGTATTACTAATAATATGGAGCCCAGTCTAGAAAAAATCAAGATTGTTAATGAACTACATAGAACGGCTAGAAAAAATTTTGTAAGACGGCGCACGATAATAAAAGGATACAGAGATTTGTGGCAAATTGATTTGGCTGAAATGCAACAGTATGCTGATGAAAACGATGGTTATCGTTATATTTTGGTCTGTATAAATTGTTACTCGAAATTTGTCTATACCAAAGCCATAAAAAACAAGACTGGTATAGAAGTTACTAATGCGATGAAAAGCATCATTGAAGAGGCATCATATACACCAATAAATCTGCAAAGTGATCAAGGAAAGGAGTTCTATAATACAAACTTTCAAGCCCTGATGAAAAAATATAATATAAATCATTATCCACTTACAGCACAAAGAAAGCTGCAATTGTTGAGCGAGTCATAAGGACTTTAAAAAATAATTTATATAAACAATTCTCGACAAGAGGATCTTACAAATGGATACATATATTATCGGCAGTAACAAAAACCTATAACCATTCGAAACATCGCACCATTGGAATGAAGCCTGCAGACGTGCAAGAAAAAACACATATTAAAGCATATGATTATTTAAAAATTGTACCTAAAAAATTTAAGTTTTCCATGGGTGACATTGTGCGTATTAGCAAGTACAAAAGCTTATTCGAGAAAGGATATACGCCCTCTTGGTCAACCGAATTGTTTAAAGTTGTAAAAGTTAACGTTACAAATCCACCTACTTACTTGTTGGAATCGTTAGAAGGTCAGCCTATAAGAGGGTGTTTTTACGAATCAGAACTACAAAAAACAAGCAGTCCTGACGTTTATCTAGTAGAAAAGGTCCTTAGACAACGCAAGAAAAATCACATCGAACAATTATTTGTCAAATGGCTAGGATTTCCCAACCACTTCAACTCTTGGATAGATAAAGCTAATATTGTTTAAATAACATATTGTATGACTATATTTTTTATTTAAAATGTAAAATAAATAAACAATATATTGTAAAATAAAGTTTTTTATTTCAATCTTCATTATTAAAAACAATGACAATAAAACATCATACACATAAATAACATTTCAATATTCTTGGAGGGAAGGTCCAATTCACCGACGACTACGACGTTATCTTCAAGGCTATGCCACTCGGAGTGCGTTCTCCTATTCTTTAACCTGCTTTTTTTAGATTTTTTTTGAAGTCGAGTCGTACGACAGTGCGCTTAATGAGTCATTTAAAGGCTGATGATAGAGTATTTTCTGCATAACTTCAATTTTTGTTTTAAGCTCACTATTATTTTTGTATATCATGGGGAGGACATCCTTGTTAAATATGTCACATATTACAGCTGCAAAATTGTAAAACTTTCTATTAACAAAGTGTTTTGTCACAGCATCGTCATCATCTTTAGGTTCGCCTAAGTTGGTTATGATTTTTCCACCCATATCATACTGCCCATCCGCTGTAAGTTTAAAACCAATCCCTTGTGGCCCAGATAATATATGATATTTTTCATTATATTTCTGACGACCAAATTTATCAATTGTGTTGTTTCCTCGACTCATTTTCAATCTTTACTAAACTATTTTATTTTTATTTGCCCTACTTATATTAAATATTTCAGCTGAGAAAAAGAAACACTGACTATGATCTACTGGGTTGGTATGTTTATAAAAGAAATAAAATAAAACTGTGATTGTAACAGATATTTATTTACAGTTATTTAATTGCACAAATACAAAAATTATAAAAAATTAATTTTCCATGTCTTCGTTTTCGTTGCTCAAAATTCTATCCCATCCGACACTATTTCGATCGTCAACGTCTTGGGCTGTTGCTGTTGCAGAAACCAATTCATATTTTGCAGCAAGCTCACCTGGTAAATGTGGAATATTGACGAGGTATTCTTTTAATTCTTCTTCAACCATTTCAGCACAAAATGTATCCATGTCTATGGAACCATATAAAAATTTGTCGCACAAGTGTGCCCCAGCCATAAAATTGATTGTATCCCTGATCTCGTTCTTATATTGATCTTTGGTTACATCAATATGCGACCAATCATTTACGCTATCTAACATATCGTGAGCCCTATTTCTTAATTCTCTCCCCAACCAAAATATGTATCTATCTACACATTCGTTGGCGGTCGTCGTCGTCGTCGTCGCATCAGCAGACATCTTTAACAGAAATAATGAACACGCGTAAGTATTCTGACATGTGCAACTATATTTTAAATTTAATTACATCCTTTTTTTCAAACAATTTACATACAATTTACTCCAATGAGCCAAAACGTAATAATGTTCGAGTATTGTTTCCAAAAACTCTAGTGCCCTGTCCCAAATAAGTTAGAGTGTATTTATCTTTAGTTTTACTCATAATATCTACAATATCGTCAGATAGTGTTTCGGCCACACGTTTTGGTAAAAAAGTCTCAAATGTGCTATTATCACCGTCATCGTGTAAAGCCACTAAAAGAGTTTTACCAAATCGTGTAGTCATTGAAACCATCTTTACAATTTTATACACTTTGCCTACAATCATTTCGGTAACCTTTTTTTTCTCTAAAACCTCGAAATCTTTGCTAAACATTTCATTAATTTCATCTAGAGTTTCTTTTGCAATACTCATTATTGAAAAAATGGTATATAAATCCAAAAATTACCGTGAATATAAAAGCACTTTCAGAACACTACACGAACACAATATTTGATGTTTATGCCACTGATATCTGCGACTGTTTGAAGTCACTTCTTCTCCCACGAACCTTTATAGCGAGGTTTCAAGGTCGAATTGTAACAATGGTGGGGGTAGCTTAACGATAGAAATAGTGGGAGGAGTATTCAAGGTCAAATGACGTCACACATTTAAATTGGTATAAGGATAACTTCAAGGACAAAATATAATGAAACAAATAACTACATTTTATGTACTTTATTCATTGATTTTTTTCTGCCATTCTTCTATGCGTTTAACATTATCACCTAAACCTAATTTCCTTAATTTGTTCAATAATAAGTGTTTATTTTTATTTCTAAGAAAATTCTTACAAACTATACTAGCTAAAAGACACACTTCGGCATGGTCCATATACTTAAAAAATACACTAAAGTCCTGAGCCTCCGAATCTTGCATTTCATATGCGTAAAATTCCGAACAGGCTGCAGAAATTAGAAATTCCTCGTACATTTCTCGCACTAAACTTTCCATATTAACTACTACTACTACGTTAAACTTAAGTCCTACACTCTAATTTCATCTAACACAACCGGATCTGCAATGAACCTAATCAGTTTTTCCAAACAGTCACTAAACCCCAACTTTTTTATCTCACGAACAAAGTCTTGTAAATTTATTGTTTTGCTGCAATATTTACGACATGCATTCGCAGCCTTTTCATATTCATAAGCCAAATCACAATAGCGCGACGCCCATTCTGCTCGACTTTTCATTGCATCATTGAAATAATTATTAGCCGTTTCAGTGAACTCATCGCCCAATTTTTTTACTGTCTCTTGCAAAGCACTATTCATATTATTCACTCATTTTTACATTCACGACACTTTTTTATTGCTGGTGGTGGCCCATCTATATGATGACGATATATTTGTTCATAGTGAATGTAACAGGGTAAGCTTAACTGTAGTTCCTTGTTACACCGATATGACGCTGGCAGCTTATCCCAAATTTGCCGTAAACTCAGCGTATCAACGCAAGTTTTTAAATATTCGAGAGGAAAAAATGCTAGATCCTTCTCTTCAAAATCACACAAACTTTTTAAATTACTCTGATATAAACAAATTACTCTGCCGACTTGCTCTATAATTTTTTCTTTAGATAGTTCCGTATCTGACATTTCACACTGAATGAATGCAAGTAGACTCACACAATTTATAGAACAATTTGCAAGGTCAAAATCATTTCAAGATCATCCCACACTATTACAATGCACAAATAACTACTTCAAGGTCACACACCCAAGATGACCTTCAACAAAGTCAAGGTCGTCTCGACCAAGGTCAAGGTCAAGGTCACACACACAACCTTGAACACAAGGCCAAGGCCAAAGCACACGTGCACTTTCAAGGTCAATGACAAGGACATGTGGGCGGGGCCAAAGAGGGGTGAAGCAAGGTCAAGGTCAAGGTCGAGGAGTGGGGGGATTGAGAGAATCGGGTTATGTTCACTACTAAGTTGAATTTGTTCAAAACTCAAATTTTAATGAAAATTCTTTGCTCGAATGAGTTCTGTATAGAAAAAATTGCTACGAATCACAACGTCCAATAAAACTACTTTGACTTTTTTACTCATCTTTTCAGTTGACAAAACATCATGGCAGTTGGGTTTTTTGTTTTTTAATATTTACCAACTTTAAAAACATTTTGCGGTCAAATCATTCAGACTGCTGCGTCTGATGAACCAACAAACAAATTGAAGGAAAATTGGTTTAAACTGTAAATATTGCGTGAGAGAAGGCTATATAATTAAGAAAATATATAGTGCTTCGTGTCGATACTATTTCTTATCTGAAAAAGTTAATTTCAGTCATGTTTAATTGCGCCACAAATGAAGAGCATCCTGTAACTGCACAAATTACTAGTAACTATCAAAAATCACATCAAGAGTGAATTTTTTGTTGCGATGGTGAAAGGAAAGTAAATGTAGAGAATTGTATCGGATGTTTCATATTACCTTTACTTCAATAGTTAATAAGTCAATGAATATTTGGAGGTAAAGATATTAAAATTATCTAATAATGTTTATACGACCTTCACTGAACGCTTTATAATACAGAGATACTCTTGTAGGCCACCAACAATTTAGTCCTTCAAATTTGTGTTATTTAATATTTCCAAAGTTTTATATAAAGTTGATTTTGTTCAAACCACAAATTTTAATGTAAATTCTTTGCTCGAATGATTTCTGTATAGCAAAAATTGCTACGAATCACAACGTCCAACCAAAACTACTGTGACTTGTTTACTCATCTGTGCAACTTACCATTGTTGTGTTACAAAGGTTTTGTTATTAATAATTTAATTGTTTAAATGTCTATAAACAGTTACCTTGGCTATTGATGGGTCTCAAATTTTTAAGTTTTATAAAATATTAATTAGAAAAAAAGTTAAGTACAAATTAGTGTAAAAACATTGAATAATGGAATTCCGCCCTAATTAAATCGATCATAACTCGGCTTCTAGAAGTCTAGTAAGGACCTCCAAATGCTTAAATTAATGGAAATTGTTTTGGTTCTTAAATGAACAACTAAATATGTTTCTGATTATTAATAACAAAGTTACCATAGTTTAGGGTTTTAATTTTCACCTAAAATTCATAAAGATATTTATTTATAAGCTTTTTTTTAGTGATAGCTTTACGAAATGACAAAGATGACTAATCAACATAATTCTACGTATCAAAACGATAATTATTTATCATACTTGGTTGTCGAGTAACGGCTATTTGAAGATGCCCTGATGAATAAGAATGCACATTGTGGCACGCGTTAGTCCAGAACAGCAAAATATTTTCTCAGCAAAGCATTTTAGAGAAAAAAGTTTCAGATGAAAGTGTTGAAAATAAAACCGGCATTTGATGGTGAACTTGATCTTGACCTGTCCCTTTGTTTCCGAGTTGATTCTACAACAATTTATGAAAAAAGAATATTTTATCATGAAATGATCTCTAGAGGTCAATAGATCCCCCATGTTATTCATACTGTTGGATAGGAAATTTTTTCCGCTTTCCATTCCTGCAATAAAAAAGGATTTCTATTTGAAAAACTCAACTTAACCTCCAAATGACTTTAAAGGTCGATGTCAAGGTCACCATCAGATGCGCCGTTTAATTTCCTACAACTTTCGTGTGAAAATTTTTTCTCTAAAACGCTTTGCTCAGAAAATATTCTGCTGTTGCGGTACTTTTGGGACATCCTGTACAGGCTTATGAGAAATTTTCGATTAATTTCAGATATAATACCCTTTTTTCTCTTTCAAAAAATAAAAAAAACGAGGAGTATAGGAGTTTCGCGCTTATAACCAAAAATCAAAACTTGGCTCACCTTACCAGTATTCGTTTCATGTAACATCGAGCTAAAAATATTATCAAATTTTCAATTACTTTGGGTAAAAAGTTTTTTTAATGACAAAACTTAATGTTACTATTTCTTTTGTGATTTCAATTTTATAAAATGAATAATTATTCTTAAATGAATTATTAATTAGGTGTTAAGATAAATACTGTAAAAAAGTACACTGTTAAAAATAACCTTAAATTTAAGAAACGGTTGATGAAATTTGCTTCCAGAACATTACCTTAAAAAATTAATATGAAGTTTCTTTATAGCGTAGGATTTGACATATTTGACATTTCCAAAAGATATTTTCGCTGTGAAGTGTGTCATAATGGTTATTAATTTATATAAGTGAAAATATGGCAACACTCGATCTGAAAAAGCAAACGATAAATGAATAAAGTATTGAAATATACTGAATATTTACTTATCTAACCTAAGGCGATAAATATTTATAACACAAATTGTCTCTTTTACGGCTTATGATACAAAAGTTCATATTTTTTATGATAAACTCCTATATTCCTTGGTTAATATTTTTTTTCTAAAAGAAGAAAGGATATTATGTCAGAAATTAATGAAATATTTCTCTTGAGTCTGTATGTATATATATATATATATATATATATATATATATATATATATATATATATATTATATATATATATATATATATATATATATATATATATTTAATTAAGTTATTGTCCGTGTAATATAAAAACAAAAATAAAATAAAATCTTGGCTTAGCGGGCGTGAAATGTGTCAATCTGCATTATTCTCGTGTTAAAAAGTGCGGAGCATTCCAAAGTATGGAAAGTCTCTGGGCCCGACAGATGGCGACAGCGCTGTTTCGTCCTAATATGGGACTCGTCAGGCCACCGCAGTCGGTACAAACCATCATCCCGCCTCTGCATCCTATAATTCACCGTCGCGCCACCACATGGCGGTTTTTACAAATTTTGTCATATTTGCTGTTTTTAATTTTAAATTCAGCTGTATAGGATCCAGAGGCGGGATGATAATTTGTACCGACTGCGGTGGCCTGACGAGTCCCATATTAGGACGAAACAAGATTTTATTTTATTTTTGTTTTTATATACATACATACATACATATATATATATATATATATATATATATATATATATATATATATATATATATATATATGTGCTTTGAAATCGCGCGATAGGACTAACGTGCGCCAGGATGCGCTTTCTTATCCATCTAATAGTGATTACTCGGCAACCAAGTATCCGTAAAGAGTTCTATAAAAGTTTACATGCTTCATCTTGAAGCATAGAATCATAATGGCTAGTTATCTTTATCATTTCGTTCAGCTACGACTAAAAAAAGCTTATAAAGAAATATCTTTATGAACTTGAACTATCGTAACTTTGTTATTAATAATCAGAAAAATATTTAGCAAAGTTTATTCCAAAGTCACAATAATTTCCTTCAATTTAAGCTTTTATAGGTCTCTCTTGGACTTCTAGAAACCAAGTCAGATCGATTTAGTTAGAGCTGAATTCTATTTTGCAATATTTTTACACTAATTTGTGCATAACCCTTTTTCCAATCAAAATTTTTTAAAAATTAAAAATTTAGGGCATTTCTAATAAAGAGTACAATCGATCTGGCTGAGCAGACTACTCACAACTAGCCAAGTAATTGTTTATAGACCAGGTTTTGGGACTCATACCTTCGAAAAATCGATTCTCCATAAAAATACATGACAATATTGAGGGAGCCTAAAAGTGGCTACGAAACCCCCCATAGCGCCCGAAATATAGAAACGAACTTCCTGCAAAATAGGTAAAATTATTAATTAGGATTCAACCAAAAAATGGTTGTTTTAGACAGGAATAACTAGTACCCTGTTAGACTAAGCTAATAAAAATCCCGCCTGTATGTTATTCACTGTAAAAAGGAAATGCTTTAAGTTTAAGGTAAAAGTGCTGGAAGCAAACTTCATAAACGTTTCTAAAATACATTTAATGCAATGCATTAAATTTAATAATTTTTACAATTATCTAAATTAATTTTTTCCATTAAATTTTTTTTGATCATTACTTTTTAATGTGACTGTACATTAAATATACAGCCAGTGTTCATTAAATTTGAGATATGTTATCACATATTTAATGCATCAACATTAATATGAATTCAAAAAATTCTGAAATTACCAGGGAAATGTGGACATTTTTCCCATAGGAAGTATCCGCCATCTGGACCAGTTTCGAACTTATCGGTTCCCGTCAGTACGGGGCAGATATGTACACGTAACAATAAGAAAATTGAGTTCTTTAAGCAACTTATATCATACTAAACAAGAAGTTTAATACATGTTGCGCCATCTCCCGGAATCTCATGCAATGTATATTGAATAATAATGTAATTTTTTTTAGTATTATAGTATATGTGAATTAATTTTAATGTACAGAAGTTGAAATATCTTTTCAGTTACTTTGTTGAAATTTAAGGTATCATTTAATCAAATTTAATGTACAACGAACTGATATTTCAATTAATTTGCTATAAATTCAATGTAAATGTAAATTATTCACGATTTAAAGTAGAAAATCATTAAATTTAATGTAGAATGGACATTAAATTTGCATTAAATTTAAGGTTATTTTTAACAATGTTCTTATGCCAGAAGCTTTAGCATTTTATGATCTATCTAAATTATTGGTAATACCAGTAACTATTACTTTTAAATTTCTTTTATTATGAATGAAATCCTAGTATTAAAAGCAATGGTGTTATTGATTTATGAGAAAATTTTCCATCTCCCTTTTGTGTCTGTTAAATTCAATATTGTTTCACACTGTAGCAAATTTTACAATATTTACTTATAACGGTATTTATTCAGGTTGATACTATTTATTTACTGTGTCAAGTAATGCGATACCGCAGAATGAAAAGGAAGAACTGCCGGTTCGCAAATAATTGCGAAATATGAGGTAAAGGTGGTAAAGTTAATTCCAAGAAATATGAGAATCTACTTCCGTGGGGAAAATCGGAATTTTGTAAACGAGTACGGTTAATGGATTTTAATTTTACGGTGACACTATTTCACAATTACTTTTGAAATATTATGGTCTCATGATTAAAATACGGCAAGCTACAATAAAAAAGAGGTACGGTATTATAATAGTGTGTCATTAAATAGGTTACTTGAAGTTCACCAGTTTGTAACATTTATATACAAAAATAATAAAAAGTTTTATTTTCTTAACACACTTTTTTTTCTAAAATTTCAGACAGAGTGAAATATTCAAAACAATTTAATTAATGATAAGCTAACGAGATACTTTCAATGTCTAACTACGAGGGTGAATCAAATATAAACAAAAATTTTTATTTGTTTTAATAAAATAATAAATCATACGTTATTTTTCTACATAATCTCCTAATTTGGAGACACATTTTTTCCAGCGATTCGGAAGGTTTTTGATTTTGTTATCGTAAAATGAAGGAGGTCGTGGTAAGAGTCAAGGCCTCCACAGCCTCATTGTCTTGAAATTGTTGTCCTCCTAGTGCTTCTTCAAGAGATGGAAATCGCAGGGTGATAAGTCAGGCCTATAGGAAGAATGGTTAACTGTGACTCATCTCATTTCCTTTAATTTTGCGTAGGTTAGAGTTGCAGTATGTAGCCAAGTGTTGTCGTGCAGGAGAATTACGTCCCGAATCAGTCGGTCACGTCTCTACTAAAGGTAAGCCGCCTTCGCGCTCACCATAATAAGCAGCATTTGTTGTGCGACGGTCGTGTAAGAAATCAATGTGCAAAACGTCACGCCAGTGGAAAAATACGGTTGCAAGCTTTCAAGTGTGTAATGATGAACCTCAATTTCGCCCTTTATTCATAAACTGTGCTGAAAGCTCTATACAGACCTGCAAACGTTTTAACTTCTTTTCTTTTGTCAAAAGCCGAAAGATCCAACCGGCACACACGGAAATGAAGGTCCTCGGTAATTATTTTTTGACAACTTCCATCACTTATTCCCACTTGTGCTGCTATTTAGAAAACTTTCAAACGTCGATCGTCTTCAACAAGGTCACCAATCTTTTAAATGTTTTGCTCTATAACGTTAGTTCGAGGTCGAGGTTCATGTTTCTCATTTTTAACCTGTTCACGTCCTGCCTTGAACTCCTTATGCCAGGCAAGCACATAAGCCGTTGAGAGTGTTTGATTCCCGAACTGTGCAGTCAAACTTTGAAGGATTTCAGTTGCTTCGACGCCTTCATGAGCAGGAAATTTTATTAAATACGTTGCGCAGTGGAAGGGTTCCCATATCACAATAACTACTTTCGATGTGGTCCGAACCGGCGACCAATCGGCTCTCCCCACTGTAGTCATTCCTATCAATGTACTCTAGCAGCACCTGCCCATTTCCATAAAATTTACGAGTTCAGGAACAAAAGACTCATTTATATTTAATTCGCCCTTGTAAAAATAAAATACATTTGTACGGGTAACTCAAAATATTTAATTACGTACTAAAGTTAATTGACGTTTTTCTTGTTTTGACCAGACTTGTCACGGTCTTGTCTTTAATTCTGACCATCTGTAGTGCTTGATTAACTAACCGCTGATTAAAATATTTTGAACAATAGTGTTAACATCCAAATGTCAATACAGGTGTTTATGAAAGAAACGAACTTCCAATGTCAATACAGGTGTTTATGAAAGAAACGAACTGGCGAATAGAAAATAATGTTTGGTAGTAACGCTTGGTTGCAGTCTTTTAATTTAAAAATCGTTTAAAAAAGTTTCGTTCGGTAACGGAGGTTACTGAAATAAAAACATTTAACAAATTGATGGGAAATACTAAAAACTCATGTAATTCATGCGAAAATGAAACTAAAACCCACAGATGATTATTTTTAACAGACTTCCAAAGGACGGGGGTTCTACATTCAATCGCTATATATGTTTTTTTTATGTATGTAGGTCGATTACTCCGGAATTTTTTGGCCGACATTGGTTCAGTAAAATTCAAGCTGGCGCTGATAATATGGTAATGAAAAAAATAATTTTGTCCGATTTTCTCCAAAAAATGGGGGTGTTTTCGGAGCTGAAAATAACGAAACTAAAATTATTTTTTTAAAATTCAGTGTGGCTGATTCAAAAATTTTACGTCTCTCGGTTTTGTCCAACATTGACATAGGGGGATATAATCTTCGCCTGTCAGTCTGCCTGTACGGGCCAATCTTCGAAACAGCTAGGCCGATTTCGATGAAACTTTACAGACATGCAGAGGAGTTGGTCAGGAGTGATATAAGATGCATTTTTTCTGTCTGTATGTACGGGTTAACCTTCGAAAAGGCTAAATGAAACTTTACAGACATGAAGAGGAGGTTGTCAGTAGTGATATAGGCTGCTTTTTGCTGCATGTTTGTCTGACGACATGGGCTAATGTTCGAAACGGCTCAATGAAACTTTACAGACATGAAACGATTTCAGTGAAACTTTACAGGCATAAAGACGAGATTATCAGGAATTATATAAGCTGCTCTTTTTAAATTGTTTATTGCTTATAACAATTGTATTTCTTATTTATTTCCCAAGTTTCACACGGACGAAGTCGCGGGTAAAAGCTAGTTAAAAAATATAATAAAAATATACTTACAGACCCCTTAATGTAATTGTTTGCATAACAGCACAGCATAATGGACTTACCTAAAAAAAAGATACACATTAAAAATAAATAAATAGAGAGATAAGGAAACAGTTACATAAACAAATAAATTAACTAAGTCAATGTAAATACACTTTCTACAAATAATTAAAAATTATCAGCTTGTTCGGATTTATATTAGCGTAGAAATGTGAGTCCGGCTTGTAACACACATTGTTCCTCTACAAGTTTTTCAGATGTAACCCCAACAGAGAATATATAGTAAATTTTTTAAAGAATATGTAGTCAATAACCAATATTTTAAAACATTCGATTTATTAAGTTTATGTTAAAGTATAACTATGACCTTCGAACATACCCCTATAGAATTATCATAACGTCAGAACTGGGGCCCAGCTGTTTGAACGCGGAATAACGTAATAATATTTTTATTTATATTTGAAAAGGTGTTGATATTTCATTCCTTGGTACACACGTACCGATTTTATGCTACCCTTTTCTAATTGCATTATTTAAACGAGTATCATATGATAATCGGTACGTCAATTCTAGTATACATAGAAATATAAGTGTATGGTTGTCTAAATTATTATTATTGTTATTTTTAATATGTAAACAATATTTACCAATAAAAATAAGTTTTTAAATCCTTATTTTGTTAATATTAATTGAAAAATTCGCATTTACAGTAATTTCTAACACTTAAAAACACACACCATAGAACTAACAAATAATAACACCTTAAAGTCCCTTAAGAATAGAAAAAGCCGTGGACCAGACGAGATCACTAATGAGATGCTTAAATACGGAGGGGAAAGGTATGGAATGAAATATTAACCCTATTCAAAAATATCATAGAAGAACAAAAAATACTGAATGAATGGAAGAATAGTGTAACAATACCCATTTTTAAAAAAGGACAGAAAACGCACCCAGAAAACTATCGAGGAATAACACTGCTTGATAGCATTCTCAAAGCATTCACAAAAACTATACTGGAAGAAATCATCAAAATCATAAGTATACGAGAAGAAAAACAAGGTTTCAGAAAGAACAGATCCACTATTGACGCAATATTCATTGTCAAACAAATAACTGAAAAATCCCTAGAATTCAATAAACCTGCGTACATGTGCTTCGTCGATATGACCCAGGCTTTTGACAAAGTACGCTTAAAGGACGTCTTAGAAATAATGAGAACAAAAGGTCTGAACCATAAGCTAATTAACCTAATATACGATATTAACATCCAGTGCAAAACAAAAATCAGAGTAGGACATATAACAATGGAAGACATATATGTAAACACAGGAATTAGACATGGCGATTCGCTCAGTCCCTTTATATTTAATTTAATAATGGATAAAATAATAGAAAATCTCCCCAGAACAGCTGGATACAAAATGGGAAACACATTCTTCCATACCGTCTGCTATGCGGACGATGCTGTTCTTATTGCAGACTCTCAAGTTAACCTCCAAAAATTACTGCACTCTTTTAACACTAAAGCGAAAGAATTAAATATGCTCATCAACACCGAGAATACCCAATGCTTAATAACATCTAAAGAACCAATACGGTGCAAGTTGGAAATCGACATAATTGTCGAACAGGTAAATCACTTCAAACATCTGGGAGCAGAAATAACGAGCCATGGAGACCTTTTTAACGAAGTAAGAGAGCAAAAAATGAAAACCGCTAGAATTTTTGGATGCTTAAAAAAATTGTGTGGAAGAACAAATACTTTAATACCGAAAGCAAAACTAAGATATATAAAACGACTCTAAGACCCACCTTAACATACGCGGCAGAAACAAGACCAGAGACATGCAGAACTCTACAAATGATGAGAACAGTTGAAATGAAAACATTAAGAAGTATACAAGGCAAAACTCTACACAACAGAATACGGAATGAAAATATCAGACAACAATGCGGGATACAGGACATAGGAAGATGGGTTGGACAAAGGCGAATATTCTGGAACAAACATATAGCGAGAATGGAGGACGGTAGAATCGTTAAAAGCGCAAAAATGAATAACTCAGTAGGAAAAAGATCACAGGGAAGACCACCAAAACGATGGTGAGAATGCTGGACCTCATCTTCCGGGGAAGACGTGATGACAATGAACAGGCAATAGCCTACTAGCATGGTTAACTGTGTTAGAAAGAAGAAGAAGAAGAAGAAGAAGAAGAAGAAGAAGAAGAAGAAGAAGAAGAAGAAGAAGAAGAAAAACACTGAAAAGGGTCACGCCAACAGTTAAACTGAAAGAAAAGATAAATAAACATGTTTATATCTGTCACATATCAAAACAGCCTCTTCTCCACCGACTATAAACAGCCTTCAATCAAATCTATTGTTGTTTAAATCTATAGGGTATGATCGAAGACTACGACCTTGTTTCAAACGCAGCTTTCTGATTCGATCGAACTGATCCGATTCAATTATATCCACTTAAAATCCAAGAAAAAAAACGACTGGAATTTCTATCGGATGCAACATTTCTTGCTACTAGTTGAAATATTGCATCCGATAAAAACTTCAGTAAGAACTGTTTATTATGTAAATGTAAGTGAACACTGCGTTAGGAACGAAGCCAATGATAATTTCCTTTATTCTATGGCAATCGTAATTTCCTTTATGCTATAGTAATAACAATTTTAGTGTCATTCTTATCTCTATAAGAATGCAAAGAATGACATTAAATAAATTAAAGAACAATAAGTGTGCAGGAGAAGACAAAATTACAGTAGAGATGCTGAAAATTGGCGGCAGAAAAATAGAACAAATATTGAAGATTCTATTTAATAAAATAATTGAAGAGGGAAAAATTCCACAGGATTGATATAACTCCGAAGTAATCCTAATATTTAAAAAAGGGGACAATATAAATATTGAAAACTACCGACCAATATCCCTACTATCACACACCTACAAGTTGTTAACCAAAATCATAACCAACCGCATAACAAACAAACTCGATTTTTACCAACCTGTCGAACAAGCTGGATTCAGAAAACACTTTAGCACCACAGATCACCTACACACCATAAGAATACTAATTGAGAAGTGCACCGAATATAACGTATCGCTCCATATGGCTTTTGTAGATTTCCAGAAGGCATTCGACTCCGTCGAAATATGGGCAGTATTACAATCCTTAGAAAACGCAAGAATCGATTCAAGATACATAAACATCATAAAGAACCTATGCGAAAATGCAACTATTCAAATAAAAATAGACGAAAACGACCCCATAAAACTACAAAGAGGAGTGAGACAAGGGGACACTATCTCGCCAAAACTGTTCACCCTAGTCCTAGAGGACATTTTTAAGGAACTTAAATGGGACATCAAAGGTATAAACATCGACGGAATATACTTGAACCATCTCAGATTTGCAGATGACATAATCTTAATAATAAGTAATCTCCAAGAATTGAACAAAATGCTACAACAACTAAATGACGTATCCACATCTGTAGGCCTTAAAATGAACTACAACGAAACAAAAATAATGAGCCACGAACAGGCAAACATAACAATACAGAACCAGAGGATAGAAAACGTCGAACACTATGTATACTTGGGTCATGACATCAGACTAGGGAAATCAAACCAGGATGCTGAAATAAAAAGAAAAACACAGCTGACATGGGCCGCTTTCGGAAAACTTGCATACATCCTGAAAAATAAACCAATTCCCATAAATCTAAAAAGAAAAGTATACGACACATGCATATTACCGGTGTGTACGTATGGATTAGAGACAATATCCCTCACCAAAAAGTCCGCTAAAAAATTAGAAACAGTCCAAAAAGCGATGGAAAGAAACATGCTTGGAATTTCATTAAGAGACAGGATTAGAAACACCGAGATAAAACGCAGAACGAAAGTCAAAGACATCGTGAAGGAGGTTGCAAAGATAAAGTGGCGATGGGCTGGTGACATAGCCCGATATGAGGACAACAGATGGACACGAAGAATCCTGGAATGGAGACATAAGGACAGTGGCGGGCAAACAGTGGATGAGATTGGCGAAGAATAGAGAAAGATGGAAACATTTGAGAGAGACGTACATCCAGGAGTGGATGGACAGGTTGACAAAGAGAGAGAATAACAATTTTCCTTATAATCTATAAAATAAATCTTGAATTTTGTACTTTTAGCTTTAGTGAATATATATTTTGACGTTGGAAAAACAACTTATCTCTTTTTAACATTACTAGGGTTGAATTTCAGAACATACAGAAACACGTATTGGTTTATTTTTAATGAAAATTTTACATATAAAAAAAATTAAAACTCTCGCAGCTTCCTTCGCGAAATGACTCACGAGAATACCTCGAATGTAATTGCAAATATTCTCAATCAATTATTTGCGAATAAGATGCAGGAAGTAGTTTTAAACCGGTAGCGTATCCTATTTATAGGGTAATTATTTAGAGTTAAAGAAGAACTCACTATACTGCGTTGTCATATTTATTACCTAATCCACTGACATATTTATGGGCTGCCACTTCTTCTATAGTATATGTAGGTGGGAAATATAGTTTGAGCAAAAATTGTTAGATCCATTTGTAGAGAAAACGTAAATCAGTTAATCCAGTCAGGTCGTGCGGAAACTGTCAAATGACAATTTGCAAATTATTTTTGTGAGATTTTATCAATTAATTAACTAACGGCATAACCAATTAATTCAAAGTTGAAAGGGCTATTAGACAAAAGGATATTCAGAATATCTAACTGGGATGTAAGATTGGGAGAAATTTAGAGCACACAGATCTGAGTCAGGATCCTAAATCAGGGTGAGAATGATTGTCAAGCACGTTGGTTGTATGAAACTTAAAAAAAAAGGAGGTGTTAGACGAACAGCACCTTTATCTTTATAATTGATAGCATATCTTTCTAAATACCAAAGAGGAGAGGATATGGAAAGTTACAAAAATAGGCTAAATGCCAAAAAAATTATCCTAACATGCAGAAAATAAATGTCATAAATTCAGATCAAGTGGCTACGTGGAATAAGCGCAAAGTGAAATTTGATAATAAATTTGTTGTATGAGGTTGGCAATATGAGTACCAGAAAACCAGAGCAGTGGCGATCTCCATCCCGGTGTATTCTTTGTGTTTAAGGTGATCGTTTGTTATCATCCTCGACACAAAATTCTCTTGATTTTTTTGATGTGCCGTGCAGTGGCATTAGTTAAATTTCGAAATTTATATTTGTGTATGTTATCAAGACATTTGTGCAGACTTTTTATATTTATAACAGTACATCAATGTATGGTATTGTTTTATAAATTCCGTTAATTCACTAATTTCGGTAAATACATTTTTTATATTTTGGTAATTATTTACATTATGGTAAATCTAGAAAAATGACTTTTTTTGAAAAAATTTCGATACTTAACCCTTATTTCGAGGTTGTAGAATACGATTTTGACTTTGATTTTTCACTATTTTTCCCCAATTTCCCGGAAAACTCAAAAAACACTAAGCACTTTTAATTCTGAAGAAAACAACGAACTTACATATTTATTTTCAATGGTACTAGTTCAAATGTCATGTATGTAATATATTTCAACTATTTTAGCACAAATTTTAGAGAATAAATTTAGAAAAAGTTGTATTTTCAACGAAAAACCAAAAATATTTTCCGAAAAGGCCATCGACCATCAGACTCGCGAAAACGGCTAATATTCGTTTGACACGCTATAAAATTTGTCCATCTCAATCAACAACATAGTTTAATTTTTGTAATATTTTATACAGTCTCAGGAAAAAATGTATCTTAGCCATCTAAAATTTTTGGTTAGTTTAGATTTAGCTCGATTTTGGTTAATTTGTAAAAGTAAAACTAGTCTGAACTAACCTAAATTAATCTAGACTTATACTTTCGAAATATAAACTACAAAATTTATGCATTACAGTTCACAACATAGTTTAATTTTTGTAATGTATAAAAAAGGGTAAAATTAATTTTAACCACCTAACATTTTTGATTAGTTTTGGTTAGTTTGAGAAATTGAAACTAATCTGAACTAACCTAGATTTATTAATTAAAAAAATTATTATCTAGCAGAGACCACGTATAGACGGGACAATCTGTGAAGTAAAAAAATATATGTGAATTTCACAGAAATCGTATTGGCAATCTGGAATCAGCGCTAATTTTTCGAGTTTTAGGAACGAGTCACACCACCATTTAATGGCGGAAGCCACTTCGTTTTTATTTGTTGTACAAATTTATCAATTTTTATATAATACAAAGGTTATCAGTGTGGAATTTGTGGTTGTAACAAAATTTTAACGATTTAGAACAAGAAATTGAACCTGAAGTAAAAAGTGTTTTCACTGTTTTCCGCAAAATTGAGGAAAAATTATGGAAAACGGAGATCAGAATCGTGTTGTACGATCTTGAAATAGGGTTTTCCTAGATTTTCCATAATGCAAATTTTTACCCAGAGAATTATGTTTAAATCTATTTCGTTAGTATTTGTTTTATTAGTCACTTAATAATGAACTCAAAATTGTAATTTTTCAATATAATAACGTAATAAAAGGTTGCTCAAGTCCAGTCCTGTCCCCTGACCTACTGTTCAAGCACAGTATAACCCCTTTAAGAGGAGTATAGCTTTATATGCCTGACCAAATTTATTTTAGGGTATTCTCCTTCTTTTTACCCCCTCCAACTTCCTTGATAAATACCGAAAACATGTATATAACTTCCTTTTCTTCACTGGCTATTTTCGCAACGCAGCAACCCACTAGGTCAACCCACATCATTTGCCGCATGACGACTAAATATCTGAAATGCTGCTGGATCACACTAAATCATTTCCTAAGTGAATAAGGAAGATCGCTAGACCATTCAAATTAGCCGTAAATTCTCTTATACCTGAATCCTAACTCAGTTAGGATGCTTAAATATCGGTCTTATGTTCTTGGTGTCTGGATGGTTGTTCGAGTTAAATAAAATCCATCCACGTTAAATAACACCATTGTAATTTTAAATTTACTCCATGGTCGACTGATTTCGATAAAAGATATCGTGAAAAGCAGAGTAATGTTTTAAGGTTCCATAAAAACTGAACTTTTATTAATGTTACCATTTGTTGTTAACTAAAAGTTAAAAAAAATGTATCAATTTTGAACCCACTGATGGACGCTAACTTTTCTTACGCACCGAATATCACCTGCTAAATTTTAATAAATGATTTAACGATTTTAAATTTTTATTGCCATTTTAAAATCAAAAGCTTCTTACTAGCAAATATTGACGTCCATCAAGACTTTAAAAAGCCACAATGCCATAAAGCTATAATATTCTTTTGCATAATATATTCAACATCTATTTGCAGAGACTTTGTTTTTAAATTTTGTAATAGTTACTTAATCTACAGGGTGTTATAAGCTCATTTTATATAGTAATATCAATTGCTTGTGAGAAAAGGAAAAGGATCATCAACTTTTTCAGACCTATATAAAATCTAAAATAATAATATCTAGGATTTTTTATAATATTTTTGCTGCTTACAAAAGTCAAGAATATTTCTGAGTGAAGGTATTAAAGACAAACATGCCTTCAAAAATTCAATTTCTCATTTATAAGTGCCTTAAAAAAGGTCCTATCGTGATCAAAAATTTTGTAATTACCACAGAAACGTATAAAAGCAAATTTGGATATTTGTTACAAATAGGATTTTTCCCTATTTTTTCAACCAAAAAAATTCTTCCTTTTTTGAGGAAATTAATTTACTAAATAATGTGAAAAAAATAGTAACCACTGGAACTTTCTACTCTATCTTATAAAGAGTGTGCAACCAAGACAGACTAAGAATTTCATGTAAAATTGGTCTGGCATATTTTAGTTGAATATTGTTTCGGGTAAAAGTTGCTATGAGTCGAATTTCAATCAAACCACGTTCATCGATTGATTACACAGATGTACAAGGTTCTGTTATTGGATAGCTGGGGGTTATTTTCGAAGTAATTTGCTACGTAAAATCTGAATTCGAACTTAAAATTGGCCCATCACTTCAGGATTTTGACATATTTGAGAGGTTATATACTCGAAAAATAATGAACGTCCGCGAGTTTAATTTATTGCGAATTTTAAAGGCTGGCGAGGATTTTAATAATCCTGAGATATTAAGTAGAGTCTAATTTCATTTTTAAAAAAGTTTTAATAAGTGTATTCAGTAAAATGGCGGCCATTTTCCACATTTGTTTAATTGATGTTGTCTTTTTAGTTAGTTTTTTAATTTTTTTAAATATATACATGTATTTCCAACATTTATTTTAAAAATTGTCTTATTATTACAGCCAATTGGTGTATGCATGTAATTGAAAATACTTTTTTCTAGCAAAACCGCCCATTCAATGAAAATTTTTCAATAGGTACAAAAGCTTCCAAACACACGCGGTTATCCGATAGAAATATTTAGGATGTCATAACATTGATGACAAAAAAAAATCAAAAGCGATGTTTATAAGTGACGTCACTTTTATAACACTAACATTACTTTATAGCCCATTGCTAGACCACTAGAAAACGTCATATTATAATGTTGGACCACACACAAAGAAATTTAGAAAAAATCAATATTTTCTTAAAACCTCGACGTCTTCTATCACCCAAACGAAGCAGCATCGGATATAACTAAGTTGGCGTAAATCGGACCAATTTTGACTGCAAGAATCTGTCATCAATGTGCATATATTTTCCAGACATCCTGTATAAAAGCAAAAACGTTTTCTTGAGTTTCTGAATAATTAGCCACATAAAATTATGATCTATAAATATTGTAAAGGATACGTTTGAATATAAAATCTAGAGTTTTTGGAGATAGAAGTAGTGGATTCCCGTTTAAATTCTTAAAGCATCAATCATAAAATATGGTTTTAAGCAGCATTTTTTGACTACGTATACTTAATCTTCATTAATTTATGACATGTAAGATTTAAGTCAAATAAAATGAGCATTAATTTGTAAATTTAATAATTATAAGTAAAGATTAATTACAACCAATTTTTCAGTATGTTTCAGGATTATTTATAAACTTTATTTTTACAAGAAATATACGTATAGTGAATTTTTAATTAACTACAATTGGCGCCCAATGTTTTAGACACGCTTGAGAAATAGTCGAAATTAAATTGATTACCGCTTTTAATCATTGTTAATTCTCATCAAAGGATTTTCACGGTTGTTTCGAAAACAGCTCATTAAGAAGTTGTAAATATTTTTTCTGTACCACCTATAGTGCAATTTCCTTTTCGTTGAATTTGACATTGCTAGAAAAAGCTAGATATTTTATCACGCAAAATTGGCATTTTATTTTTAGATTTTGCCAAAACAGTAGCAAATATTATATAATAGTAATAAAAATATCAAGTTTTTTTTATAGTAACAGCAATTACGTTTTTTTTTCTGGAAAGAGATACACTTAATGAAAAAAAAAATAAAATAGAGATATAGTCCAGAGGACGTAATCCCTATTTCAACATTATCACTACTCTTTTGAAACTTTGTGAGGGCTTCATTTTGTCGAGTTCGACAACTTTTTTATTTGCGAAATTCTTAATTGCAAAACACGTTAATTTTTTTATTTTTTTCATTTGTAATTGTTTTCACTTAAAATAGCGTATAGAATACACTAAAATGCCCGATATTAAAAATGTAGCATATTTATAAAAAATAAAAAAAAAACATAATTTAGAAATTGTTATTATATTTTCATTTACGGTCCAAGTTAAAAATGCGTATATCCAAAAAATATTGATGATACGAAAAATTGTTCCTCTTGATAAAATATCTTCTATTTTCTTCGTAGATTCAAGTAAACTTCAATATTTTTGATTTTTCGAGAAAAAGTCATTATTAATAGATAGTTTTGCTTGCCTTCAGATTTCAAAAACAGTGATCAAAGTCATATACAGGGTGTTCAAAATATTAAAAACTGTAGAATTAATCTTGAATAATTTACTTTTCTTTGTAATTTTTTTCCAAATTTTACTTAGTTTTTCCGAAATATAAAAGTATTTAAAAAAAAATACTAAAATGAATTGTACGAAAAAGGTAGTGGCCTATAGTTGACGACGACGGAATGACAATCTAGGAAATTTAAAATAGCCTAGGTTGTAAGCTGCTTTACTGATGTGAAAATTGTGATTCCTTTTCTGGTGCTGAATCTCTTAATTTTTAGCACTATTATAGGTGTAGTCAATAATAATTTTAATGCATTTTTAACGGATTTAACCGCTATAGAGAGAGATTTAACACTCGCGTGGTATATCAGTGGATATTAGTGTCCGCAACACGTGTGTTCCGCTGAAGATTTAAGTAAATGATTAAAGTGTTTTCTATCATATACATGAGCGTAGTTAACGAAGAGCAAGGGTGGGCACCACTCACCCTACAAAACTCATTGCCCACCCTAGAAAAATCGACAATTTTGAAAAAATATACTGTTTTCATTATTTTTATTTTAAGAAAAAAAATCAATCCCATTCCTCGAAAAATAATTTTATCATGCTCGAAAACCCCCATTTACCAAAAAAGAGTGAAGTAAAGTGGGATACGCGACAGAAGCAAAGCTTTTTATGCATTGTATGTATCAAAGCTGTAAAAAATAGAATTAATCTAAAAGAAAATATTTAAATGGGACTGTAATTTTTTCCGATTAATATAATTAAATATCAATTTAGTAATAAATAATTACTTAAATATTTTTATAATATAATTAAAAAAGTTATAATTATATTTAGTTTTTAAAATTAAAGTAATATTTACATTTCATATATTATAGAATTGTCTAGTGACCCGGTAAAATTAGGCTATTTCACTGATTTTACTGGATACTGATGGGGATTTTTATTTTCCAAAATATCGATACCCAACCGGATAATATAAGATTCCAGTCAGAACTATGGGAACTATGGGACGCTCTTGATTTGTTTATAAATTATCAATAAAAATAAAAATCAGATTATAAGTTCTACGACGTTGATATCAACAGATAAAATGTAGAGCTTCAAAAATGCTACAATTCTTTTTTTTTTAATATCCCTTTCTCATAAATAGTTCATTATTAATTAATAAATAACTGAAATTTCTACTTGATTCATTTAACAATCGTGCAAAAGAGCTGAAAAATAATCTAATCGTTTGAAAATTTTGACCAGTTATTAAAGACAAAAGAAAAATTTTTGATTTCAAACCCAATTTTTTATTTTGAAAATTCGATTTGGAACCAAAAAGTGTTTCAAACTTAAGAGTCAATATCTCATTAACTATTTATGCTATGACATTTATTTCAAGTTTAAAAATCAGAAAATTTATCATTCCTTAGGCCCAATAATTTGAGAGTTTAAGGCAGTGTCGTTTCCGAGAACCTAACAATTACACATAACCTGTGTGTTGCACGCGTGAAAACGGAAAAGTACAAATAAAACCAAATGTACCTGTACCGTCTCTCGCTTCATCCAACCCGTCTACCGCCGGAGGGTGCTCTCCCAGAGGTTGTCTCTATAGCCGGTATTCATAGTCCATCTTATGCTTAAATCCGCCTTAAGCACTACTTCTAGCATGCAATAGTTAAAAATAAAATCACTTCTGAGGCAGTCTTGAACCAGTTCAAGTTCAAAATATAGAAAAGAACAAATCAAAACTAACGAGAAAATGTATACACTATGTTTTTATTTTGTACAGCAAATCTGTGTAATAAATATTCAATTTCGAAAGCTGCTTTTTTTTTAATATCATTTATTCTATAGACAACGGTTACTCTTATTTTAAATTTAGCTGTATCGCCAGACAGTCAATAAACTCTATTATTACAAGACATCACTTATGTATCTGTCATTAAATTGCTTCGTTACTTCCAAAAATTCTTAATTCTACTAAAAAGTTAGTTGATCTCTAATCAGGGGATGATCAAGCCTGTCTCTTTGAGGAGGGCAGCAATATCACAAGGGCAAAGAAAATATCGACTCCATTTCACAGCGAGTTTTCGGCGGGGGTGGAGGAGTCAGCGATATTCACGTTCCTAATGCAGCAGGCAGGAGAGTCTATTTTTCTTAATTTCGAAGCTCTGTATCCACGCCTGCTTCTACTCGGATAACCGAAACTGAAACCTTGCGGTATCTGATCAACTGACCGGCTACCCTTCTAGGAAAACTCCCTAGCTACGCCAAAAGTCATGTACCGACGAGATGCATGCACCACTTATTGGCCATTTTTGGGAAGAGATTCTCATATGTGTCGCGAAATAAAACATGACGCGAAAAAGAGTTAAAATAAAATTAACTTCAGTTTGCATAAATAAAAATTATTCAGAAAAATGTACCGTAAAATATAATAATTCGGAAAGAAGGAGCATTAATTTTTTTTAAGCAATGTTATGAAACCTAAAGAATAAGTTTGAAATAAGAAGATAATTATTCCCCATGTTAACCTCTTACTAGTATACATTTTTCTAATATTTTTCTAAATTCTTCGTACACAGATGCAATCAATAGAAATGTTGTGCATTTTCTCAAAAATTTTATTTTTTGGTGAAAATAAATTTTTAATTTTCTTTATTCAACTACGTATTTAGGCTTTGTGACTAATTCGGAACAACTTAGTTAAATGAAATTTGCAAAAAATTACAAATAAGTATTTCACTAAAAATTAATTCTACCTTTTTGAATCTTTTGAACATCCTATATACGTTGTCAGGACTTTGATTACTATTTTTGAAACTGTAGGTAAACAAAACTTTTTATTAAGAATGGCTTTTCCTCAAAAAATCAAAAATATTGAAGTCTACTGGAGGGCGGTACCTCATCCGTGGGCACAGTGATTAAGAATGTTTTACAAAATATTTTTTTGGTGAAATTTGAAATTTCCTTTTCACCGACACTTATAGTATTCATCGAGAGAGCGCACAGAGATGCTTTACTTGCCTGTAATACTTTTTTAAAACCCCGAAAGCATCATAACAATAAATTCAATGATGCGGTACTGCCAGATGATGGAGACGAAGGCTACCACCCTTTTTGTTACAAGAAATTTGTTGTTAAGAAAAAATGCCTGACATATAAAATATAATTAATCGACTATTGTTTAAAATATAAATTTTTATGCAACATTAATAATATAAATTTATTAAGTAAGTTTTTTTACGATTTTCCTATATAATTTAAAAATTAGTATAATTTATTAAGAAAAATAATTTTTCCAACATGCTCATATGTGTTCAATTCTGATGTGTTTTTCATGAAATCGGAGTTAACGTTACTGTACAATTCGGAGCACGGTGGTATTAGTGTGCCAGTGTTGTTGTACAACGTTTATTTGAATGTAAGTTTATAATAAAACATGTTCGAAGTAATGAAAAAATAAATAAATAATAAATAATAAAAGCATTGGAATTTTTTTCCAATATTTTAAAAAATAAAGAATAAAAATTTAAAAAAATATATAAACTCTATAAATTTTGAACAGTTTCATTTATAAACTATCGTTTTCTTTTTAAATTTTAAAAACATTTAATGATACCTATTTATTCATTCCACAAAAGCCCAAAAATGAGAATAATCATACTAATATTTAAATGTGAAAATTCGTTTGTTTGTTTGTGTGTTTCTAATTTATGGACTCGAAAATTATTGAACCGATTTGCATAATTCTTTCGCGTATTTTCCCTTATCACTCCGAGATGGTTAAAAGCTACACAAATTTTGGAATTTCCCATTAATTTTTTAAAAAAATTAATTTTTTGATTTTGAAGTGAAACTTTTGAATTTCGTTTTTTTCACGTTCACACGACCGGGACGATTTACATAATTCTTTCACGTACTTTCCCCTAATCCCAGCGAAATGGTTATAGGTTATACGTACTTTGGAATTTCACATAATTTTTTTTAAGTAAATTCTGTCGTCACATGTCATCACTCCTTCCAACAAGTTTGGATCATTTTTAATGGCATTCAAAGTTTCAGTACAAACATTTTCACGAGCTTCTTTTTGGTTCGATTGCGAGAATTTTAGGCAGCATTTTCGCACACACTTTTTGCATGTTAAAATTGTTATGTAAAATTCGCCTTGTGTATTCTTTGTCGATTCCTACAGTTTCAGCAATCGTACGAATAGTTAACCGACGCAACGGCCAGATCGAATCCAGATCACCAACGTTTTCAATATTTTCATCCGTTTAAGATGTAGAAGGGCGACCCTGGTGCGAATCATCTTCAGTGTCTTCTCGGCCATCTTGGAAACGCTTGAACCACTCAACAACTCGCGAACGTGATAAACGTTCATTGCCATATACTTCTTTTAATAAAAGATTAGTTTCAGTAGCGATTTTTCCAAGTATCATACTTCTAAAATTAATAATTAACACTGGGAATTTCCACTAAACTAACACCACTATAGAATAAAAATGCGTTGTTCAAAATTTAACAATTAGCAAAAATTAATTAATTTAATTCTAAAATATTTTAACTATTTTATGACACATTTTTACTAAATTCTATTTAACTACAATATTTTATTTTCTATTTTGATATACTTATCAATTTTGTCTCCAGCTGAAAACATCTTACAGCAGACAAGAGTTAGGTCGAAATTAAGAATTAAACTAAGAAGTTGAATGTTTATCAAGTTCTTTGTTGTTAATTTTTAAGTAAAGTGTATCATTTAAATTGCAAGTGAAAATTATTAACGTAAATTCTTAGTGTTAGTTGTTAATTTTTGTATTTATGTTAATAAATTTAAACGGCTAACAACAAAATATGTTTTTATGATTTTATCAATGAACACAGTCTCTATTTTTAATCTCCACACCTTTTTCATTCAAATTTTCCATAATAAATAATAAATACACTAAAATTAAACAAATCAACACGTGCATGTTGGTTTGGGCCAAGGTTCGATTTCTGCTTAACATAAAACCAAATGTTTAGCTTTGACGGCTAGTTATGAATGAATATAAAAATTGTGTTTATTCCAGGAGATTAAAGTGGATTATTTAACAAAAATAAATCAAATAGTTTGGGGAAAAAATTTTTCGAATTTCATTTTAATTTTAGCAATCTTAATAAAATATTTATATTTCATTGAAAATTTTTTATAACTAATTTTTTGATTCAGCTTACTATGAGCTCATTTTTTTAAATGAAGCGATGTGATTTACAAGATTTTGAAATTTTTCCACTAATATTAATAAGTATACGTCAAACTCGATAGTGTACAGAAGGTGTCAAAATAACCCTAGTGTTTCATATATTTTTTAAAGGGCCCGATAAAGGAGATATGGGACTCAAAAGGGCACCCAGTGATTTGCCTTTTGGGAAGTAGCTTCAAGACCTGTATATTTTAATGAAATTTCAGCATGCTGTATACCTGATCAATACTCACGAATCCAGGCTCTAAATAACCTTTGATATTACCAACAAAATTGGATCTCCTAAATGCCTCTGTCTCAGTCCGTTGAGTGCTAGATACTTTTTGAGGCTATTGTCAACGATTTCATTTTCCTCCAATCACCATCTGCCCATCAAGTGACCTGTCAATGGTCCCACCACGATAAAGAAGCTCTCTTGTAAGTCATGCGCTAGGTCCAGTACATTCCTTAGTACACCTCATTCCAAGAGCCTCTCTTCATAATTCAATAAATTTACTTTCCACCAACAATTTTAATTCCCTTTTGCCAACGGTAACTGGAACAGGTAGAATGGGTTGGGGTTCATATGGTTCAATTGCGGACCCAGCTTTGCTAGGCGGTTTGCCTTCTCATTCCTGTGTATGCTGAAGAGGCCCGAGATCCACAGGAGTCAGATTGTGTATCCGTTCCTTGTCAGACTATTCAGTACATCATTGCACTTAGAACACCGACTGCGCAGTTCCAACACTAAATGTCACTGCCAATATAGCAGCACTACTGTCTGAGCATATGTTTATTATATTTTTCCTATTTATGTTCCTTTTACAGAATAGCATAAATTTCTGTTGTAATAATCATTGTACGTTGTCCCAGAGAGTAAAACCCTCCGATTCCCTTGCTTCTGCTAAACATGTGATCTGTTTGCATGGGAAGTAATGGACATCTCTTTATCATGCTTTCCTAAGGTGCGTATAAATATGGAGAGTCGAGCTCGAGTCGAGTATGCCTCGAGCTTCCAACGAGACTTTTTTGAAATTTTGCCGATTTCTATTGTTATCGAGGGCCATCGTCGGCAAATTCGAAAAGAAGTAAAAAATGCAGTTGGGTCACAAGAAGTAAATTTTTTTATAGTTCTATTGTTTTCGTGTAGCGCGACCGATTCTCGCAGCGATCCATTTTCTGTTGGTTTTTTGATGCGAACTCAAAGGGTTTTTTTTTTATCTAGTGAGACGGGTTTATGACACGCTTTTTCGAAAATATTTACTTTGCAGTGAGACTGAAGATACGAGATTTTCTTATTTTTTTTGCTAATAAAATGAAATTTATTTAGCACTTGGCATTAATTGATTAAAAGTTGTTCATAAGTGAATATGGAGTGATCGGTTGAAAATAGAGGAACCTGAAAATAATTCCAAAATTTGTGAGTTATGGACAAAAATTTTAGAGAAGAAAAGAAGTAAACGTGTGAAATGAAATTGCGTCAGAAAATTTGCAGAGACCAGCGAGAAGAAAATTTCGAGTGCGTCGGCCATATGGAAATGAGTCGCTGATAACATATTTTTCTTTTGGAAATGACTGGATAACGCAAGGGGTAGATATTGTATGTGTCTTAAGTATATATTTGAGGAGAGAGTTGTATACTTAAAAGATAATTAGATTTAGAAGTATACATCTCAACTGGGCAATTAACAGTAATGACATTGTTAAGTGTACTTCATTGTGTATAAATGTAGGGCCTTGCTATGTTATTGTCTTACAACTTTCAGTGCTAGCTATTGAAAATTTCTACTTTTACTCCAAAACTTAGCGAATCTACAACTTATAGGCGAATTAAGAAAAGGAAAAGTGGAACTGTGTACTAGCCTGAACCGTACCCTAGAAGAAAAAATTATACAAATGCTTCAAAAACATACTAAGAAGACACGTTCACGAATTAGAAAGTTATTAGTTAGAAAATAAAAAGCAAGTCTCAATAAAGACTAGAATGCGAAAAATCAATCTGTAAAAAGTGCTGACAAAATGAATTTCTCGTAGGGAAAGTGCAACTAGAGGTGATACGGAGGAAATACTTTTCAAGAAAACGGTATTTGCGGGAAATTAGAATATACCACAGGGAAGGCATCTGGATGTAATCTGTCTCAGTACAGGACACATAGTACAAGAAATGTATGAAGATAAGAATATAGGAATTTTTCGAGAAGCATTCTTAGAAAGGTTATCGACAGATTTAAAACCCTTATCCGCTCAGGGCCACAAACTCATTACAACTCATATTGGACGGAATTTATAGGAGTTTTGCAGCAGTTTGAACCGAAATTTACCAAAGATTAACATGAATAAATAACGCCGGATATCTTTCAAAGATATTTTTATCAAATGATACAATTGATTCAGGAGAGGTCAGTTGTAGATTTGGATAACGCCAGTTATCATTCTAGACTGGTGGAAAAATTGCCAATAAAATAGTTGAAAAAGCGATATTACAAATTGGTTATTAAAAAAACATATTTCCTTTATGAACGGTTTACTAAAGAAGGAACTTGTAAAAATTGCAAATGAGAAAGAAAAACAATTTAAAAAAACATGTGATAGACGAATGGGCTGAAGAACATGGAAATGTTGTGCTTCGAACACATTAATTAAAATCCATTACACTTATATGGGCACAAGTAATTCGTAACTCGGGATAACCCAAAATGTAAACTATAAGGAATACGTTAATTTCTTAATACATTAAAAAAAATTGTCAGCGAGGACTGGTGAGACGGCATTAACTATGTTATTAAAGAAAAACTTAATTGAAGTTCGCATCGATGCAGCCACACTCGCCGCAACAATCATCGCCAAACAAACTAGTAAACAAACTGGTTAAATATCGCTTTTTACTTTGCAATATTAAAGATAATTAGAAAATAACACTCCTGAAAAAAGTAGGTTCTTTTTTAACAACCTGAAACCACCATATTGAACCGTGAACAGATTACTGACGACCTACGTATGAGCTAATTTCGAGATTATTTAAGTAATATTTCGAAAATAGGAAAAACTACCTCTTATTTATTTCGGAATATAATGATATAAGGAAAATATGATAATAAACAAAATTTCAGCCAATTTGACAGCGTGAGGTATTGTAATATTGGCCAGTGAACGGGAAAACACCAACTCATGGAAAGGGCGATTTCCAAGATTTATTAATAGATCTTGTAAAAGTACAACAAAAAGGTATCTTTTTTATTTATATTTATAGGAGATAATATGTAAATAAAATCACTTAAAAAATTCCGTAGCCGTCAATTCCAGTTCGGACAAGCCTTTGGCAATTGAAAGCCTCATTCTCTATGTATAATTGGTAGATTCACTAGGATAGTTCAATCATTATAGGTTTTCTTCCTTAAAATTTATTGTCGTGTAGTTGTCGAAAAATATGTAGTAGCGTTTGGAAAAATTTTAGTTTGAAATACGTTATTATATAATCCATAAACTAAATAAAAACAAATATTACGTATGAATATTTTGAGTTTGTAAGTTGGCGTTATTAAAACGTTTGTCCAATTTTGACAGTTTTGCAAATTAATAGCCAACTTGTCTATATTTACAAACAAAACGCAAAACCATATTTTATAATAGTCTAATTTCTCCGTAATCCTTAAGATCAACTTCTTTAAAAGCAATCTTTATTTAATATATAATATAACAAAGTAAAATAAAAAAAAAGTTTAATAAAAAGGAAATAGGAAATAAATGTGTAGTTCAATGTTAGCCAATTTCTCCTTAATTTGATTATAATTCAATCTACAGCCCCGATGCCGATAGACATCATTGGTAAGTAATAAATGAATAACGATGTATGCCAAACTTGGAGACAAGTCTTGCAGAAAATGAAATACACCATTTTCTCCCCTTGCATCGCAACAGTGCCGTCGGCGCCAACTGTAATTGATCATAAAATAATAATTAATACAACTAAAAATCATTATTTTCCCTCAATATTAATAATCCTTTTAGTTCATAGTGCATTAGTTTTATATTCCTTTTTATTGGTTTTACTCCTTTCTATATTGAAACAATTTTTATTATATCTAAAATTAGTTCTTGAAATCGTACAATAGAGTATAAAACATGACAATGAGTTTCAAAAGCCCTATAAAAAATATTCTTATATTGAACGAGAAAAGCGTTATGTCATTACTTGGAAAGGCATCAAATATTATTCAATGATAAGAAAAAGTGGAGAATAATTTTTCAATTAAACATCTTGTTTACTATGAAAGAGCTAAAATTACTTTCTTTCTTACTCAATATATGATATTAAATGAAGAGGAAAAGGCGTGAATTAATACAATTTAAATTTGCGGTTTTGAAATGTATGTAGGTGAAGAAGTCAATGATAAATGATGCGTCCCAGAAAACACATACCTGTTAAAAAGTATATAAAATAAAAAAAAATATTTTATGAAAAAAACAGGAAGTAGAAAATGATCATAACCTAAATGCTTAGTTTCCTCTTTATAAGAAGGATGTCTTACTTTAAAAGATTTTCTCTAAGTTATAATTGTCCATATTATTTTGTACTATAGGTAGGTTTGATATTCCTTGAAATTTGGCTCCTAGAGCTCTATATAAGTTTATTACAAAAATGTGTTACTAAAAACTGTAAATTAACGGTATTATTATATTTGCTTTGAAAATTATGTTAACCTGGACTGACTTAACCAGGACTGTTTATAAAATAATTCTCCGCATTCAGACAAGACTTCTATAACAAAAATTTAAAAAAAATACAAATGATAAATCATATTTCAGAAAAGAAAACGAAACAATGTTAAAATACTCAATTTTACTCAAATGTTGCTGAAATTGTCATTTGTGATTAATTGGTTTTAAAATCAGTTTTTTACAGTAAACTTTTAGGTTGAGAAAAAAGTTGATTTCTGTAAATTTGTTTAGGAAAAATCATATAAAACATAAAGTTAGGAGTTTATTATAAAAAAATTAAATATCAGGTACGAATTTTTTCGAAAAATTTTAATTCGAAATGGCTACTGTAGACGCTAGAAAACGACAACGCCTTTTTTTTCAGAAGGTGGCAACGGATGGTCCTAAAATGAAATTAAATTTTTATAAAAAAATTGAACTGACTTCTAAAAAAGCGTTAAAAAGCGACAAAAAAATAATATAAATTTTTATATGAAATTGACATTTTTGAAGTCGGAGCTAAATTAATACTTGACAAAATGTGATTCACACAAAAAGATTGAAAAACATTTGTATATTGTATTGGTAGTTATTCGTTTCATTTAGTAATAATTGTCACCGGCTTCAAAAAATTCTTTCATATAAAAATTTTAATTGTTATTTTAGTAGTTTCAATTTTTTCATAAAAATTTTATTTTTAAAATTTTCAGTTTTGAACTTGTTATGATATTTATAAACTATTTGAACTAAGCGAGATTTGTAGTATATGTAATGTTTCCAAGGTCGCAAAAAAGTACCCATCCAAACCACACTAAATTGAACAACAAAAAAATTTTTTGAATCTGAGAATTTTACAAAGTTTTGAATGAATTGTAACAAACAAATATTTAGTTTGTCATAGTAAATCCGCTAACTTAAATTTTAAGAAATTAATTTTAAATTCATTATCTAGGACCCAAGAATTTTCCAATATTGAAAGATTTTGCGACAGGTATATTTTTAGTCTGAAATGTAAAATTTTTAGTCTCCTTTATTGTATCTGATATATTTCATTTTAAAAAATTAACTTCAAATTCTCTCCTAATATAAAAAATGTAAATAAAGTTAAATTTTCAACATTAGATCCACCATATTAAATTAAAAAAAAAATTCTAAACTCTAAATCTTAATTTTAAATTTGTTAGTTACACTCACAGAAACCTTCTAATATTAATTTTGAACAAAATCAAGAAATGATAAATTTTTACTCCGCCATATTAAATACGCCATATTGAATTTTTTTAAAATAATTTTAAATTATTAATTTACACTCTTAAAACCCCCCTGTATCAATTTTGGATAAAATCGAGATATATTGACATTTTTAGGAACCTATATTGGTTTCGCCATATTCAATTTTTCCAAAATTATTTTAAATTTGTACTTTACATCCAAAAATTTTTAATCCGCCGTATTAAATTTTTAAATTCACTATGTGTGATCCCTAAAACTTCCCCATAAAAAGTAATCCTGTTTTTCCTCCATTCCCACATTCTTCACATTGTAAAGCATCATTTGAGCCAAAAATAGAAAAGATTTTTGCAAAATTCTAGAATGTCCTGATCCGTTAAAAACATTATCCCCTGAATTCACTAACATAGCCTAACCTTTAAACCATCCTAAATTGGCAGCAGAAAGCTTAAACTGACAAGAGCAACTATAAGTCAAGCAAGTTTTAAACTCTAAAAATAAAAGCACAAAAAAATCATTTTCCTTTTTATTTTATTAATTTTCAGGATTCAACTATTTCTCTTACATATTTCCAGGCTTTATCGCTATATCTTTATACGTATAAACGTTTCTTTGTGGACATATGTAATAAAAATTATGAAAATATCACAAGCAAGAATTTGGATAACTAGAAGATTTAACTTCCATACAAAATTTACAGATATGAAATGATATCTGAAAATCATAAAACATCTTGAAAGCCAGTACTACATAATGTTGACTGAAATGTCTTAGTTACTGACATTTCGTAACAACACAATTGACAGCTTTAAATGCTTCTAAAGTTTATATGTATAGTTTGCACAGAATACAATGTTACACAACATTTTTTTTATTGTTTCTCAATCTTCCAACTTTTCGCACACACTAAGGAACATTTTCCAAAAGAATTTTTTAGCAAATTCAAATAAAAGTTTTTAACCCTCCTAATCTAACTCTCTCCATCAAGCTGGTTTTAAAGTCACTGCCACTGATCTGTTCTCATAATCATAGCTGCAATATTTCTTATTTAATGGCTCTAGGGGAGTTTGTATGCAATGAAACATTGAAAGGGGGAAAGGGTCAACGCAACACCCGTATTGTATTATTTACGTATTAGTTTACACGACTTTCCTCTCTGTATAATATAAAGGAACATGGAATTTTTTATACAATCCATCATCATAACCAGTATTTTGTATTGATGAAAACGTTTTCACATAATATTGTCGACAATTCATGAATCATTTTGTTTAATATTAGCGGCCCGCCTGTTTTCGCACGGATGTGATTACGGTTTAAAATCGGAGTTTTGTACTAATGACGTATGTGTGATAGGTAAGTTTGTAAATTAACTGATTTAGTCTTTCTGTCTGTTGACTACTATTTTTATCAATTTTTAGATGTTAGTTACTGTAGGGCATCCTTTAAAAACAGGCATATACTGTAATGGACATATTTGCAAAACTCCTAAGATTCACAATCTCGTCATACATTGTTTTAAAATATCTCAAATAGTTTATTCAGATAATCCAAAAAAACATCTATTTTGATCGACATTGCTTGGTTAATACTATCAAAAATTAGTATAGCTAACGCTATAGCTATTATAATCTTTGATACTATGAACAGATGAAAATAAATTATTATTTAGCTTGCACGTGAAAATTATTAATGTAAATTCTTAGTGTTAGTTGTTAATTTTTGAAAGTACGAACCAATAAAGCAATAAAGACTTACTTTTATTTAAATCCATTTACACATATTTCCAACTATTTTCTTATTTATTAAAAGATGTTCATAAATACTTTTGTTCCATAAATATTTTCGTTGGTCACATCAATAATTACGAGAGAATTACTCTTTTATCCAACTATATACTTTACGAAACTATATTAGGTAGATGATTTAGTATTTAGAGAAATTTACTAACAACTTTATACAATTAAAAACTTACTTCCGAACTGGTAACAATAATGGAGAAAAAATTAAGCGTCAAATGTTTTCTTGTCATAGCCAAAGCTTGCTTGACACAAATGGAATGGTTTGAACAACAGCGAGTTTAAAAATTATAGTCAAAGCCTACTTCACAATAATGAAAAATGTTTCTGACAGATTCACTAAGAATGTTTTAGGACATAAATCCGATTTAGTTGTCATAAAAAATAGATCGTCTAGTCCGTCAGTTTTGTTTGGCTTATGATACTGTCATAATATAACGATATTACGGACAAGAATGTATCCATAAAGCCTTGAAATATGTAAGGGAAATAGTTGTATCTCGAAAATAAATAAAATTCTCCATTTTGCCGGTTCAATAATAAAAGTTGTATTTTTAGGGTTTAAAACTTGCTTGACTTATTGTTAGTCTTGTCAGTTTAAACACTGTTGTAAATTTAGAACGGTTTTAAGGTTAGATCATCTTAGTAAATTAGGGGGTTTAATATTATATTAAACGTTTATATCTAATTATTGAAAAAGCAGTCTATATCACTCCTCACAACCTCCTTTTCATAATATGTTATTTCAATTTATAGATATATTTCATGTAACCTATACCTAAATCTAACAGTTTTTGACATATTTCTCCTATAGGAAAGCCGTTATTATTTAATTGGTGTTGATTTTCTTCTAGAAGGGAATCTACTTTAGTAGACTGTGTTGAGATTTTGATAATAAATAAATACAGGGTGATGAATTTTGTTTGTCCCAAGACGTAAAATTTTGATTGCTATAACTTTTTTTAAGTCAACATTTTGACCTCCAAAAAGCCTCAATCTTTCCGTGAAGGTCTAAATTTTCATACCTTCTTAGGGGCAAATCAGAAAATTAATTTTCGCCTCTTAAATATAGTTTCAAAAAAGGGATTTTTTTAGAGATATAGAGCTGGAGCTTCCACTTTATAGGTTAAACAATTCGGATTTGAAAATCCGAATAGCTGAGTTCAAGACAAAGATTTCGAAAAAAAAAATTTTTCTTGGACCAATAGGAACGGAGTTATTAGGATTATTTTCTCAAAAAATGGCAATCCTTTTCTTTATAACAATTAAGAAACAAATACAGCAGCGTTTGATACTTGGAGAGTTATATTTTCAAATACCAGAATCAGATTTTACGAAGTGCGGCCTTTTGTTATTAAAAATACGTAAAGTAGAGCGTCCAAAAAACGACTGGTCGACCGCGGTGGTGGTAGAAGCCTGCCTCCAAGCTTTGTGCATTCTAGAAAACTGAACTGACACCTTCAAATCAGTGGCGGTCCGAAAAATTCGCCATATTTCAGCAAAGAATGGATAAATTTCGGTGTTTTTTTTTTAATCTGGGGTAGCTCGACAAATTATATATTGATGCAACTAGTTTTTACGAATTAGCTATATTTCATGTGTTATTTGGGGTACTTATAAAATTTGAAATTTCAGTTTTAATCTACTATACGTAGTAAATAATTACATATATATATATATATATATATATATATATATATATATACATATTTTAATATATATAATATAATATTTTAATAATAATATGGATATGCGGTGAGAAAAACTACGTCTCAAACTATGATTTCATAAAATTTTTGACGTAAAAAATTACATTTTTGTATTTTCGAAATAAATAATTACGCTTAAAAAAGTGCGCTGAAAATTATAACGATTCCAAAAATGAGGCGAAAAAAATTAAGCATCCAAAAGTACGACGGAAATTATTATAATTTTGAAAATGCGGCGAAAAATTGACACTTTTAAAAGTGCATCGAAAACTATTATAATTATTAATATATGGTGAAGATATTTACATTCTTGTGAAATGTGATGAAAAAAAACATTTATTGTAAAATCCGATGAATGAATGAATGAAAAAGGGGTGGTGATACTAGATCATCGATGCGTAGGCCTCTATTGGGCACTTTACATCCCACCATAGCTGCAAGTCATTCGAGGCCTATTGCCTTTGTGAATCCAAGCAGCCTCGTTAGTTGAACTTGCCTAACTGCTTCCGGTAACAAAATTGTACCTCCGAAATATCCCGGTCTCAGTCCATTGAGTGCTGGACACTCTCTGAGGACAGTTTCATATTCCTCCAAACACCATCTGCACGTCGGGTCGTCTTCGACACCGATTCTATGAAGATGGCCAATCAGGTGACAATGTCCTGTTAACAATCCCACCACAATTCGCAGCTCTTTCCTTCCCAAGGAGAGAAGCTCCTTAGTGCGCCGTGCGCTAAGTCCCGTTATATGTTCCTTAGCACACCTCATTCCAAAAGGTCCCCTAGACGATTCAATAAATTTGCTTTCCAGCAACGATTTTATTTCCCTTTGGCCAATAGGAATTGGGCCAGGTAGTATTGGTTGGGGTCCATACGGTTCAATTGCCGAACCCAACTTTGTCAGACGGTTTGCTTCCTCATTCCCGCGTATGTCGGAGTGACCCGGGACCTACACATGTCTGACCGTGCCGCCCTTCCTTGTCATACCATTCAGTACGTCCTTGTACTCAGACACCAATTGCGAAGTTACGATACTGGACTTCAATGCGATGAAAAAACACATTTAACATGCGTTGAAAACTTATAATAGATTTCATACTTATTATAATAATTTCAAAAAATTTATAATAATTAACTTTAGATTAATATTATCGCCCTTTTACGCACCCAGTCGAGAAGTATCCTAAATCACTGCACAAGTTTAAACAGTAGCACATCTCATCGCGCTCTAATGCATAGTAGCACAACTTGCTGTTCTCTGTCGAAGAGTAGCACTACTCGTCATGCTCAAAAACAAAGTAACACAACTCGCGACACTGACGAAGAGTAGCGCAACTCCCTGGGCTCTTTTGAAGTGTAGCACAACTCGATGTTCTCTGAGGAAGGTTAACACAGCTAGACGTATTTTTATTCGATTGAAATATACTTGATATCAGTCGATTATCTTTATTAAAAAATAAAGCATCCTGTGGTGAAACTGCCAAGTTAAAATATATTAAAGTTGGATACACACTAAATTGTAATAGTTTTCGCCGCACACTTTAAAGATGTAATTTTCTTTGTTAATGATGTAATTTTTATCGCCAATATGCCGTTTGGCATTCTAGTTTTCGACGCATATATGAAGAAGTGATGATTTTCACAGTGGTTTTATAAATGTTTTTTTCTTAACGCAAATCTTTAGGCGCTATTTTTTCCCGAAAATCTTCGTCTCAAACTCAGCTATTCGAATTTTCACATTAGAAATATCTAACACGTAAGGGGCAGGCTCCAGCTCTATTTCATTATAAAGGGGGTGAAAATTAATTTATTCATTTGCCTCTGACAAGATGTGAAAATTTAGGCTTTTACGAAGAGATTGAGCCTTTGTGGAGATCAAAACATTCACTCAAAAAAAAGTTATAGCTATCAACATTTTGCATCTTGGAATAAACAAATAGACAGTAACAAATATCCGATCTACTACTATAGAATATCATTTTATTCAGAATGACGAGGGCTTCTTTTTAAAAACAGAAAGTGCACAAAACGTTAATTTTGCAATAGATAATTAATATGCAAAAAATGGCCGATAAGGGTTTTTAAACCTTTTTACAATAACAAATTGACGAAAATGCTCGCACAAAAACACAATTTTTATTTGAAACTTTTTCCAAAATTTATTTCTTGGCATATTTTTTGCTATTACATTTTATGTAGGGTTTGTTCTTTCATTGCCCCAACACACCTAGGTAGGTCCCTCCATCTCGGAATTTACGTCACTATATTTACTTATGGTTTGGTCTAACTCAGTCGTTTTTCTAGATTAGCTTGAACATACAAACAAATGTAGCGATGTACCGACTATAATAAGTATTTCACTAGACACATCAGTCGATTCAGAAATGATGTGGGAAATATATTTTTTGATATTTTAATTAAATTATTCCAAATATTTACAAATTAATTCTTATTTCTTGTAAACTTTGCGCAAACTTTCACAACACAACCAGATTAAACAATATGAATTAAACATGAAACGAAAAACAATAAGGAACATTCATATTTTAAAAATTCCACCGTTATTTTACCTATTAAAAGTGTCATTAAATATACGGGTGCCATAAAATAAGACATTTTATTTCATGTCCCAGATTCCGGATGTTATAGAAATTTATGGGAAAATATTTTTGTAACATTAGATAAACAAACACTATTTTAGACTGTCGCTTGCCTAATCTTACAAACTTTAGTTTATGATGTAAATAAAACGACAATTTACAGGTCTATTAAAAAGAAATATAAACAGATTTTCAAAGTTCGATTGCTTAAGACGAAGAAAGATATTAGATATATTATTAATCATAGATTTTTAGCTCTAGCTTATAATCTATAAAACCCACCTGCAGCTTCGCAAACAAAATATTCTTTGGTTACTTTCCCTCCATTTTTATCCTTATTGAAGCTGAATTTTTAAAAGCAATAAAATACGTTTTGGTGTATTTTTAATAATAAGTTTATCTGCCGAATTTCACACATTTAACAGTAATCAATTTAGAAAAATATACCCGTCTTAAAAATAACTTACCCCTGTCAAACTCATCTAAAGCTGAAATTTGAAGAACGATTGGGTATATGCATGCTTATTTATCTTTAGTGTTCAACTTTAGTAGATTTAGAGATAATTTTAACTGAAATTGATCCAGTAAAAATTGGCGCTGATCAACCAAGAAATTTATGCCTAAAATTGATATGCGAGCATGTCAGGTCACAGAATATCAACCTAAAATTGATTTTTTAAATTTAAGTACGAGTATTCAACAGGGCGATTTCGTTTAACTGCCTATGACAAGGATGAAAATCCTTTTTAACACTTCACACATCAAAATATATATAATCCAACCCAAATAGTCCACTATTATAGACTGGTGTTTTTGATTATAAAATTTCTAACCCATTCCTATGAAAAATATATGTTTCTAATAGATTTTGCCAAAGACACCGGACTAAAGAACACAGGTAGTTTGCGAAGAAAAAAAAGGGTAAAAAATGATGTATAGCTCTCTCTAGTTCTTGAATAAACTATAGTATAAGAGGGAAATTCGGGTCTATTTTGCTGAATTCAAAGCTCTTGGTGGGGACGATCGCCTCCACCGCCCCCCTCCTTGGATCCGCGCCTGCACGAAACATTCTTCAAGGCAGACGTGCACAATGAAACCTGTTGGAGAAAACCATGGAAGTATCGGTTGCCAAAGGCTGTGAGATCTGGTGGTGGACGAACTTTTGGGAAACCTCAAGGATTAAGGATATTGTATCCAGGGGTATGCTAATAATTTAGCAATATTCATCGTGGGGAAGCATGACAGAACGTTACCACAACTCATGCAGGGAGCTCTGACTATAGAGCAGGAATGGTGCAATAAAGAACACCTTAGGCTAAATCTTGGAAAAGTCACACTCATACCCTTCACTAAAAGAAAAAAACTTAAGAAATTAAATCTACCAACTTTAGTACACAACTCCAGACGAGTGAGGTAAAGGACCTAGATTTAATCCTGGGTGCAAAGCTTACTTGAAACTCACACTTGCAGAAAGTTATTATCAAAGGTAAAGTTGCCATCACGGTAGCAAAAAGGGCACTCGGCAAGACGTGTGGCTTAAAACCACACATTGTACAGGGTGAGTCAACGATTGGATGAAGTAAGTTTGTGCCTTTTCGGTGAAATTTACAAAGAAACTATATTTATTGTTTGATACAGTTTATTTTTACGCAGATTTTAAAAATATTTAGGACTCTACAGGGTGAGCCAAAAAACTAGGACAGCATAAAGTTGTATTTTTTTAAATAGAACACCCTATATACGAATCGTATTTTCGATTTAGCTTATAATTTTAAATCTTTTTTATTAAGGGTTTACTATAACAAAACTTTATAGTTTCTGAGATAATTAAGTTTAAAGAAAAAAAGTCACATTTTCAAGCATCAATTCAATCCTAAATAACGTTTTCAATTTTGTGACAAATATATTCAAATTTAGAATTTAGCAAGGCCAAGGACAAGTTAATATAATTTTTACCTAATTTTGCAATAAAAGCTACAGGGTGTTGAACACATCGGCTCAAATTTGAACAAGTTTAAATGAATAAATATCTTTTTTTTTAAATGGTACACCCTGTATATTTTCATGTTATTTAATAGAGTAATAAAAACCCTAAAAGTTTTATTCAATATATCCTATACCTATTTATAATAGATTTTGAGATATGTCAGTTTTTCTTATTTTCCATACTTTTTTACAGAAATAGTCTTCATTATCATAGTAGCCATGGCAAAAACAATGTAAAAGAACATTTTTCTGTGTCAAATTTATAACCGCAATCGCTTCTTTTGGTTTTTATGTAGTGTAGTTTGGTTTTTTTTGCATTCATCTTATATTGTAAAATGAATTTTCCAAAGAATGAGTTAATAGATATGATTTATACAATAAGAGAGGCTCAAAAAAATTGCCTTCTTGCTCAAAGAATTTACAAAATGAAGTATCCTGATCGACGCCAGCCTAATACCCATACTTTTGAAAACTTAATGCAAAGATTTCATTCTTCTGGTACTGTTGATTATCCAAAACGTAAAGTGGTCAACAAACCAGTAACTAATGAAGAAAAAGAACTACAAGTATTGTTAAATGTTCAGGAAAATCCTTATATTGGTAGCCGTTAGTTAGCAGCATTATGTGAAACATCACAATCCACCGCTAATCGTACTACCAAGAAATATAGGTATCATCCATATCACATGGAATTACACCAAGAATTGCATGGACAGGATTTTGAAAGTCGTGTAAACTTTTGTCGTACAATAAATGCGGAGATTCAATTAAATCCAAGTTTATTATGCAAGGTAATGTTTAGTGATGAAGTTACTTTTAGAAGTAACGGTGCCGTAAATAGACGCAACATGCATTATTATGCCACAGAAAACCCATTTTGGATTAGAGAGGTGCAACATCAAAACCACTGGTCATTAAATGTTTGGTGTGGTATTCATCATAATCGAATTATTGGACCCCACTTTTTTAATGAACCACTAAATGGCCATAGTTACCTGAACTTTCTACAAGAAGAACTACCCCAACTGCTTCAAGGTCTCGATAGGGATGAGCTCGACAGTATGTGGTTCCAGCACGATGGTGCGCCTCCGCATTACCATCGTGAAGTTCGTGCGTTTTTGAACCAACGATATCCGCAAAAATGGATTGGACGTGGGGGTTTCATTGAGTGGCCACCAAGGTCTTGCGACATCACCCCATTAGATTTCTTCCTATGGGGTTATATTAAAAATAAGGTGTATGTTAATCCACCAACAACAGTGGAAGATATGCGAAACAGGATTAGAGATACCTGTAGAACAATAACGCCACTAATTTTGTCCAGGGTCCGAGAAAATCTGCAAAAAAGACTAAATTTGTGCATTGCACAAGAGGGTCGTTTATTCGAACACTTATTAAAAAGAAATAATTAATCTCAGTATTTAATAGGTAATATTTTTGTTTCAATTTAGTAAAAAAGTAAATATGTATTTGCCTTGTCGTTATTGTTGTGTTAATTTTTTCACATTATGTTTAATTAAACTATTGCCGTTGTAATATAACGAATAATGTATTTCATCATATTTAACCACATTCTGTTTGTTTCTGTAGTTTCTTTTTATTATTTTACATGGCTACTATGATAATGAAGACTATTTCTGTAAAAAAGTATGGAAAATAAGAAAAATTGAAATATCTCAAAAACTATCTATAGGATATAATGAACAAAACTTTTAGGGTTTTTATTACTCTATTAAATAACATGGGTGTACCATTTAAAAAAAAAGATATTTATTCATTTAAACTTGTTCAAATTTGAGCCGATGTGTTCAACACCCTGTAGCCTTTATTGCAGATATTAGGTAAAAATTATGTTAACTTGTCCTTGGCCTTGCTAAATTCCAAATTTGAATATATTTGTCACAAAATTGAAAACGTTATTTAGGATTGAATTGATACTTGAAAATGTGACTTTTTTCCTTTAAACTTAATTATCTCAGAAACTATAAAGTTTTGTTATAGTAAACCCTTAAACCGTATATAGGGTATTCTATTTAAAAAAATACAACTTTATGCTGTCCTAGTTTTTTGGCTCACCCTGTAGAGTCCTAAATATTTTTAAAATCTGCCTAAAAATAAACTGTATCAAACAATAAATATAGTTTCTTTGTAAATTTCACCGAAAAGGCACAAACTTACTTCATCCAATCGTTGACTCACCCGGTACACTGGTTGTACACTCTAGTGGCCCATGATAACTTATGGCTCCGTTGTATGGTGGATAAAAATAACTTAGAGGTGGGCCACTCTGGAGCGAGTATAGAGGCATACATGTTGGAATAAAACAAGATCTGGTGGACTGGACCTATCCTCGAACACGCCAGCATTAAGGGTATGATGATGAACACATTATTGGAGATGAGTCATTCAGAAAAACTGGAAAGCGGGATGTGGTCAGTTACTAAGTCAGCTAGGAAATCTTGTTTCATTTACAGACAAATTTAAAACTGACCAAGGTTCATGAGTTGAAATACATGGAGCCACATCCAAACCCAACAAAAGTAAGAGACTAGGGCGGCACATCACGGTATTCCAGGTGGAAATACATATTATTGATACCTATCGTCGAGAGAATCTGACAAGAGATTATAGGGAAAGGACCATACGCCTTTTCCCCGACAGTTAGGCAGTAAATTGTTTTCAAAATCCTATCGCTCTGGCAAAACACAACAAGGTTACTCTTACAGGGCATAAAGGTATATTAGGTAATGAAAAACCGACCTAACTTGCAAGACATGGATATTTAGTATTTAATATTACTAAGATATTCGGAGATAGTTATCTTAGTGAATAGATCATCATCAGGCCTACTGAAACCTCATTGCTGGCCACAGACACAGAAAACTATTCCTGAGTAGTAAAGTGTTCTCTATTTATATTTTGTTATATTTTATTTATTTTACAAGTTAATAGCAAAATTTTTGTATCTGCGAAGTAGAAAATTAATTATACTTTTTAATGTTCGAAATTTTTCGTAGATTATAAATGTCAATCATAAAGCTTGATGGAAACATAGTTTACTAAATATCTACTTATCGTAAATATTTTATTTGTAGTAACAAATGAATGTACTTATCGCTACTCTAATTAAAACAATACGTAGAAAATGTGGAACTTTTGTTTGAATTTATTTAAGTTAGAACACAAAGTAGGGTGGTACGTCATCTTGTATCTTTCCAAGCAATAACTTGACAGCATATAAATATTTGTGATTAATTTCGATTAATTATTTTTTGATTGTTTTATTTAGATCTAGTTAATACCATAGAAATCTTTAAAATAAAAGATAGTTCTGGTTGTATATGGTCTCTTTTTTTTGTTGCTTGGTTCTAATTATATAAATTTTAAATAAACTGCTTCCCAAAAAACCATAAAAGGAATTTTAGCATCATTTTAAAATACTTGTAGTTTCCAAATGGCCCAACTGATTTTAATGAGGCCTTAAGATTTTGAAAGCTAGTTCTATTAAAAATTAATTATAATCGGCACTATTGATTAGATTGTGAATTTAGATATTCTTAAATAAAACCTAAAACAAAACGCTGAAAAATTTGAAATTAGAGAAGCTTCTAATTTATCAAAAAATCTTAAGCATAACCCTAAGAAGAAAATTAAGCACTGGTACTCTATAATATCTCAAATATTATCGAAACGTCATAGCAGATTCCTGATCTAAATGTAATAGAAAACTTATGGCATTAAAAGGAAGCTATAAGGCAATAAAAAAACATTTGAAACAAAACGTTTAAAAATTTAGAATTACAGGACATTTTAATTTATAAAAAAATATTAAGCATAAGGCTAAGAAAATTAAACACTGGTGCTCTATAATATCTCAAATATTATCGAAACGTCACAGCAGAGTCCTAATCTAAATGTAATAGAACCTCAAAAAACTCCAAAACTCAGACTAGTACGCATTATTGAACACTGTTAACCCATAACCAATACTGTTAAACCCCTAATAGCCCCATGGCTCAATAACCCCATGATTCTATAACACCATAACCGTATTATTGAAATCATTAAACTCATATAACTCTAAGAAAGAAGTTGGAATCTCAAAATCCAAGCTGTTAAATCCCATAACTTACTCAACCCCATCACCAACTGAACCCCATAGCCGTATCAGCCATTGAACCTCAATATACATAAACTTTAAAAACCATCTAAGTCAGACATTCAGCTTAATCTCTACAGGTATCCGTCAGGTCTCTAAAATGCTCTAATTCTATGCACATTTTTATGAGTCTTTGTACACGCCTACACATCAAGTTAGATATCCGACATATATGGTTACTGGAGATTTTTGGTTAAGTAGGTGATAGGGTTATTGTTTAGGTTTATTTTTAGAGACCTGACGATGATATTATTGCTAACGTGGAGAAGTTGCTGACATTTTTGAGTCACTTAATGACTCGTCATGATTTCTTGAAACCATACACTTTTACTATACAGTAAAGGACTTGCATTGCTGTTTATTTGTTACGTAGTATATTATATTTATTGATAATGATTTTTTATTATATACATATTCCTATTTTTCCGTACTAATAGATATAGCCAGTTAAGAACGTATATAAATACATTCCTGAATTTATCTAATTTTCGCCTTTCGATATGCGATCCCACCTATTACGTAAACAATAGTAATATAATAAATCTTCTTCTTCTTCTTCTTCTTCTTCTAGGTAGAACCAAGTTCTGTTATCTATACAATGCCTCATCGATCCTCGTTTGAGGTCGAAATCCAGCTGTCTCTCCATCTTTTGGGGGGCCGTCCAGGCGGCCGTTTGGTGTTTGGTTTCTCTCTCATCACGGTTTTTGCTAGTCTGTCATCGTCCATTCGTTCCACGTGATCTCTCCACTGCCTACGACGGTTTCGAACCCACTTCACAACATCCCCCACTACGCTGTCCTCGCGTATTTTTGCGTTTCTTATTCTATCTCTTAAACTTGTTCCCGTCATCATTCTCAGCGTTTTCATTTCTGTGGTTCTCATAATTTGTTTTGTCTTTGTTGTTTCATTTCTTGCTTCTGCGCCGTAGGTCAGTATCGGTCTTACACAGACCTTGTAAATTCTTGCTTTGTTCTCAACCGTCATATGTTTATTGTTCCAGATTATGCCTCTTAGTTGGCCTGATATCATGGCCGCTTTGTTGGCCTGTGTGCGTACTTCTTCTGTTACTACCCTGTTACTTGTTATATGTGCTCCTAGGTATTTAAACTTCCCAACCTGTTCGATATGTTTGTCATTAACCATTAGTTTACATCTTACCGGTTCTTTTGCTATTACCATTGCTTTGGTTTTCTCCACAGATATCTTCATATTATACTGTTTGGCTGTTCGATTGAGATGGAAAAGCATTCTTTGTAATTTGTCCTCGCTATCTGCTGTCAAGGCAACATCGTCTGCAAAGCATATAATCTGAACGGTGTTGTGTCCCATTGGGTATCCAATATTTGTGCTTTTTACCTCATCAATGATTTCGTCCATGATTACATTGAAAAGTGTTGGACTTAGGCTATCACCCTGTCTTATTCCTATGGATAGAGGGATTTCCTCTGTTAGAGTGTTATTTGTTTTAATTACCACGGTGTTTTTGGAATTAAGTTCGTATATTGTGCGTATGATTGCTTCGTCTACTTGTTTTCTTCGCAGTAATTCTGTTATGTGTTCCAGTTTGACTCGGTCGAACGCTTGTGTAAAGTCCACAAAACAAATGAACAGCGGTTTATCGTATTCGACAGATTTTTCAACCAGCTGTCTGATAATAAATATACCGTCGATAGTAGAGTGGTTATTCCGGAAGCCCTGCTGTTCTTCGCACGCCCCTAACTTGTCTACGATCCGTTGTGACAGTATTTTGGTTAACAACTTGGCTGAACTATTCAAAAGGCTGATTTCCCTGTAGTTTTCGGGTTGTTTCTTTAATCCTCTTTTGTGGATCGGAATTGTGATGCTTTTCCGCCATTCGTTGGGTACTGACGTTGTGCGGAGTATTTTTTGAAATAGAACAGTGAGCTCTGTGACAAGGCTGGGGCTCCGTACTTTAGCATCTCATTCGTAATTTGGTCGGTACCAGGTGATTGTCTGTTTTTTAATTTCTTAATTGTCAGGTGCATCTCTGCTTCATTGATGTTAACATCTGTTAGTTTTGTGATTTCTTGTTGGTTTTCGTCTACGTTGTTTTCTGTAGCTGGTGCCTGGAGTAAGTCCTTAAAATGGCTGACCCATTGTTGGTTGTCGATTGGACTTAGTTGAACGTATTCATTGATTGGTTTTTTTCTGTTCCTCAGCATGTTCCATATTTTCTTTTGTCCTCCATATAGGTCGTGTTCCACGTCTTTTGAATACTTTTCCCAGTATTCTTTCTTTAGTTGAGCTATTTGACTGTTGATTCTGTTTCTCACCGTTTTGTACTCTTCGAAATGGTTTGTTGTTTTGTGCTGTCAGTATTTTGTAAATGCTTGTCGTTTTTCTTTTGCTAGTATTTTCACCTCTTCTGTGAACCATGGTTTTGTATTGCTTCGCTTGTTCGTGCTAACTGTTCGTGTTCCGATAGCCTCCCTGGCGCTCTCTTGTATATTTCTTTTCAGTTTTTCCCAGGCTTTCTCCACTCCGTCATTTTCTAGGATTGTATTAGCTTTTATTTTCTCCGAGAGTCTCTGCTGATACAATACTTTTGTGCTGTCGTTAGCGAATGATTCGGTATTGTATTTAATAAAGGTATGTTTCTGTTTGTGCGTTCTGTTTATACTTTGTTGGGACCGGTATTTACATAATACTAGTCGGTGGTCGTATTTTCCCAGGTCTGACGAATTCAGAGTTCTGACATCGAGTATTTGGTGGGGTAACACTTTTCTGTTCGTTATTATGTAGTCTATGATTGATTCTTGTTCTCGGGTGTTTCCTCATGTCTGTTTATATTGTCACTTATGTGGAAAGAAGGTGTTATTTATTCTCATCTCATTTTGGGCGCACAGTTGTATGAGTTGTTCCCCGTTGTCATTTAGTGTTACCTCATTATATCTCTGCATTACTCCCGGAATGGGTTCGTTACCTATTCTTGAGTTGAAGTCTCCTAGCATAAATACTTTTTCCATATCGGGTATGGTACTTAGTAGATCTTGCAGTTTATTGAAGAATGTTTCTTTGACCTCTCTGGGTTTGCTGATATCTGGTGCGTAGACGCTTATGATGTTCATCTTTTCTGGTTGTAAGTTTAGGATGACGTGAATGAGTCTTTCATCGACGTACTGTATGTCCTCTATCTAGTGTTCGTATTTTTCGTGGATGAGCAGGCCCACTCCTTCTTGGGCTCTATCTTCCTTTTGTTTCCCACTGTATATAAAGAGGTAGTTGTGTATAATAAATAAGTAAGTAAAAGGTATTACTGTATTGTTTTCTTTTTTTTTTCAATACAGATTATGCATAATTCAAAAAAAAAATAGATTTCTCTAGTTCTATAATATAAGCTGGGTTTTCAACAACCTGACTTGATAAACTATGATCATAAATGAAACTCTTGATATTTATAAAAGAATATAAAAGAATGTCAATAAACCAGGCTATAAACTTAACGCAGGTATTTGATGACTTAGGTAATTTAGAGATTTTTGTTTGAGTGCTTTTAAGAGATAAGGAATGGATTCTCCAACTAATCTTTAAAACGTCCATAAAGTAAAATGGGTTCTCACAATAAATCTACTTGATTTTAGTCTTAAAATCGAGATACATGTTTTTGAAACGCTTTCGTAGATTGGTAAATTTTAAACGGACTCCTTTACTTTAATTTTTACTGGCGGATGGATTTTTATCACTAACTACTATTTTAACATAGCTTTCGAATTATTTCTAAGAATTCTGTTAAGAAATAAACGTCGGATTTGTCAGACATGATGTGATTAAGTTACCGTAAAATTGTTAATCCAATTATTTCCTAGATAAAAATAAAACAAATTTGTTTAGAAAGTAGGTCTTTGTTTTACTGCGATTACAGTATTTCAAAAATATACCCATTTAGTTGATAAAGAAAAATACATTTTAAATTTATCAGTAATTCTATTCTATTTGTTTTTATAAATTGGCTGTGCTTAGCATAGCAACTCTAGTTGGCAACATTTGATCATTTTCAGGACCCTAAGCTTTGTATTTTACAATTTTCTTACAGTACTTTTATCAACTAAATGAAGCCAACACTTGCTTAAAATTGCTTAATTAATGAAACAAGGGGGGGGGTGATCTCCCCCCCAAGATCTTGGAGTTCAGGAAAGTAGACCCGATTTTGCCTCTTATACTATAGTTTATTCAAGAACTAGGGAGAGTTTTTCATTTTTTACGTTTTTTTCTTTGCAAACTACCTGTGTTCTTTAGTCCGATGTCTTTGGCAAAATCTGTTAGACACATAATTTTTTCATAGGAATGGGGTAGAAATTTTATAATCAAAAATACTGATCTATAATAATGGACTATTTGGGTTGGATAGCAATAGATATTTGGATGTGTGAGGTGTTAAAAAGGATTTTAATCCTTGTCATAAGCATCGGAAGGCGTCAAAAGGAGGTCTATTTTATCACTAAATATTTATGGCATAGAGTATTATTTCAGTAATAAACTTAAAATAAAAAGTTTTAATAATATTATTTTATTTCTTATGCTTTTTTAATAATTCACATATATTAGAAAATATAGATAATTTTGACATATTTAACACAAATCACAACTGTAGTTTTATTATTTTTAATTTTGGCATAGAAACCGTTTTAGGCACATTCAGACTAAAACGTAGCCTTTTTCTCTCAAAAAATTCTAGGTTATAATTTAAATACTTATATACAAAATATTCATTATTAAAAATACAAGAAGTTAGACATATATAAAAAAAATAAATTCGTCAATATAATATTAAAATTATTTTGGAGCTATCGGTCATTTTATTATTAATTAAAAACATTTTTGGGATATTTAACATTCAAATTTATTTATTTCTTAAACCATCTGCAGAATTACAAGTTAAACACTAAAAAGGGATTCAAATGTCATTAATTTTTATATGTTACAGAAAATTTAAATAATAAATTGTGTAACGCTGAGAACATTACGTATCTTATTCGTCATCAAAGTCAGTGAAGCTATCTTCGCTCAAATTAATTATAATTGATTCCTCTCTCACCTATCATGAGATCGAGTTTCCACATTTTCTTTTATTCTTTTATTATATGGATTTTTCGCAATTATCTGCAGTAACTTTATTCAAAAAAATCTTTCAAAAGTCCAGTTAAATTATTAATTTTGTAAGTTGTGTTACTTCCAGCAACTGTACCTTTTATTTGAGAGAGATATTTCCTTCACCAACGGACATTTTCCGGACGATCTATAAGAACAGATTTCTTATCTGGTTTTTCCCAACAAAAATTAAGTTCTCTGAGCAATTTCCAGAGCTCAGTTCTTTTAATTTTAGGCAAATCCCGATCTTCATTGATTTTAGTTAGAATTTTGTCGACGGTTGAGATCTGCTTCTCATAATAAAATGTATGTACAACTCCTTTTATTACAGTTTACATCTCTTCTTCCAACGAGGTTTTTCGTCTACCTGTGATCGAATATAGCTTGGAATTACTAACAATTCCAGTCGTTTTTTTCTCCGTCAGTGTTCGGTACATGATAGATTTTCGAACTCCTGTTATATTGGAATATATCTCAACAGAGCTTTTAACATTATTATCTAGATATTAATATCTTAAGGCATCATAAACATTCATCGTAATAAGTTTTTCGTTGAGGAAAAAATGCCCTCCATCTTTTGGGTATCTCACTAATTTCAAATAATATATAAAAACAAGCACAAACAAAATAAATCACTAAGGACACATTGCAAGGTGTACTTTGCTCACTGACAGAAATTAAATTGAATTATCAGAAATTTTATTGTTGCAGTAAATTTATAAAAGCTTATAATATTTAAATATAATTAGATTTACGGCAGTTCTCAGTTACCGGGGGCACTGAAGCAGGTGCGTTGGAGGTTTCGGTAACAGTTTTATTACTCTCTCTAGTTCTTGAATAGAGTATAGGAATGTGTATGCTTGCGATCGCCCCTCCCCTTCCCAAGGGCTTTGAGTTCAGGAACATAGAACCGATTCTGCCTTTTATATTGTGAATGTGTATGCTGCTGGCAACCCCCCTCCCCGTTGACAACTTGTTTTTTTTTTTGCGATAGCACCCCCCCCCCCCCCAGGAGCTTTGAACTCAGGAAAATAGACCCGATTCTGCCTCTTATACGAGGAATGTGTATGTTGATCGCATCTTCCCACCCCCTGTCGGAAACTTGTTTTTTCTTGTGATCGCCCCCCCCCCCTCTCCAAGAGTTTCAAATTCAAAAAAATAGCCCCGTCCCTGCCTTTTACACTAGAAATGGGAATGTTGCTGGTGTTCCCCCCCCCCCCGGGGGCAACTTTCTTTCGCTCGCCATACTGTACTTTTGTGATATCACCGCCCCCCCCCCCCCCAAGGAGAGAGGCTGGATCCGCCCCTGGGATAGATACTTTGTCGGAATAAAGCCTCAGAAACTTTTTGAAGAAGAGTAAGTGAAAATGATTGCGATATTTCATTCTAAATGAAATTTGGCCAATTTAGAAGCATCAAAACTAATTTTAAGATGTGATAAGATTATAGATTGGTCATACCACAGGGAAAGGTGGGGTAACGCAGTACACGGAAATTAATATACCTATGTGTGCCTCCGTCCTTCTCAGTCAACTGAGTGTTATTAAGAGCCCATTTTTAGAATTATGAAAAATACAATGATGTGGAAACTTTTGAAGTCCTTCAAATCACTTTAGAAACTAATGTTAAACTGATTGGTACTACCAGTGGATTAATGACAGATAAAAGTTTCTTTGAGTGACTGCTTTTCAAAAAAAGTAAGTTGAAATTGTGAAGTATATAATTGATAAGGAGAAAAACTCCATTAATGCCAAAAAGTTTTAGATGAAAACCGGAGAACACTTCAACTGCAAGATCTGCAGGTTTCAACAAGATGGCGATCGACAATTTTTGTAAGTTTCTAAGACAAAAATATGACGAGAAAGAAATTCTTTCAAAAATTCAATCGAAGGAACTAATGATAATTGTAACAATACTCAATGTCTTAATTGCAATGGTTTATATGTATTTTAAAACTATAAAAGTTAGATAAGTTGTGTAAAGTGTCACAGATAAACTACGCCGAAGAGATGATTATGGTGATAATAAGCCTGTCTGTACATGTGCATTGCTGTCAATCAAATCAGGCGCGGATCCAAGGGGGGGGGGGGCGATCCCCCCTCCAAGAGCTTTGAGTTCAGGAAAATAGACCCGATTCTGTCTCTTATACTATAGTTTATTCAAGAACTAGAGAGAATAATAAATCACATTTTACCCTTTTATTTCTTCGAAAACTACCTGTGTTCTTTAGTCCGGTATCTTTGGGAAAACCTGTTAGACACATATATTTTTCATAGGAATAGGTCAGAAAGTTTATATTCAAAAATACCGGCCTATAATAATGGACTATTTGGGTTGGATAACAATAAATTTTTAGATGTGTGAAGTGTTAAATAGTATTTTAATCCTTGTTATAGGCGTCGGAAGGAGGTTTATTATCACTAAATATTTATGGCATAGAATATTATTTCGGTAATAAACTTAAAATGAAAAGTTTTTATAATATTATTTTATTTCTTATGACTTCTTAATAATTCACATACATTAGAAAATATAGATAATTTTGACATATTTAACACAAATCACAAATGTATTTTTATTATTTCAGACTAAAATGTAGCCTTTTTCTCTCAAAAAATTCTAAGTTATAATTTAAATACTTGCAAAAAAAACCATTGTCAAAAATACAAGCAGTTAAACATATATAAAAAAATAAATTCGTTCATATAATATTAAAATTTTTTTGCGGCTATCGGTCATTTTATTATTAATTAAAGACATTTTTAGAACATTTGACTTTTAAGTTTATTTATTTCTTAAACCATCTGCAGAATTACAATTAAACACTAAAAAGGGCTTCAAACGTACTTTTTATATGTTACAGAAAATTTAAATAATAAATTGTGTTTACGATGGTAAACATTATGTATCTAATTCGTAATCAAAGTCAGGGAAGCTATCTTCGCTCAAATTAATTATAATTGAATTCTCTATCTCACCGATCATGAAGTCGAGTTTCCACATTTTCTTTTATTCTTTTATTATATGAATTTTTCCAAATTTTCTGGAGTAACTTTATTTAAAAAAATCTTTCAAAAGTTCAGTTAAATTACTAATTTTGTAAGTTGTGTTAATTCTGGCAACTCTACCTTTTACTGGAGATAGATATTTCCTTCTCCAACAGAAATTTTCCGGACGATTTATAAAAAAAACAAAAATTAAGTTCTCTGATCAATTTCCAGAGGTCAGTTCTTTTATTTTCAGGTAAATCCCGAACTTCATTGATTTTTAGTTAGAATCTTGTCGACGGTTGAGATCTGCTTCTCATAATAAAATGTGTATACAACTCCTTTTATTGCAGTTTACATCTCTTCTTTCAACGAGGTTTTTCGTCTGCCTGTGATCGAACGTGGCTTGCGAGTACTAACAATTCCAGTCGTTTTTTTCTCCTTCAGTATTCGGTACATAGTAGATTTTCCAACTCCTGTCATGTTGGAACACCTCTCAACAGAGCTTTTAACATTATTATCTAGATATTGATATCTTAAGGCATCATAAACATTCATCATAGTCAGTTTTTCGTTGAGGAAAAAATGCCCTGGTTTAACGATTTTGGAATAAATATAGATGTGGAAACAATATCTTTTGGGTATCTCATTAATCTTAAATAATATATTCAAATAAGCACAAACAAAATAAATCACTAAGGACACACTGTAAGGTGTACTTTGCTCACTGACAGAAATTAAATTGAACTATCAGAAATTTTATTGTTGCATTAAACTTATAAAAGCTTATTTTTATATCTAAATATAATTAAATATAATAAGATTTACAGCAGTCTTCAGTTACCTGCGGCACTGGAGCAGGTATATTGGAGGTTTCGGTAACAGGTTCATTACTCTCTCTAGTTCGTGAATAGGAATGTGTATGCTTGCGATTGCCCCTCCCCTTTTCAGGAGCTTTGAGTTCAGGAAAATAGAACCGATTCTGCCTCTTATACTAGGAATGTTTATGCTGCTCGCATCCTCTCCCCCTGTCGGCAACTTGTTTTTTCTTGTGATCGCCCACCACTTCTCCAAGAGCTTCAAATTCAGAAAAATAGATCCGACCCTGCCTTTTACACTGAGAATGGGAATGTTGCTAGTGTCTCTCCCGCCCCCCCCCCCCCCATCGACAACTTGCTTTCGCTTGCCATACTGTACTTTTGTGATATCACCGCCCCCCCCCCCCCAAAGAGAGAGGCTGGATCCGCCCCTGAATCAAATCCTATTAACACATTACAAATGGGTATGTTAGTCCGACCATAATTTAAGGGGAACAATCCATGTACCAGATTTAAAAAATCGATTTTTTTATTGTTTTAAAGTGTTCCAAATCCTGTGCAGAATATTCCTAGAAAAGTTACAAATCGATATTCATATTAGTTCTCGAGTTATAGTTAAATAAGCGGGACGGCGTTGGCGAGCGCACCTGCCGCTTGCCGGTGCTTACTTTCACTTCGGCACTATGGGTGGTGTCCAGATGGTTTCTCCTCTATAATTTGATGAACTGTACGAGGAAGCTGAACGGCTGCTGTATGAAGCTGAGTAGCGGGTAAATCATAATAATTGATAATTATTGATTCTTCACTATCGCAAACTTTAAACGCGTTGTTCACGAAATAGCATTTTCAAAATATTCGTGCAAGATATCTCAAAAACTAGTCAATCAATTTTGCTCAAAATTTTACCACTTCTACAAAATAGTATTAGTTCGTCGTGTTACCTACTTGTTTTTAAAATTTATTGATAAAAAATTGCTTATAAATCATTTAATTTTTTTTTTTAATTTTAGTAGTTCAGATTAGTTTATTTTTCTAATTTTAGAAGTTCACCGACAAATTATACATGTTATTAACTCACTTTTCTTCCGAATGCTGCGGGTTCATTCAAACGGGCGCCAACTTGCGGATTTTAAGACAGGTTTTTTGCCAATGCTGATATCGTTGCCATTTTGTTTTCAACAAATATAATAAAATATTTTTAACTACTTAATAATATATTCTTTAGGACTATTATATTTAAAATATGTTAAATATATAATATCATTGAAGAAAACATACATCTAATTAGGGTTTTTTTTTTCATTCTGCAGGAATTGCCCCCTTAATTTACAATTATAACTTTATTGCTTTAGTTGTAAGATTTATATATCATTTGTGTTAATTTTGTCACTTCAAATTTAAGTATTTATGTATTAATCATTTCCTCAGAATCATAAAACTTCAGAATTGTCAATAAAATATGCTTGATATATATAATTTAGTCAACAACTCGTCATGCTCAACAGAATTTAAAGTTTAGATATCGAGCAGGACCCTCTTGCAGATGGATGCAAACACTGAACTTGATCAAATGATTTTAAAGCTCTTCAAATATTTTGAATATGTTATTTAAAATCATTTTAAAAACTACTGAAAACAGTGCAATTGATAACCACGATTTGTAAGGGTAATTTGGTTTTTCAACACCATTAAAATAATTCCTTTTTTAGAGCCCACAAAGAATAATAACATTTTATTGACCCATTTTAAGTACGATGACTTATTTAACTACAATAATTAATAAATTAATGTTAATAAGAATTATGTTGATTTAGTTAAATGATTAATCATTCTTATATATGAATCTAATGAGTAAATGTTTTGTCAGATGTTATAATTATGTTAAAATGGTGATGTTTCAGGCTTTCTATATACTTTCCGTTTCGTAAACTTTTCGGTTTACCCAAGGAAGTTAAAGGGTAAAATCAATTCGATCGGTAATGTAAAGCTATACTCCCCTAAAAGAGGCTATATTGCCCTTGCGCAGTACGTCAGTGAATAGAACTGGACTCGACAAATCTTTTACTACATTATTTTATCGAATAATGAAAATTTGGAATTTCATAATAAATGACATCAGTATCTAGATCTAAAAATTCAAGCATAATTGTGTATGTTATTTTAAAAAACGTCTATATATCTTAAAAGTTGTATCATGATTGAATTCAATGTAGTTGTAATTGTAAGTTACTCTAATTCAAAGATTCCTAGTACTAATATTTTATATAATTTCATGTCAGTTATCAACACGAAAAAATGATAACACCAAAAAATAACGTATTTGTAATCTCTATTTTCAAATTTAATATTACCACTTTCATTTATAACATATATTGATTTACAAAAATGTGTATTTCTTTATATCAAAAAGTAATCTGGTGGTGTTTTTTTGGATTATAATCCAAGGTGGTTAGCCAGTAAAAATCTTAATAAGCTCATGCACTATAAAATATTAGGTATCGTAGGTTTGTTAAGAGTTCTCGAAGAGGAATTGTCAGAATTGATGTTTAAAATCGTGAATAATCATAGATATTGGTAAAAAATATAAAAACTTATCTATCAAAAATAATCAATGCCTAGGATCTTGCCACAGGATTTACAGAACAATTTCATGCACTGATACATTACCAGCATAAAATCTGCACAAATGTCTTGTTAATGTACTCGAATATAAACTGTGATGTTCCACTAATGAGACCGCACGATACAACAAAAAAAAATTAAAATAATAACGATAACGCACAAGCGCATTAAAGACTATCCCGAGACACTTCCGCATCCACAAAACCTACTCTGGTTTTCTGACTACCGTGGTGCCAACCTTATGCAATTTTAATAACAAATTTACTATGAAATTTCTTTGTGCACTGAATCTTTATAACCCCTTTATGTCATTTTATGATATTTATTTTCTGCGTGTTAGGGTAGTAGTCTTTAGCCTACTTCTATAGCTCTCTGCTACTCCCCCCCCCCTCAACTTCCTTGGATGTTCTCCAGACCTAATTTATTTGATAAATATTTTAGCAAGTATTGTTTACAGAGACTTTGAAATATAAAAGATTGTCATTTGGTACGATAAAACATTGCATGCGCTTTTACTGTTAAATTTATTAATATGGATGTCCCATTTGTTGCATAACTTTTATAAAATATCTAGGTATAATTCGGTTCTGTACAATAACATTATAATATTTTGAAGAACAATGTCAACTGTTATAAATGTGCACATTGAAAGGTTGATGCGGTACACTTAAAATGTAGAACGAGTTTTACAGAGTGTACTTGTTGAAAAACTAGATGATTATAGTTACGGTCCGTTTATTAAATGGTAAATTCAAAATAAGTTTAACCTCTTGCTACTTGAAGCATAAGAAATAACTACAATAAAAATGTAATGTAATGTATTTCCGCTATTTTAATGGACAGTTGAATTGCAGCTTACATGAAAAAAAAAAAACAGTTTTAAATTCAAGGTGAAATCAGTTTATTTCAATACAGTAGATCGTATTTCTTTTTTTCCTTGCCAGAGTCACTGTCAATAAGTTTTGGACATATTCAAGTTCGCACGGATAAATTTACAACAAGTTAAAAATCATAATGATAATCTGCTAAGATCGTGCATGACAGAAAAAAATCGTGGTTCTTCTAATTTTATAAAAAAGAGTTTCTCAGGATTTTTTAACGGTTATTGCAAGGTGAGTTTTTAGTTCTTATATGAGTAACCTTTAAGCCCCAGGAAAACATCTGAACGCTTGTTTTAATATTTTGTTCATTTTATTTAATCGTCATCATTATTACATCTGAGTTTAGCTCATGTTAATAATGTATAATAAAAATTTTTTATTTTTTATTTCACCATCTCACCGCGAACGCCGTAACTGATGTTTCGTCAAATATTTTGTCGTCCGCACTCGCGAAAGCATCCATCACAAAGGTGTTTAAGTATTCAAAGGACGGGGATCTTCCAGCTGATTTAAAACAAAGAATCAGAGAGAAGAACCGCCTTAAACATAGGGCTTATAAAACTGGTGATCCTAGCATCAGGAGACAAGCTAATAAAGCATCTGAGAAAATACTGAGGGAGCTTCGCGAAGTATATAATCGGTGCTAAGAGTTAAAATTAGAGAATCTCTAGATCCAGGATGGCAGTCTGTTCAGGATCACTCGCAGTCTAACTTAGGTGTACCTATCATCGGCCTTGATGAAGTTAAAGGAATTGGTTCGAGATTAATTATCAAAAAAGCTATTAATAATATAGCCGAAGCAGTTTTACAATCAGGCCATTTTTCCTCAGACTGGAAGGTAGCTAAAACAATTCTTATCAGGAAGAAAAGTGAAAAGACCACTAACGTTAATAGTTATAGGCACATTAGTCTAATTTCCAATCTGGAGAAAATAATAGAACAAATAAAATTGAATCGACCAAGTGATTTTATAACTGAGAGGAATATCTTACCTCTGGAACAGTTCAACTTTAGAAGCTGCATAGTAACGTTAAGCAGGACACTAGACTGGCTTCGATTATAACACCGGGATTTAACTAGAAATTCCACAAGGGTGCAATGTTCTTTGACATCAGCAATGCTTTTGACTAGGTTTGGTACAATTGACTTGTAGTAAAGCTCATAAGGTTGGGAATTCCAAGTAACCTTATACGACTAGTCTCAAGTTTCCTTAAGAGCAGGTCTTTCATAGTGCCTTCAGATGATGCTATATCAAATGTTAAGCTTAGAAGAGTTAGGGTGACACAGAGTTCACCTTTGTCCCCCACTCTTATCAATCGTTATACGGCAGATATTCCCTAACATAATTATAGTAAAGTTTATTTATTCGCTGATGACACTGCCTTTGCAACATCGCTGGGGTGCTTTTTCCTCGTCATGAGGAGACTTCAAAGACATATTGACAAGTTAGAGAAAAGGGTGGGGAAAATAAAATTGAATCCAGATAAAACACAAGCTATAATGTTTACGAAATCAAACTAGTGTTCGACAGAAGATTAAATTAAAATAATTATTTATTATTCAAAGCCAAACGTCTTGGTTAACTCTCTATTTATGTAGCAAACACCGTAACAGTAAGCTGAATCTGAGAAATAAATTGACAATTTATAAACTTTTTAGAAGATCTATGCTGTCTTTTGATGTTCCTATGTGGATCACCATAGGCAGGTTCAAATGCGACACGTTCAGCACTTTCATGAAAGCCTCAATCACCTAGACAGTGCAGCACAGTCCAACAACTTCCCACAACATGATCGCCACATCACGGCAACGTCACTGATTTGTCAGAAACTGGCTACTTAACCGATAACTTGGGTCATATCTAAATTCTGGTTTTAAAGCCAAACTCAATTTTCGTTGTCATAACCCTAAACATACAATCAGAAATGAAAAGAATCCATGGACTGGAGTCCGAATCAAGACTTCAAAGATGATCCTATTTTGTCCTTGAATTATCGAGTAACTTGCAATGACGTGATTCTCAAATTATGATTTACTATAATTAATCCTGTTTCCATTCAAAAACATCTTTGAACATAGCTGGAGTTTTTTTTAGATGTAATGAACTCGCTGATAAATCTTATTTTTCATTTAAATGAACGAAGAGAAGCAAGCATGTTTTTTCTTCGTGAAACTGTTTTACACTGACTGTGATCGATGTACGTAAGTCCTTTTGCTTATTCCCTCGTATAGCTTGAATGACCGATTTTATCAAATCGAACATCATTGGATTTGCGTTAACGTCGCACTGGTTACCTGAATGAATAGAATTTCTAACAGTTCGATTCTTTTACATAAAATAATTTTAGCACTCGTTATGTTTGGCATTTTAAATCACTTATAGAGTACTTAAAATGGTATTATTTCATTTTATTTATGACGTATTTAATTTACACTAAAGAGTAATAGTGTATCTATCTAAAATAATAAAATATAATCCCATTTATACGGGGAACATATAAATGTCCCAAGAACCCAAGCTTCAACATGAAAAATTTATATGACGTAATATATACCAAATAATGACAAACGTTCAAAAATTATCTAACAACGATATTCACTCGAAAAGTAGAACTAGGATAACTCAAAATTACTTGAATAATTCGTACACTAAATATTAATATATTTCAACTGTGAATAGAACAGATTTTAATTGACTAAAATTAAAATTATCAAAATATGAAATTTTCACTCATTTGATTATTGTCCTTATGGTGCGAAAAATATGATGCAATAAGAATTATTTATTTGTTAAAATATTTTTATATTTGTACATATACTACAGTTTTGCCTAATTTATATTCTACAAATAATCAAAAAACACCAGCCCTGCTTTTTCTAAATGTAACCACTCCCTTATTCTAAACATCAGTTTTTAATATGGATTGCAAAAAAATCAAGTGAGATGGACCTTTCTTTCTCCAAAATATTTTATTATTAGAGCTTAGTTTAATAATATATTAAGATAGATTGGTGGTCAATTCCATAAAATGAAAAGTTCATTAAAAAGGAATTGGGCTTTATATTTCTCTTATGAGGATAATTTTCTATAACAGAACCAAAAGACTCGCGCAAGTTCTCAATGTAAACTTTAAAACAATTTTCTATGATTTACAAAACTTTAAAATTTTTTTCATAAAACAAAATAAAATGCAAAATAAAATGTTAATTATGTAATTGTCGTTTTTTAATAGTTCGGTCAATTTTAATGTAGGAAATAAGTTCAATATCATCCTTGTTTTTATTACATTCGGGGTCTTTGAAAAATTGTGTTAATTTTGATTTTAAAACTTAGAATTGAGTGATTACGATCTGAGAATCTATAGATTTTTTCTATTTTTATTTACTCAAATTAAACACTTTTTTAACATAGCTTGAACAATCTTTGGATCTTCGATTCTTCTCTTTGTAATTCTTTTATCGTTATTTTAAATGGATCTCTAGTAACCTCACAGAGATTTTCTAGATTAAATTGAAAGCTTATTCCTAAAACATTGGTAGTTTCTAAGAGGCACTCTTGAAACAATTTTAATTCCTCAAGTTCCTTTTTTAGCAAAAGAAATTTAGAGTAGGGTTTTTTTAGCTGAAATTAATTTTTTGAAGTTTTTGATTGCGTCTAAAAATCAATCACACTGTCCAAACACAAATAATAATATTTTGAAAGTACCAAGATTTGAAAAATAAACTTAAGGCATGCAAATTTTCCAAGTTGATTCAAATCTTTCTTTAGTTTTGTATTGGTAAAATCCTGTATGCATTGATTAATTTTTTAATAAGATGCGTATAAAGTACTTTAAAATTTCTAAAGAATGTTTTATTGAATCTCACTTTGAGCGAACATTACACAATGCTCCCAACTGGGGTAAAATAAAATCATATAGTCAGCATCAAAATATAAATTTGTTAATTTTTTATTACTCCAATATCAAAGTATTATGCATAAAAAGCCATTTCGTTTTTCCTTCCTCAGTTAATCTATCTTCGATTCTTTTTGGTAAAATATCTGGTTTGTGAGAAATTCCACATGGAAAAATATCAAGTAAAATACAAGCTTATATTTTAATACGTTTAATAATACAAATTATTTAAAAAGCTTTGTTATCTTATCTGCAATTACTGATATCTCGTAAAAGGAGTTTTTCGTAATTTTTTCAGTCTTGATTAAATATTCATCCTTTTTTTACGTCAAAAACGCTGTTTTCCAATAAAAACCTTTTCGCTTTTGTCAAGCAATCACACGACGACTATAAACTGATCAAATCAAAGTTTCTGATGCTCTAAATATCCCAATGCATTATCGCGTCGATCTAACCTGTGTTCTTAATCCTTCAATCTTTAAAAATTTTCTATCCTCCACACCACAAAAATTTTCTCGACTATCCGAACCAAGATCAGGCGTTCGAATATTTTTTACATCCCTGGCATATTAAGGCCGTCTTAAAAGGGTTGGCTCCAAAATTCTTTAAACTTTTGAATAAATTATAGATTTAAACCGTAATAATGAGATACTTGTAACGTTTTAATAGTAAAGAGTGTTTCAGAATGTTTTTGATTCTTAGGAAATAAAACATCAGAATTATTGCAGACTTGTTTAATTGCTGTTAAATTATAGAGTAGTTTTTGAAATTTTATATATGAAAAACAACCATCCTTAAATTCGCACCATCTGCTTCTTCATAATTATTTAGTCTCGAACTGAAATTTTCAATTACTCGCACGAATCGCTCTTTGATTCGCGTAGATTTCGTCTATGCTTTGGAAGATTTAAGTTAGGTGGTAACACGTTGCAAACCCTACTTTTTAAGTAGTCCGATAGAAGAAAATCAGCTGGTATTAATTTTGGACTTCGCGATGACCAGTTGATGTCCCCTCGGCGAATTATCACTCCTTCAGGGAATAAATCATGAAGTGCTGCCAAAGAATCATTTGTGACGTGCAAAATTGCTCCATCTTATTGGAGAAATATATTCCGGTTATAGCCAATCTATTTTTGCATTTCTAAAGCCAAAAAAAATTGGATCATAAAGCAATAACGATCGGATGAACAGTCTGAGTGCAACCAGGTTTATTCTCAAAAAAATAGAGACCGATTATTCCTTGGCTTGATATGACAGCCCAAACGACAACCTTAGGCGAGTGTAGGGGTTTCTCATACACTTACAACGGAATGCCAAGAGCCCAATACCTACAATTTTGATTGTTCACGTGGCCGTCAATGTGAAAATTCGATTCATATGTTATTGAAGCTTCTAAAACGATTTTTCATTGTCCTGCAGAATTCAAGTAGTTTAGGTGGATCATCGGGCGTAATTTCCTGCACAATAACACAGGAGTGGAAATGTAAATCTCTGCGAATAATGCGTTGGACCTTGGATCTGTACAAATTTAGAGAAGCTACGTGGATCCGTAGAGGCTGTCGTGGATCGTCTTTAACAGAGTGGCAAACGCGGTCAAAAATTCTGTTCGTTTTTGATGCCCTGTTGCGTCCAGATGATTTATAAGGCATTGTGTTTCCACTCTCTTCAAACTTGCGCACCCTATGCTTGATCAAATTCGCAGTTGATACATTTCTCATGGTTGTTAAAATGAAACGTGTCCTGTACAAATGTCGAACAATAGTGTAAGAATCGTTGTTTTTATAAAACGCTCGCACGCAAAATGTGCGGTGCGAACACATGAAACGTTTCATCGCTACTAAACTTGAAAAGCCAATCAAGCGTTTGACATCACTCCTCTCCCCCTGGCCTCAGTATTTGGTGAGTAACAGTCAAAACTAAAACTAAAAACATTCTAAGATACCCTTTACAACTATCTTTACCATTTTAGAATCTATCTTTAACATTTATACATACAAAATATTAGTATGATGTCATAATCTACAAGTTCTACGATTTTTTCCATAGATCGAACCAAACAGTTTCTGTATTCTTTTCAGGAAAACATTTGCTCATTCCAGATATACTCAAATGTTATAAGGATGGAGCTCAGTAGGGGCCTTTTCTATATTGTCAGGCTCTAGATGATGTTATAGTCCTCTGCATTTCTCATAAACTTCTGGACAGTTCGAGCGGTTCTAAGTACCACTGCCTTTTGCAAAGCCTAAACAGGTGTTCGCTAAGGCCCAATCCCTTGATATGAAGCACAAAACCGGAGTTTTTAATATTATATTGTTATTATTATTGTATTTTTTTCTACATACAAAAATGCGCCAAATGCGCTCTGCTCTTTGAATATACTTGCTCAATTAACTTATTACTACTCGCAGCTAATGAATGACAATAAATAATACAATAAAATTTAGATATAAAATTGAAAAATTTTAACTTTTTTAAATTAATTTCAACCAGCATATGTGTATAACGAAAATCGTATATCTTAGCGAATAATCCCTTTAAAAGATATACAAGATAGAAAAATAATAAAGTGGAAAGATCGTGTGATTACGTTATAAACCTACTCATTGACTTTCCTGTGGAAGTGTTCAATAAAATGATAAATCTAAAACTAGAACATTTAATTATTACTCTAGTCATGTACACCAAAACCTACACGAAACTACGTAGAACTCGTAGAACTCAGTAACATCATACAAAAAGTGTAATTTTAAACTGACAGTCATATACTACTGAGAGGTGACGTATACTTTCGTCACATTACACGTAAAATATGATGTCAATTTCTAACACTACCTCTTAAAAACTATATTTACAAACTTTTACGACTTTGGTTCTTAATTTAGCCAGAACGATATCCATAAATAAGGTTTTACTTGCGCGAAAACAGTAACAATATTAGCACGGAACTGTTCAAATTACACTTGCATGCTGTTTTTATTTGTTTAATAAAGTCAAAATAATTTATTTAAAACCGTGCACCCAAAATAAATTTGTTGGGTTAATACTCATTTTAACGAAAAAGTGAGTATTTGAAGTGTAATATCGCTCTATACCTCGATCAAAAGCATCCTGAAAGAAAAATTTGGCTTTAAGAAGACGGTATCCCATCTCATTACGCTACATCGGTGAGAGACTAACATAAATACGATGTTTCCCAGTGAATGTGTAGAAATAAAATGCTCCGCTTGGTCTCCGCATTTGAGAAAACTTTTTTTTTGTGGAGATGTCTTTAAATAAGTGTTTTTTTTTTTAAATCTCCAGATTTAGAAATGTTAAAAGTATCTAGATGATATGATATGCGTTAAATTTCAGACAAGATAATTAGTATTACATAAAGTGAATTTTAGTTGCGCTTACGGAAAGCGAAAAGTCACAGGCATGTTCCAACGTAAAAAAGGATGTGCTCGGTTGAAAGAAATGGCGCGAAAAAATCAAAAATTCCACATTTTGTTCAAACATCGTATTCAGTAATAATTTTAGATGATTAATGGGAATATTAAAAATAATTTATTTACGAGTACATAATATACAACCAGTTAAAATTTTGTCTTGTATTTCGTTATTCCGTTGACCATGTGATATAATCTTTCTAAAGATATTTCTTTCAAAATTACGTTAAAATTATTATTTTATTTTTGTGGATAATAAATGCTATTTTATATTACTAGAAACGTCACGATGGCATATTTTTGCAGTTTATATCTTCAAAGTTAACAGAATATTGAATTGGTTTATGACTTTATTGTTACCAGCATTTTCTCTGTTATCAGTACTTTAATATAGATGTAGAAGTTCTGCTTCTGAAAATGTTTATTATACTAAAGTTCGACACTTTCATTATAGAAAAATTTTCAAGTTCAGTATCAGAAACTAACAGATCCATCCAAAATAAAAAAGAATAGCGTAACTATAAAGAGTGTTTTAAAAACATGCGTCATCACTTAAGTGAAAATTCCTCATCTAATAACAGTGAAAAATATGTTTATAAATCTGGAGCCGTCGATGATTCGCTACTGAAATATAAGGTATTATTTTTTTTCAATCAATTTAAAACATTTAGAGCCGGGTTTCCTGACATGGTTTAATTTTAAAACCATTCTAAACTGACAGCCGAGGGTTTAAACTGACAAGAGCAACAATAAGACATGTAAATTTTAAACACCAAAAATACAAGCATAAAAAAATTACGTTTTATTCCTGAACCGACAAAAATGGAGAATTTTATTTATATTCCGTATACAACTATTTTTCTTACATATTTCAAGGCTTTATCGCAAGGTGCTTATCCTTATTATCCCTATATAAGCGTTTATTTTTTGACATATGTAATACAAATTATGACAATATCACAAGCAAAAAAAAATTGACCGACTATAAGATTTAAATTTCATGGCAACTAGATGGGGTTTAACTTTTAAATCTTTTTAGTGAATTTGGCTTTTAAATCTTATTGAATATACTTTTATACTAGGGGGTATCCATTTATATTTCGGGAACCAGCAACCCTGCCGATGCTAAGTGCAATATAACTTGTTTGACATCTTAGACGGTATACATACTCAAAACGTTTTAACAGTGGACACTGTTTTTTACAGTAATTTCAAAATTTTATTTCGGGTAAAACATTTTCGTTCTATTATTTCGAGGTAGTTTATCTCTACAAGAGTGCATCAATGAGCTTAAATCTTGATATGACGCTGACAAAATCCACTGTATATCGCTGGTTCAGTGAATTCAATCGTGGTCGTCGTTCGCTCATAGACGAATTGCGCTCATGTGACATCCCTTGGCATAAGTAATACTAGCGTATATAATATATTGCATGAAAATTTGGCCATGAAGAAGCTATGTTTGCGTTGAATCCTATATATGATAACGCTCGAAAAAAAAAGCCTCGTGTCGGAAATGCGATCGCGAAGCTTCAAAAATTATTTCTAAGATCGTCACAGGTGACGAGTCTTGATTTTATGCGTATGAACAGAAAATAAAGAACAGTCGTCTAAGTGGGTCTTTCTCGATAAGCCAAAGCAAAAAAAATTGTTCACCCATGAAGCAAATAGTCACCTGTTTTTGGCCATGTTGAAACCTTATTTTTAAATAATCATAGAATGAATAATTCTGAATGGTATACAACAAGTCTTCGGTGAACTGAGAAAAACAAACTGAAGCCAACGGATCATTCTCCACCATGACAATGCGAGCTCTCAAACATCAGCACAAACAACTGACTTTTTGAGCACTCAAAACGTGGAATTGACAGTTCATCTGCCATGCAGCCCTGATTTGGCACCCAATGAGTGTGTTTATTGAGCCAACTGCGAAGTCAACGATTTTTTTGTGCTAGAAGAGGCGGTTGATAGGTTAAAATCATGATTTGGGGATACTATCTTTTTCGAATTGGTTCAAACGCATGCAAATATGTATTGATCATGGTGGAACATATTTTGAAAATCAGTAGATATATTTTCAATGACTACCCTCGTATAACCGCCAGAAGAATACATTATGTATGGCAGTATTAAATATTTTATGAAGGAAACATAAGCCCCATATTTCCTTTTTACTTTTTGATGCAGTCTGTTTTTACAATAATATCTCTTGGCTATTTTTATTGTGCAGTTTAAAAATAAAATTATTAAAATCTCACATTTTCAGTAGTTTCTTTACCTAAATTAATAAACGGAAAATGCCTCGAGATAACTTTTACTTGGCACGATAAACAATCTCAGGTTTAAGAATCCTAATCTAAAAGTGCAAAAAAATGCGATCTTTGCCTCTATTTGAGGTTATGTATCATCGCGACATTTTTTTTCTCAAAAAACTATACATAGCATCTTAAAGTATAAGTCTTCTTCTTTCAAATGTTGAGTTTGTTCAAATATCTCTTTTTCTTCGAGATATTCCATTTTGAAAATTTCAAATAGCATGAATTTTTCAAGTTTTGGAAATCTTAACATCTTAAGGTTTTCAAAGCCTCGCTCAATCCAAATTTAGCATTAGTTTTGCAGAGTAAATTTTTTAAAACAATTTGTTCAAACAAATTATTGCAAAATTCATTATTTTTTAAATAAATACTTCCCACTACTTGCATTTTATAAAAATAAATATGTTTAAAGGTATTGTGATCGGTATTACGATATATTTTGTTGTAAACAGAATCATACACAATTAATTATGCAATTTAGAAAACCCGCAAATAATCATTGGAAAATAATTAAGACTGTATATCCAGAATTCACAAAACGATATACTACAAATAAAAGGGTTTATATTTAAATTGCAAAATTTGTTGTTTAATACTTTACTTATGACAAAATATATCGTAATAACGATAACGACTCCTTTGGACGTATATATTTTTGTAAAATGTAATGGAAGCATTTATTTAAAAAATAACGAATTTTGCAATAATTTGTTTAAACAAATTGTTTAAACAAATTTATTTGACAAAACTAATGATGTATTTGGATTGAGCGATGCTAGCCGTAAAACATCAACGGTTCATCAGAATTGTTGTTTAAAAGCTTATCGGTCATGAAAGGTAAAGTTTTTCAAAACTTGAAAAATTCATGCAATTTGAAATAAAGAAAATTGAATATCTCGAAGAAAAAGAAAGATATTCGAGCATACTTAATGGCATTTGAAAAAATGAGACTTAAACTTTAAGATGCCATGTATAGTTTGTTGAGAAACAAAATGTCGCGATGATACCTAACCTCAAATATAAATCAAAGTCGCGTTTTTTGCATTTTTAGGTTAGGATATTTAAAAAACCCGATGCGATGGCGCAATTCTACGGCCGCTTTCGTATTCAACGACTGAAAATCTACAAGAATTGACTATTCTTATTCAATGAACAAATTTCACGTCGTGATATGTAATTTAAAAAATAGTTTAGAAAACATTCTTAGACATATTGTTTTGAAATTTTTAAAAATGAAATGTGTAGGAATTAATTAAAAAAAAATTAAATGCAAAAATTGCGTAAACTTACATGTAAGGGTTGCGGTCAAAGGTAGGTTATGTAACATAATTTTTTGGTTTGGTCATATGCCGCTCACTAGCGTACTATATATTTGATATTTTTACAATTTTTTTTTTGGTCTAAATATTTGTCATATATTTCCAGACATTATGATTTATAACATGTATACAGCATAATTTAGGGTAGTGTGCTTTTCTTATCAATTTTATTAATAACGCATTTTGTATTAAACTATAAAACCCAACCGGTTAGTAACCTTTTATAATTTCAGCAAAATAAGCTAGCTATTCTGTTATTATTTCAACTTTTTTAAGATTTCTAAATAAACCTAATAATATTATGTGGTCTATTTTTGTGGCTAGGATAGACTAGATCTTTCCCACTTTAGACATATCGACCTTTTTTTTTCTCACTAGGACCCAACCTTAAAGTGGGTGGCGCCTTATTTTTATCTACTCTAACCCCCCCTAAGTCTACGTGAGCTAATCGAATGGGCAAATTTGGGGTCCAATAATAAGTACCGTAGGTACGGAAAATACTCACTAGAATAAATTTTGTAAAGAAGTAGTATACGGGCCTATTTTCTCCTAGTTCCAGCTTTTTTTTTTTGTTTTTCCCTATATTTATCTTATTCAATTTTTTTTCAGCATTTGTAAAAAGAAAATAGAGGCCTAGTATCATTAGATTTATTTCATAAAAGTGTAACACTTTTTGATACAGTTTGTGCTAATATTAGGTTAACAATTTCGTGGAATAGTCAACTTTAAATAAAATTGAATTGACAAGTGTGCGTGGGTTAGAACCAACGCGTTAAGTATCAAAATTTAATCGAATTGAGATTTTCGACAATCTGGAATTTGAATAAAACGAATTAAACTCGAGACTTAATTAATAACTGACACTGTAACATCAGCATTTCAGCACAAATTTTACATTACTAATTAAGAATGTTAGAACTGGTTGGAACTTTTCCTAATATAGAATTCTACTTCTAAATTAATCCTGGTAAAGCCACTCCTGTTTTTATAATACTGAACTAGTTCTCATAGAAAATTCTCAGACCTGTTTTGATTTTGATTTTATTCTACTGTTGTCCTGAAATTAACTAGACGGTATTATTAAGCAAATTATGGACCCGTTACCATCTGTTAGGCTGAATTAAGCGTGACAGTCTATGATAGTAATACCTATTAATTAACAAAAGTTTGTAGAATACAATATAGGGTGTAACATAGTAGTTGGCCTACTAATTCTAAACTATTTATAAAAAAATAATTATTTAAAAATTTAATTTTTAAGCTATATATTAGGAAATCAATTATTTTTCTAAAATTGTTTTTTTTTTGAAAATTTTAAAACGACAAGACGAAAATAAAAACCATAAAAAATATTATTGGCATTATTTAAGAGATTTTGATTATTTATAACCCTCATTTAGAAACAGACACGACACAGAACAAATACCAGTTTTCACCGGACAAAAAAAGGAAATTTGAAGAAACCAAGTATACATAGAAAAAATAACATATGTATACATTGTCGGGTTTCATTTCTGTATTGCTTTATTTGTACATTATTGTAATAGAGACAGAACTTATTATGAAATCATCTAAAGCAAAAATTAAAAACATATTAACTTACCTATGGAAAAACATGGCCAATAGACGAAATTCATTCCTGCAACTTGAGTAATACACAACAAGACATCTCCGACCAGCAGGCAAGCCACATGATTCGTCTGACAACGCCAGTGCAACACGTGGTGACTGGCCGGTAATAAAGATCCAGCTGCCAAAGTAGCGGCTAAAAATATGAC